>JACDOX010000120.1:1691172-1825299 GCA_014549065.1 Cardinalis cardinalis
CGCCGCCGGCGCGCACCGGCTCCGCGGCTCGGCGCCGGCAGGTGATGGAGCGGATGAGCTGGGGGGGCGGGTGCGGGCACCAGCCGTGTCGCCCGCGGTAGCGGCGAGGCTGAGCCTGGCGGAAGGACGGGCGGCGAGGCGGACAGCAGCGTGGAGCCGCAAGTTGTGCCGGCGGCCGGAGCGGGGCGGGTGTGCGGCGGCCCGGGGAGACCCGGCTGCGGCTGCCGCGGTCCGGAGGGTCCGTGCGGGCGGCGGGAGCCGCGGTGACCCGCGGGCTGCGGGACTCTCCCACCCCGCGCTAGGGGCCTCGGGCTCGGGGCTGGGCAGAAACTTCATTTGGGATCTGGCAGGAGGGTACGCGTTCCCCTGGGGACAGGACTGGTTCAAAACCGCTAAACAGTTCCTTTGGAGAAAATCTTTACAACCCCAGGCACAAGCTGCTTTCCTGTAAGACACACGAGCACCAGATTTTTAAAATGAAAGCGCTGCTGAAAGCCTTGCAGAGGAGCTTCACTTGGCAAGCCAACGTACTGAAGGCTTTTAATAAGGAAAATACGGTCTTTCAACTGGATGCAGAAAATAGAGCTGAATTATTACTTCCTAAATCTATCATGATTCCTGGCTTTCAGTTAGGAGAGCTTTTGGTGGCGTTCAAGTGCTACAACCATCATGTTCCTTAAATATTTCCTAATCCCCGAGCAAACAAAAGTCTGTTGGTGTTTAGTGTGTTTGGTACATGTAGGTCAGAGCTGTACTTCATTCTTATTTCATAGTTTGTGGTGATACAAATCCAGTGCTTCTGCTCAGCTGAGTTTTGGCAGGGTCCTCTCTTGCAGCGGAACTGGGGGACCTTCTAAATGAAGCTAACAAATAAAATATGCTTTGAAATGGAGTGCAGATGGGAAGCCTCTTAAGTATTGTGTTGCACAACAGTGCGCTGTGTGTGCATTTGGCTCACAGAACTGGGTTTGTGAGTGCATCCACAATCTGAACTGGACTCTGTGCTATTCAGAAATATTACGCATTAGTGTCTGAAACAGCAGCAGTTCTGATGATAAATGTTAATTCATCTCTTTCCTAACAGTACTTCTGGTGCCTGACACCTCTGGTCAGCATGTTTCTTAGAAATTTGTATATATCCTAATTTTCTAATTCTGAGATATTATTGAATTGTGATTAAGAGGGATAACGTGTTTGCAAGCTCAGGTGGGTGGTGGCTCAACTTTTTTAAAGCTGTTTTGTGAGTTATGCAGCTGTCCCTTGTGTAGTACAGCACCTGTGAATTGCCGTTTCATACAGACTGATGGCAACAGACTGATAGTAACACCCTCAACAATAGAAATTGAGGCTTGCTATCCCAATTTCTTTATCCCTGCATCGCACCCTTTCTTCACAGTAGGGAGTGTCCCTTTGGCTCCATCTCCTGGCTCAAAAAGAGGATCCCCCTTCATTGAGAAGGTATGGAGRGATGGGAAGCCTGGGTGATGTTGGTAAAAAGTGAGTGAAAAGGGTGATGAAGGCTTTTTATTCATCTTGAGCTGTGTGGTCTTGGGATCTGTTACAGCAAGGTCCCTCCACTCTATTGGAAGCTGGAAATTCGGTTCTCACTTTTATTTCCTGAAAAGAGAGCATGTCTCTTATGCTGCTTCTTATGTCTTGGAAAGATTTTTCACTTAGTGACTAAATATTATCATGGTATTTAGAAAATCATAATTTAGAATTTCTTTCCTCTCATGGATCTGCTCTCAACAGAAGGGTTAGTCATCTCTCCTGATACATCTCTCTGTGTGATCTTTTCGTGGAAATGTGTTAATGATATATCCTTTATGTCATGATTTTTCTGCATGGTCAGGAAAGTGTCTTGCCTGCAAATTATTAATCCACTTGAAATAGAAAACCTGTGGTGCTGTGGAAAGATCTTGCTGTGATTTAGCAGATATATGACTATGATTGACTTTGTGTGTGAGCAGAAGGAATCCTATTCTGCAAGTACAGTGAGATAGCAGGAACTTTCCTTTGTGGAGCATCTTTTGTATGCCCTCTCTTTGGTGGAGAACAGCTTCCTTCAAATGCCAGAGACAGGAGGGAAAGAGCCTTAGCCAGAYTGTAGAACCAGGGTGCTTGTCCTGCTTGTGACATCCGGATTTCTGTATCCACCCAGTGTACCCTGAACTGAAAGGGGAAGGTGTTGGGCTGTTCTATCACTGATGGATGCTTAGTGTTTGAGGTGCTCATGGGGATAGCAAAGCAGTAAGGTATAACTTCCTAGRGCTGTCCAGCTATGTGAAATTGGGAGGATCTCTCTTGTTTCTGTACAGATGAGCTCTGTGTTCCAGCAGGTGCCAAACAGTGTGTCAGTGCCATGTRGTGCTTCGTTGTTATTGCCTAAAGCATGATAAATCATGTGGACTTGCAGTAAGAATTTACGAAGACAGCGTGGCATGGTCTGGGTGCTGCCTGTGTTATTTTGTTCGTAGGGCACTCTCAGTAGAAGTGTTTCTGACCATACCAATGGACAGCAGTTTTCTCTGCAGTGTCCCCTCTCTGCATGCAGAGACATCCCTTCTGACACAGTCTGGCAGCAGGGGGACTCAGGGAGGGGATAGATAGCTCCCATGAGCTCTGGTGCTCACAGGTTCTCTCTGGTCATCCAGAACCCTTCCCTTAAGGCTGAACATTGGTGACTCTCTGAAATAATTTTTTGTCTGCAGAGTACACTGTGGAGGGGGGGGGGAAGATGATTCTCAGCAGTTTAGCTCTATCTTTTAATGTCTCTGCTTAGCTTTTTACCAACCTTTGTGCTTGATAGGATCACAGAGCCACTAACACCAGCCCTCCAAGGCTGAGCTGAATTATTTTCTGACTTATGTATCACAAAGAGATGCATCAGCTCAAGAGATTCCAGCTGCAGAATGTGTGTGTGTGTGCAGCAAGCCTTGTTCAGATGTTATTTCCTTAATAAAATTGCTCATTTGGTGTGAAGGGTTGTTGGCTGTTTTGGGTGTTAGGTTTTTTCTACACTCTCCTGGCCCTGGGATACAACAGTCAAGTTTTCTTCTCTCTGGCTGGTTCTGTAAGGTAATTTAAGGTCCATAGTCTTGGTAGAACTGTGATTGTGGGGAGCTTGAGGTGGTAGCCTGTTTGACATGTGTGGGTAGAAATGGATGTTGCTATGAGTACTGCGTGCTATGAGTACTGCAGAAAGGCAGCAGCCCCTGAGGAATGCTGGCTGAAAATGCTTGCTGCAAGAATCCTAGTTAGGTTTGAGTTACCTGAATATGCCCTGAGTTCACACACAGACTCAGACACATGCACTTTCCTTCAGTGTATGCCGAGGTTTCTTCAGAGTCTTGTAATTTTTCTTCTTCCCTCTTCCTCTTTCTCCTCCCCTCAACCTTGCCCTGTGGTAGCTCTAGTGCAGAGGCTGGGTTTGCAGCAGAGCCTGCACTGCCTGTGAAATGGTTCACAACTTGTGGAGCTGGATTTGGTACCTCTGCTCTACCTGATGAGCAAGAAACATTTTGCTCATCATGGGAATGTTATCACTCATGGAGTAGTTGCACTCAGTGTTTTGCTAGGCTAAAGACTTGTAACAGCCTGAGACTGCTAATGAGGAATAATATATTCAGTTAAAATACCCAGTGGAATTCTATTATTATAGGCCMAAATGTAGTAAATTATGAAGAGCTCGGTCCAGGATTCAGGGAAAATGTTGTCTTTTCTGCAGAGTGCTTTGTGAATGTTGATAGTGATCAGTGGTTGAAGTCACGTGAGCCACAACCTGGCACAGATCCTGGTCTGTTTTTCAGAATTGTAGAGAACTGGGGYGTATAGAAACACTCTGACTTGAGGAGACAACCTCAGTCCATCTAATGTCTCAGAGGCAGATCTGCAGGATTAGTGGTGGGAAGGTGATCACAGCACTCTGTGTTGTCTCAGCTCAGGTCCAGTAGATCCCTAAAGCCTTAGGAGAAGGTGGCTTTGCTACCCCTAGACCTGCATGGGATGCAGTGTGGCTGTGTTTGCTTAGCCCTGCACTGGAGTGAGCTGGCCCAGGTGTGCTGGCTTTGTGGCGTGTCATACCCGTGTCATGTTTTGTTTTTTCATATACAAATGTCGTCCTGACAGTAAGTGATTGGCTAAAACTAATGCTATGTAAGTCCAGTGTAAATCTGAAACATAAGTTGAGCACTCCAAAGGGAAGGCTGTTAGTGTGGCTGCCAGCATTGCTTTCTGAAAATTTARATCCACACTGGTGTAGTTCACTTGTCCCACAACATCTTGGTTTGTCCCACATGTCCCAAGAGCATRAAGAAGCTCTTGGCTGCAGATGAATTCTGAAAAGAGCTGAAATTTGCAGTAATTTGCAGAATTTGACCTTTTGTCTCAAGAAACCATGTTGTGGCTTCCAAGTACTACTGTGAGTATATACAAAATAGACAGGGAATGATCTGCAAGTCCTTGCAGCTGCTGGTGAACTGGGAAAGCAGCAAGGGCAGTGTTAGTGTTGCTGACACAAGAATTGTAGAGAGGAACAGGAATCTTGTCCTACTGAACAGGAAGGAAGCTTATTTTCAAGTTCTTGTCCATAAGGATGGTCAAGAATGCTTCGGTGGGGTCAGACTTATKTGCTGTTTGTTCACAGATTATCTTGCAGTCAACTAACGATAGCAGGCAAAAGACCTTTGTCCTTTGTCTTTGAACACTGACCTTCCTCTTTTGGGGCAGGATATTTTGTGATGTGGGTTGATCCAGTTATAGCTCTGGTGCTCTTTTAGGTCAAAGCTGAAAAGGGGGGCGGGGGGGGGCGATGCAGCAATGAAAGCAAAAAGTTATTGAGATCCTTAAACACACTGACATGTAGGAAACAGCTTTTAAAAGACCTTTTTAAAATATGAATGAGCGTGAGATGTAAATGACTTGCTAAGAGGCCAGTTTCCAGAGACAGGATAGCCATAGGGAACTGCTTGGCTTATACTGTATATTCATCCTATTGGCTGAAGTTCCTGGCTTTTCCCCAGGTTCTTTAATGTGAAAATATTTGTTGAAATTGATGTCTTGATTCTGTAGGTCTTGACCAGTGACCTAGGGAGAAGTGTGACATGCTGAGCTGATACTGAGTGGTTGAGTACAAAACAGATTTGTTTATTGACTGAGTGACATCTCCGGTGTAAATTCCCCATYGCTTGGTTGATGATGAGCCAACTGGTAGGAAATTGGGGAAAGTTGCTTTCTTAAGCAAAAGGAAGTTATTTCCTGTATCTCTTCTGGGAAGAAGGCTG
This sequence comes from Cardinalis cardinalis, assembly GCA_014549065.1. Lineage (NCBI taxonomy): Eukaryota > Metazoa > Chordata > Aves > Passeriformes > Cardinalidae > Cardinalis > Cardinalis cardinalis. The sequence continues at coordinate 1,696,455 of JACDOX010000120.1, forward strand.
CRAAGGATGTAGAAATGCTTTGTGCGTGAAATCACTTCAGCTTTTTCATGTTGTTCATGAAATGTAGGTGAAAAAAGCAAAATGCTTTTGGTAGGCGCCACCTGCTTAACAAGACCCAACAATGATGCAAGACGTAAAACTGTGCTGCCCTGCTGAATTCCCAGTGCTGATGTCTGAATATCAGAGTAGGGAGTAAAGAGTGGAAAACAGCTTGGGAATGGAACATTCCTCKAGGGTGGTGGACACATCTGTGAGAGAAAGCAAAAGAGAAGCTCTGAAAAGTTCCTGCTAGCAGTGCAAGGAAACTCAGACAGGTAGGATGTGTCTTGTCGACAGAACAGGTGTCTGTCCATGCATTAGCATTTTCTGTCTGCTTGAGATATTGCTGGGCTCTTCTGAGGTAGCTCAGAAGTTATGGGGCTTCAAAGGGGAAGCTCTTTTCAGGGCACTCACTCTCCAGCTGGACTTAAATTATTTGATTCACACCAGTCTGTAAGAATGTGTCTGCTCTTTCCTAGCTGTAGGCTCTGTTTAAAGCTTTGGATAAGGATAGTGGCTCATCTCTTCTCATGTCCAGCTGCTGCAATCCTTTAAAAGTGTTGCTTTCACTTAAAAACCATGATGTGCCTTCCATGAAGCAGAAGTTTAGACCAGCCAAGATGATCTTTGAGGTTATCCTCCAGCAAAGAAACTTCTAAAGAAGCTKCCACTCAGCCATGATACTTGAGCAGCCTTCCAGAAATAGCTGCTGGAGATGTAGMAAGCTGAAGTTTTCATGGCTGGAAAATTAGTTTTGCCATTAAAACTAAAATTTAAGAGAGTGCAGGTGCCTGCAAAGTGCAGCAGCTGGCTTGAGCAGCCAGGGCCCTTCTGGAGGAACAGGGAAAAATAATTTTGTATTGTCTTGCAGGAGCTCAGCTGCCMTGTGAAAACAGTGCAGAATTGGCCAAAGGCAGTTATTTGTGTTTCAGGTGAATTTCAAGGGAGTGCTCAGGGAACATGGGAGCACATACTAATAGTTTTAAGGACACTTCAAAGAATTTATTATCATTTAATTTGGARCTCAAAAGCTACAATATACAAGAAGTTTCCACTCTGTGTTCCCATTGCTTAGCAAAACCTCCTGCTAGTGCTTGGTTAAGAGCAGGAAGTTGTTGTCTTTGGTGTTGCAATGATGACTTTCAGAATTCTGTCTAATGAAGAGAATGTCAGATCTGCCAGTCCGAAAGATGTAGGACAGTGAAAGCACCAGATTGTCATCCAAAGAGTAGAGGGAAATTGGTAATTTCTGTTTGTACAAACTGTGTAATTGACTAATGACTCTTTATTCTCATAGATAGGGAGTTTAGGTGAGCTAAAAATACCCTGTGTTTTATTGTAAGGTTTGAAGCTTGAGTAGAGTACAGTAACTGCAAATATATGTATATACATGAAGCCCCTCTGTGGGCAGAGTATTTGGCTGTAGGAAAACAAATCTGAAATGAGCTAGTTGTTCTGTTTATGTCCTTTCTAAAACTATGCTGGTGGTGGGATGGTAAATTCACAGAAGAAAAGCCAGCTTGTAGGGGTAGTTCTCCATCCTTGCACATCTCCTGTGGCAGAGGCAGTAGGTAATGGAAGTGATGTGGAGTCTAGTTTCTATCCTGCTACAGAGGCATTTTGAGCCTTTGAGATGCTGCAGAGATGCCTTCTGTAGAGATGCTACAGAAGGCATAAACATCCACAGGTCCCTATACTGCAACATATGGAGAAGGTATTTTTATATAAATATTTGAGAAAGATGTTTTTGTGTTGTGTGGATTTTCCAGGCACCTCCTCCCTAATCCCACTTCTGATGCAGGGCTCGTGCACTCGCCTCACGCTCACTCRCGTGTCTGCAGGAACACTGTCTGGAAGGGTAATGTCAAAAGCATCAGTCATGGGTCTTTATACTGATTGACATTAATTAGCCTCTATGTTTTCCTTCTCTCACCCTTGTCCCCTTTTTAACTTCATGTTTTTCCTTTGAAACAGAGATTAATTTGAAGTAGCAAGATAGTCAACTGYCCTTATTTGAACCTGCCTGCACTCTTAATTTTGTTGGGCAGTGTTGGGGGGTATAGTGAGGGAGTTCAGCCATGAGGGTGAATCATTTGCTATCACAGTGATGGTTTCTAAAGCCCTCAGCCACCAACCACCTTTCCTTTAGAAGTGTGTCTCTTCTAAGCAATTTTGAGAGACCTGCTGTGCTTTTCACCAGCCTCCCTTTGTTGACTTTTTTTTACTTGATTTGGGCATAGCCTCAAGTTTTCTGGGGAGAAGTCATCCCCTTTTCAACTCTGTAGAGATTTGGGAAGCCAAAATAGCTTCTACTGTGTCTGTGTCATGAGTGTGGAGTCTCCATACACTTAAACACCATGTCTCTGTCTCTGGGATGACAGCACAAGACCTGGTGGCAGGTGGGGCAAGGTCTGGGAGGTTTTGGGGTAGCAAAGCAGCTCCTGAACCTTGTTTGGTGAGCTCACTGGGCTGTAGATGGTTAGGATRTATATTATCAGGAGCAACGTTGCATTTCTTGCATGGCTAGCAATGTTTTTAGCTGTCTTCAATAACCATCCTGTAGAGTTTCAGATACTGAACAGTCAGTATCCTACCTGCCTAATAGGTTTTTTTTCTTKTTTTGCAAGCCTCTTTTCAAGTTCCAGCCTAAGCCTCTTCTTAGGTGGTTTGTACTGCTGTATCTTTCCTTTTTCCCCCCTCAAAGAGAACCTTTGTTTGCTCTAGTAGCAAAGCCATCGCCTTTGTGTCTCATGGGAGAGGTCATCCTGCTGACCTTTCCTTGCACTATTCCAGTGTCACATAACCTTTCTTGAACTCCGTAACCTGAAATTGCAACATTGTTCCAGCTGAGACCTTACTAGTGTTTTGCATATTTTCCCATTCCTCAGTGAGACCTCGAACAACATCTGTCTTTTTTACACTCTTGCCATGAGCCACTAAACCATCCAAATCTTTCCCTTTCTATGTCACTTCCAACTGTTGAGCTTTCAAGCTGCAGAACACATTTCTTTAATCCTAAAGTGCATCACTGCACTTGGCTTTATTACAAGCTGTACCTCCTGTCAGTTGTTTTAGTCCTCAAATGTTCTGAATATGCTTCTGCCCATCCCCTGAGTTGACAGACTTTCTCAGCTATATGTTGTCCGCAGATTTCATTCACAGTCCCCTACTTTTCCTATCAAGGGAATTAGTGGAATTGCTAGATAAGACTSTCCTAAGGCGGATCTTTTAGGAAATCTGTTTATAGTTTGTCTTTCTCACCAGAATTTCAACATCTGCACAAGTTGCCCTTCTTCTGCCTTTTGGGAGGTGGAGCTTGGTTTGGCTTTAACCCTGGTCCTAGATAGTAAACAGGATGCATTCTGGAGCTGGGCTGGTGGGTGATCCACACGCAGACAGGCGTGTGGAGTGTTGGCAGCAAGAGTACATGTGTCAGAGCCGTGATGGTAAATATTTCCTCTTGGGCAGAGAAAAATGGCTTTGTGTTCTAGTCTGCTAATATCAACACTTAGCAGTTCCTGGAGAAGGTTTATTTTCATCTTAGGAAAAAAAAAACCAAAAGAAAAACCACCCCAAAAAAACCCCACACAAACTCAGAAAAATAATAGATACATGTAACCAATTATTTTAATAGAAAGTGGGAATGGCATTTTTAATTTATACTCTTATTAACTGTAGGAATGACCAGAGCTGAAAATATCAGTTGTGTCATCTCTAAGCACTGAAGGCRTAACTGAAATAGAATTGTCACTGTCTCACTTGCTTATTTGAGTGTGTCTCTGGCAGAAATGGTCTTGAAAATCTTGATCTATGTCTTTCTTTATGGTTAGTGCCAAAAGACCAGAATAGATCATCTCTGTGAGCCTCATAGAAGCTCAGTTCAAGTTGGGAGAGGATTACTGTGGTCTCCTAGAGCGTTGAGCAAGCAGCACAGCCGTTTCTAAAAACATCAAATGCACCAAGTGGGTCATTATAGAATGGGGAAAAAAAAAGTGCTGTACTTTGAAGCGTATGTTATATATGCCTAAAATGGCCAACAATCTAAATTACTAATGGAGGATATAATCTAGGGCATTAGCTTTATACATTTTGTGAATACATGTGTCAGAGAGAGAAGTCTGTACTTGCATGATATTCACTAAAATCAGTGTTTGAGGAAGGTGAAGTACTACAAACCCACTCTTAACTGCTGTGTTTTCTTTGTTCAGTGGCTTTAAAGCACACCTGGAGAATTCTAGGACATTAAAGGGAGCAAGCAGGACATTCCTGGGCCTGGAGGGGGATTGGGAACTCGGTGGCATCTGTGAGATGTTCAGCTGATGCAGTGAGAGTCTGGACTACACTAGTTTGAAAATGAACAGCATTTGCYGTCCAGCCACAAAAATCCGTGTGTGACAACTTGCTCTCTGTGGGTGTATTTGAAGAGACAATTTAGAGTTTTGTCCTTGTATTGGTMTCTGGAGGAGGACAGATCACGTCCCAAACAGATCTTTTTCTTTTAAAGAATTATCTAAAGGTAGGATTAGAAAATTTATATTTTTTCAGTTCCTGTTTCAGTATGTTCCCTGCTGCTGTTCTRCACATATTTGCTCATCAGAATGCCAGCATTGGGTTCACAGAATCTCTGTTAAAGTGATGGAAATGTCATATGATTGGTTGTTACTATTTAGTCAGTTGTGTGTCAGTTGTACAGTGTACGGTTTCCTTTTTTTTTTTTTCTTTTTAATGGCTCTTGAAGCCTTTATGGGGGCTGATCTCTTTAAGTTGCATGACAGAGGGTTTTTATCACTTAGTTCAAAAATTTTCTGCTTGAAGTTCAATTACTTTCCACAAGGTGTGGAAAGCCCCAGTTCTCTACAGGGGTTATTTGAGGGAATGTTTGTACTTTGGGTGGCCAGTATAAGAGGCTTTGATCCTTAGATCTGCTGAACTGTGAAACTTGTGCAAAAAGTACTTTCCAAACATGAGCCAGTTTTCGTCCTACCACCTGGATACACCTGGTTTGTTAGAGGTAATGGAAGAGGGAAGGCTGCATTGGGATGACTGCAGCTGTCTGTCTGAAACTTCTGTCACTGTCCTAATTTTTGATTCTGGTGCTTTCTCCTATTGGAACAGATTTTTGAGACCTCACTACCACAGCTGTGGCGTTGCGTGGGCTGCGTAGCTGCATACCAGCCCAGGAATGTTAAACAGAGTTATAATAGATTCTTATTTTCACCTCGTGATTTAAAACAAACTCTCCAACATGTGGTTGTGGCTTGTGTGTTGTCACTTTACAGCACTTGCAGTTTCAAAACAGATGACTGGAATCGCAGTGGTTTTTAAGAGCACCCTTGCTTTTTCCCCAGGGTTTTCCTCCTAGTGACAAAGTTCCCTTTTTGCTACCTCCAGTCCAGCAGATGCCCAGGCAATCTGTCTGGGCAAGCAGTGCTTCTGTTCCCCGAAGTCTCCACTACAGAGCTGCTGCTCAAAAATTAACTATTTCAAGTATTTACGGTGCTGCATATGAGTTTCCTCTGCTGTCAGCTCAGTGAGGCTCCTGGTCCTGTGGCAGCACATGGGAAGGAGGCAGCAAAGCTGAAGATGAGCAGCAGCAATGTCGAGTTTGCCTTATTGTGCAAAGATTTACAGTGTTTGCTGTTGTGTATCTTAGCCTCATTTAAAGTACGCACTTAGGCATGGCTTGTTGATGTAAAGCATGCCAAATCTCCATTGCTGAATTTACAGGGGAGACACAGGGCCAAAGTCCTGTCTTAGCTACCATATAGGATTTTCCTTTAATGAGGATAGTGAAGTAATTGCTTACTGGGACTTTGAGACCAGATCCTCTCCTAGAATAAATAAAGCTAAGCTCATTTAGAGCAATTGAGCATTAATCTCTATAAGACTTTTCCAAAGATATATTGCAGTGAACATAACAAGGAAGAGAGCTCATTATTTTCCAAGAGAAGTGACAGATGAGAGTGCATTTCCACTCCACAATTATCATCGCTTCCTTTTTAATCACATCACTGGAAACATCRAGTGGCCACTGCAATGGCAGTATTTGTGAATGGAGGCTGGATGTATTCAAAACAGCAYGAATGCAGCAATTTTTCTTTCTTASAGTGTATCTTGCCAAATACCTGATTTTCAAAGATTAGAGTCCTGGAGCGGAGAGCTGAGGGTCTGATTGGCTGGAGGACATTCATGGCTCAGTAATGAAACACTGATGTATAAAATGGTAATTGATCCCTGGAGCACTGTGAGCACTGAGCCAGATGACATTATGTGCAGATTGCAGCACGGCAACAGAAACTGTGCAAATGTTGGCACAAAGGGTTAAATGTGAGATTAACTAACCATGTTCTGCAGAGATGGGGCTAAAATGGAATACACCGTTTAAAATATTTGGGGTGGTTCATCAGAGAAGAGGTTTTCCATGCAGTTCTAATCTCTGTATGTTTGTTTCACAGATGCAGTCAGAGGTGATTCCTTCTTTAGAAAGGACTGCTGCAACTTACTGCTAAGTCCAAGCCTGATCAGTCACAAAAAAGTCACTTTGGAAACTAATGGTATTTTTTAATGCATCTGTATCTGTTGTATGTTACTTCTGCATACTTCTTTTAAGAATATTGCTGGCTGAGGAAAACTTTTTTTTTAGTGTCAGAAAGGCTGCTGCTGTACTTCAGTTCCAAAATAATTAAAAATATAATCCCCACCCTGCTGCTGTTTTTAGACATTTGTGTTTGGCCTGTATGACTTGTCCCTCCATGCAGTCCTAACAAAACTGGTTCTGTGTGGGTAGTTAAGCAAGCAAGACATTGCAGTTGTGACGATGGATTTTGTGCCCCTGGGTACACTGGAAGACTGAGCTGGAACTCCTCTGTGGTTTCTGATCTTCCTGGAGTAATGGTGCTTCTGTTGTCCCCATGGGCTGCTGTAATTGCAGGTTCAGTACTTCCCATGTTTGTTCTGTGCTTGGAGACTATCCAGACTCCTTTCTGCCTCACTGAGGGAATAAGGGTCACTTGAATAAATTYCTTTCTTTCGTGTGTGGGTGGGGATAACACCTGTGTGGTTTATGCAGAGGCATCTAAACTCTGAGTCCTAGTGCAGAGGCTGTTTGAGAGCGTGCTCATTGCAGGCTGGACCCCACCATACCTCTGCCRTACTCCCCATCTGGTGCGTGAGATCGCTGGTGCATACAAAACATTTCTGCAGCTCTTCCAAGGTAATAAAAGTCATCAGTGTGGGTGGAACAAACATCCTTCCTTCATCAAAAGCTTGGAGAGGTTGAAGGTAGGATAGTAGCCAGCCCCTGGTGCAGGAGAAAAAATTGTGCTTGGGGCAATCAGCTAATCTTCGCCAATTCTCTGCACTACTTTGGACAAACTTTCTTTGCTTGCAGAGTATTTGACTGAAAGGAGTTTCCTTGTGCTGGTAATTGTTGAAAATGTGAAGGTAAATTGGTATGTGTTTAGAGGGGGAAAACTATTTGATTCCCAGAATCCTAGAGACATCAGTCTAGCTCCCTGGCAGCCAGGGTCACGTATTAGCCAGCTGAGTGGTAGAAATTCCTGTTGGATGAAGTGACAGTCTGTTTTCCCAGCTATTGGGCAGTCTCCAAGGTGGATTGCAGGATCTTCTCTTGATTTCTTTCATCAATTGCCTATTGTGTCTGAAAACAATTRCTCGGTTCTTCATTTTAACCATGGCAAGACTGTAAATTAGATTGCATGCTTTTTTTTTTGTTTGCGTTGGTTTGTTGGGAGTCTTGGTTGGTTGGTGATTTTTTTGTTTTGTTTGGCTTTTTTCTTTTTTTTTTCCCTTTTTTCCTGCCTTGTTGAGTCATAAATCTGCTGGAAGTTGGTAATTCTGCCTCTCCTGTGGTTGATCTCTGTAACAGTCACCCCAGGGAAGTGGTCATGGCACCATGTCTCTTGGAGTCCAAGGAGCCACTAGATTTAGTTAAAACTAAGGCAATTCTGTGAGGAGCTTGGTGATCTGTATGGGCCCCTTCTACGTTGAAATGTTCTGTGATACTTTGTTCACTTTAACTTATGCTTGCTAGGATTTGCATGTACTTGTAGATATCTTATGAAATTACAGGCTGGTACTTCTGTGGACTTCCTGTCTATTCACCATAACCCACAAATAGGGCATCCTGAGCTCAAATCAGTTCAGGTAGTTAAAGTTAAGTGCTGCTACATGAGTTTCGCTGTGATCTTGGGTGTTGCTTACATCATTTTGGCCTAATTTTGTGGGGAAATGGGGTTTAAGCATGCTGCAGGTAGTGCTGGTGTCCTGTTAGGCTGCCCTGTTTATGAGCCCAGGAGAAAGTCGGAGTGGAAATTGTTACGGTGGGTGCAGTRGATCTTCAGGTAACTGGTGGGCCTTCTATGAGCCTAAAAGCCCATGTGCAGAGCAGGCTGTATGATGCCACAAGCTAAAACCCCACTTTTGCAGGAGRTGAAAACGCAGAAAGACACCTGGGCAGGTTGGTAGAGCTCTCTGTTTTTCAAGCTGCTGGAGTTGCAAGAGGACTGCCAACTCTACAAAAAAGTGMAAATGGCAAAAAAATGCTTGCCTCTGATTCATAATCCCCCTGTATTTTTCACTACAGCTGTTGCCTGTGGGGTTTTGAATTACTTGGTTTGGACAAGAGTTGGCCACATGAGTGTCTCACTGACTCTCCCTTTCCCGTTCTGCCTCACTGTGTTGTGCTGTTGGAGTTATGAACATCCCAGGATGATGCTTAAATCCAAATAAACATAGTTGCCATGGCAATTAGAAGAAAACTGGATAAGCACTTCCGTTGTTCTTGTGTAATGCCTTGTATGATGCCATGTTCATAGAAACTTCGGCTCCAAGTAGGATAATAAAATTTTTTACGAGAAATAATGAAATTAGAATCTGATGGGTAACCACCTTGTGGTGGTGGAATTGTTGCACTTCATATTTGCAGCTTTTTGGTGCCTCACAGCCCCCAGAGCTCTGGGTGCACTGGGCAGGGCAGGTTTTCTTTGGTTTCCTTGAACATTTGTTTTGGGTAATCTTCCCCTCCAGGCTTTGCCACTTGCTGTGATTTGTGGTGGGTCACTTCTAGTCTGCTCAGTTAAATGAGCAAAATGTCTTCGTTTTCTTCTCCTGACAGCACCATGGCCATCACCAGCTGACAGATGCTCATGRAGTTAGGTCAGTGGTGCTCCACTGCCAGATGATTGTAGTTAAAAAAATATTTGTAAGTGGCTAGAACTCTTTTTTTTTATTCTTTGCATATTGATTGATTGGCTTTTAGCTGAAGCCAGTACGTATTTTAGACAGATGAAAAACAGATTTTTTGTGAGCATTCTTCTTGTGTCTGTTTGCTTTAAGAATGCTTTTAATACTTGGCTCAAAGGAATTTAATCTTTTTTTTTTCTTCAGAAGATGATCATTTTATAACATGTTGAACATTAAAGTTAATACAGGTATTCAGAGTGTATGAAAGGATTTTTGTACATACATTTTTAACACAAAAATACTTTGCATGCCAGCAATGCCATCAGCTTATTCTCTCCCTTTACCTTGTTCTCAGACCATTTCAGTTCTTTAATCTTTTACAGATGTACCTCCTTACAAGGAGCATTTTAAGTCTATAATTTGTAATAAAATTCTATTTTCTTTATATATCTTATCTTGACAAAAGCACACTAAATATAAACTGGAGAAATTWAAAGTGTAATAAGTAATTAGTTATAATGGTTTTAGTGGAGACATCATAGAAGTAACATACATGTGTATTTTAGAATGTTTCCTAAAATTTGACCATGGGCTAATTCCTGAAAGTRTTGGAAAGATTTGAGTATGAAGGAGAGTAACAGTGACAATGTAACAAAATTGGGGAAAATGTAAAATAAAAAATGGTGGGGTGATCACCATCAATTAGTAGCATGCCTCTATGAGGACTATCAGGGGCTTAATGCAGAAGTCACTTGAAGTTTGTTGTGTGGTAGGCYAAAGGCCAGTCTTAATAATTCCAATGATCTCTCCTGGCCTTGAAAGCCTTGAATTGAGTAGCTCTAGTCATGTTTCTAGCAGTATAGGACACAAAATATGGAAAGTCCTTATTCTGAAGAGTTTGCAATGCAAACAAGAGAGATATGGAATAAACAGGATGCGCCAGAGAACTCCAGAGAGGAAATGACTGRGATGTCATTGTTTGTGAAAGTGTCTGTGAGGAAGCACTGTAGATTTATAACTTTGGGGCATCATGTAAGAAATGAGCAGAGGAGGACTTGAAATGGGTGGAATGATGCATAGGAGGGAGAATGACGAAAAGCATTTTATACTTTGAGAGAAGAGGGGAATGGAAAAAARCCTACAAGGACAGGCCAGTTGCAGTCTTTGGCTGACATATGGGAGAAAAATGAACAAAGACTGCTTGGACTTTAAATAGGGCTGACTCAGTCTGGGCTTCCAAGGCAAGGCTGCTGAGTGAGAGCTTTTTGCACCAGAAAGTGTCTGTGATCCTGTGGTGTCTGGTACCCAGACTGGTGACGATACTGAGCTTCGGTCTGCTCCTTCATTCAACCCAGATTCTGCTGGAAGGACTGAGTTCAGACTAGGCAGGTACAGCAGTCCTCTTATCTGTTGGCAAGGGGAAAAGATGAAAGTGGTGACTGTGTGCCCTGGTGATAGAAGTGGGTGAGGGACAGGGTTTTTACCTGTTTAGGCCTGAGCATCTGAGATTGTGTACCCAAACCTGGGCTGTAGCAACTAACTCTAGGAATCCCCATTCAAAATAGTTACATCTTTGTCCATTTTAATATTAAAAAAGATGAGACCTCTTCTAAGTGCTTAAAGATCTACTGTGGCAGCAGGGAAGTACAAGCAGTGCATTTAGTTTTAGTGTGGCATGGCTTCTGTTTCTTGCCAGCATGTGCTGCTCCAGGTATGCATGGATATGTACCTGCTTTGTAAATACAGTCACAGGTTTGTGTGCAAAGATCAGACTCATGTGCGTGCCAGGTGTGAACTTGGCAGGGATCATTTGCCTTGCTGGAACCACTGGACAGAATTACTCTTTGTATTATAAAGACAGTTGCAGTTTATATTGTTCTGTTTAATATATCTTTTAAATATATGGCAGGGATTCCACATGATAGATTCTTTTTTCTGTGTGCACTGAAAGCATTTTAAAAACTGTTTAAATATAATCCATATTAATTTGACCGCACGGATGTCTTTTTAAAAAGCACTGAGAAGAGAGAGAGGAGACTTTGGGAGCATGCCATGTGCTGCCTCCCATCAGATGCCAAAATTTGTTAGCAGTTGAGGCTTTTGGATATTTTCTAGGCGGTCAGGGGGTTCAGAGCAGTTTCGATGCAGGATGTGATATTCCTGTGGGTGCTGTAAATCCTTTATGTTTGCAGCACGATAGATTGCTCTGACTGGAAGAGATGAGCAGTAACACAGGCATATCTCCCCCTCGCCGTTTTCTTCCCTGGGTGTTGGAAGACCTGCATGCATGGGTGACTTGCAGGGATGGCCAGCATTTGGTGTGTGTGAGCTTGGTGACGATTACTGGAGGCTGGGGGGAGCTTGGTGGGTGATGGCTGGAACAAAATTTTCAGACATGACAATAGTGAAGATTCTCAGCCACTTAGCAAATACACATGAGAAAGGAGTCCAAAAATGTGTGTATGTGTGTGCAGAGACAGGCAAGGTTTGGGGACTRTCTCCTGAGGGTGGACTCTGAGATCTGCTTAACAGTTGCTGGTTGAGGTTTTGATCATTGTGATAAAAAAGGATTTGATCCTGTGCTGTGATAGTTTGGCTGCTCSTCTGCCCTCTTGCTGCAGCATTTCTGAAGAGGGGCAGTGGAGCTGATGAAGGCTCTGGAGCACAGGTCTGATAAGAAGTGACTGAGGGAGCTGGGTGTGTTTAACCTGGAGAAATGGAGGCATCGGGAAGGAACCTGATCCCTCTCTGTAACTTCCTGAGAGGAGGGTGTAACCATGTGGGGGTCGGTCTCTTATCTCAAGTAACATGTGACAGGACAAGAGGARACAGCCTCAAGTTGTTCCAGAAGGGGTTTAGATTGGATATTAGGAAAAAAGTTCTTCACCAAAAGAGTTGTCAGGCATAGGCTCCCCAGGGAAGTGGTGGAGTTACCATTCTGGATGGAGGTGTTTGAAAGAAATGTAGATGTGGCACTCAGGGCTATGATTGAGTGTTGGGCTTGGCAGTCCTGGGTTAATGGTTGGACTCAGAGGGCTTTTTCAACCTAATTAATTCCATGATTCTTTATTGGCCCTGTGAGAGGAGCCCTATTCATGTAGCATTTATTTGGTTCCTGGCCTATAGCAAAACTGGTTAAAATTGAAGCATTATTGATCATAAGTACTACATTATTTTCCTGGATCTTTTTCTCATCCATGCAGAAAAATGAAATACTGCATTATTCATTTTTTCCCCTGCCTTACACAGTTGTCTAGTATCTCCTGATCTTTTGAAGTCCTGCACTCTGAAGACCTCACAGCTGAAGTGCTAACTTGGCCTTAATCCAGAATTTTGAATCAAAGTCCCATTACATTGCTTCTTTGTTCAAGGGATGAAACCTGTGTTTCTGTGGGACCTGGGCTGGGCACACAGTGTGGATGCTGCTGCCAGCGAGAGCAGGGTGGAGGGGTCCCCTTCTCCCCCAGCTGCCAGCTGCTTGGCAGTAGAAGCAGAAGTCAAGGAGTAAGCTAAAGTGGAGCCTGAAATGTCCTCAAAGCTCTGGAGAGGACTTTTGGCCTGGTTATGGCTTTTTAGCTAAAGGGAGAGTGTCTTTTTTTGGCAAGTCAAAAGTCTCATGAAACAGGTCAGATCAATCCATCTGCTTTTTTGCTAGAAAAGCAAAATTCAAATGAGACTCGTTATCTGCACAGTTTATATATTTAGGAGTTGCGTTAATTATCCTCATTAGCTTAGTTTCTTGAGAGAAATGCTCTTGATCTTACCCCTTGTGCCAGAAATACAATCTGGAACGAGTCTGTGAAAATAAATAACACATTGGTATGGTTCATGCATTGACTTCTGAGTACCCTGCTTGGGCAGCATCTGTCRTTGTGATCATTCCTGTCTCGCCTTGTTGGGACCCTTCAGATTATCTTTCCTGGACTTCAGCTGGTAGGAGCTGCCATTTAGCAAATCAATCCACGTGGTTAAGAGGTACTGCTCTCTGATAATACTTTGTGCAGCTTACGCTTGTCAGACACTGGAATCTATTTACTGAATTCTTTTCAGACAAGTCGTTTTTGGCACTTTGCAAAGTTTCTTTCCATGTGTCCTCACTGGCTGAATGCTAATTTATTCAGAAAGGCTCAGCTCCAAATGCACGAGACAGTATTTTCAGTGTTTCCTACTGTCTGGACAGCACTGCATTTGGACAATTCATGCCTCTTCTCTCCTTTGTGTCCTTAATTTCTTTTGCTAAATGTGTGATGATGTGACACAGACACTTCATACACTTACATTAAATGGCATTGTATTGTGATGGGAAAATCAATCTCCACTCATAGCCTCTCCATTGGGAAACACCCGATAAGCTCATTGTATCTATACAATAAATTGACTTGAAGTGCCTTTGACAAATGACATCTCTGAATTTTGTAGTCTTTAGCGATTCCTCTAGCCTGGAGGATACAATGAATTAGCTGATCTAAGCTGAATTGTCCTAAATATCCTGATTATTTCTACTGTCTGAACCAATAGTGGAAACAGAGGAAAATTGTAAGGAGAAAGGGATAGAAATTATAGGGTATGCAAAAAGAGAGATTGTCAGGTCTGAAGGGCAGTTGTTTCCATTTAATCTGACCTTGTGTATAAAAAGTAGCTGTAGACCTTCTTGAGTGACGTTTGAAACATATAATCACTTAGTCCAAGCTTTGGGATGGGATTTTGCTCTCAGTTCCAATTCCATAAGCAGCTCAGATATCCATCTGCATGGCTCTCAACATCGCAGCACCCGATTATTCACGGTGGATTARTAAGATGCAGAAATTAAACCAAGGAAGTGCTTTTGGTCTCCTTTACAATCTAGGAAATAAGGCGCAGTTTCCCCTACTCCCCTTCCCCTGAGAACTGCTTAGTTTCAGTGAGAGTTTCATTTAAAACGTGTGTAAGCACCAACAAGGGCTTGTGTGCTCTGCCAGYACAGAGCTCCGTCCTGCCCTGGCACCGGGCGTGCTCTGCAGGGACTTACCCACATGGCCTGGATTCAGGCTGTGTTTTCCAGGGCGTCTTTGCGGCAGCACGTGCTTGATGCCACTGCCCTCATGGCTGGGTCAGGAAGCTCAGTGCTGATCCCCATGCCTGGACATGCTGCAGTGACTTGTGAACTGCGTGTTCTTAGACCTAATTCCTCGCAGGTCTGATCAGTGAGGTGAGCTCTGGGTGTGCCAGCCAGTCATGTGCGTATGCACAACAGGCACAGTGTGCAGATGAGCTCTTGTGGCCGCTCTTTAATTATAAAAAAAATAGTTTAAAAGTGGTTAGAGGAGGCCACGCCTGGCTTTGTTGGGGTTGGGTCTCTGGGATTGGGGCAGTTGCTCATGGGCAATTGCATGGAACGACCTTGTTAAAGCCTTAATCCAAATGCTTTTTCTTTCATGGTGTAGATTTTGCTTTTTTGTTGGATTTTTTTTCTTTTTTAATGAGAGGAAAGCTAGATGCATCCTATTAATTAGCTGTGGATGTTTCATTGCATCTGATCTGACTCATGCTTCCTCAACGCAAATTTCAGACCTTTGGTAAAGAGAAGATCTTATTTCTTGGGAATCAGGTCATTGAGATCAGCTAGGGAAGGAAGCAAAACAAGGCTTTTGAATTTAGGGAACTCCTCCCAGTGTGCCTTGTTCTTAACTGGGCAGTGTTTTAGCAAGGCAAGGTGTTACTAAATCTGTCTCTTGAGTTTGGAAATCTTTGTGAGATGCTACTAGTCAACCAGGTTTGAGTTTGAAGAAGAACAGGCAATTAAGTGGGGAGGCATCAGTTTCCCCTGCCTACCACAAAGAGCCGGCTGATGTCCCAGTAAATTACAGCTGTCGAGAGGTGGTGATTCATCTCTGCAAGCAGCACAACAAGTGGGAGAGCAGTTGTTTGGTGAAAGCAATGTTCAGGCCTCTTAGCACACTTACTATTTTCCTGTAGAAACTTGGGGACGGATTAGCACATGGTGTTCTTCCTGGAGCCTCCTGAGAACTCTTTCAGAGGAAAACAGGAATATCGTGTTTTTCCTCCCTTTCCCTTGATCATGGCCATGCTTTCTCACCCTGCCCTTGTGCTGATGCCACTCTTGGCATGGGTGGGTGGTCAAACAGGTCAAGGGACTAGTGCTGTTGAAAACAAATTCTTTGTGCTTACACTCCCAGGTTGGTTTTTTATACATCAGCCCAGTCCTGAAGTGAACTTGAGACATCATCTAGTCAAATGTTTCCCAGGAATAGGAGACTGGATGAGCTTTTCTATCTAGCAGTCTGCATGCTCACATCCTGGAAACCTCCAACAATATGGACTCTCCCACATCGCTGGGAGGCTGCTTTTTTAAATTGCATGATATCCCTGGTTTGCTGATGGAGCAGCTGCGTGGCTGTGGTACATGGATGGGAATGCAAAAGGCACAGCACCATGGTGGCACTGATTCTGCTTGTCCTAATGTTGCTTCTGCTCTCAGCTCTGCTCTGGGTTTGCTGAGTGGCCTCAGGCAGTGACTGTAATCCATCACAGGTTTCTCCATGACAAGTCTAATGCTAGTGACCTGTGTGGAGCAGAGGGATGCATCCAGCTTTAGTTAATCCAGTTTAGCATATGGACTAATAAGGGCTGAGAGCTGAGCCCAGTTTGTTGGTGAAATACTTGTTTGTTTCTTATCTCCTCATGGCTCTGGGGCCATGGGTGAGCCCACATCTGTGTGGGACCTACATTCAYATTACATCCCAGTGCAGGGACTGATGAAAGCTGGAGCAGCTTGGGCTATYAGTTATGTCCCTATAGAGGACCCAGGACATGGGATTGTGTGAATGGTGTGCAATGATGAGAAGACATCATGGAAACCCTACCTGACTGTGAAAGTAAGTGTGGCTGCTGTGAAAATAGGCACAACAAATTGGATTACACTTGAGAGGAAAGTGCTCTTATTCACTGCTGAGTGATGAGCAAAGTGAATTTTGGGCTGTGAATATCATGATGTGATTTATTAGTAGTCACTTCCACAGTGTTTGTCATCTATAGATCTAAAGTGGCAATTAGTATGAAGGCACAAAATATTGTTCTTACTTTATTGAGGCACAAACCCCTCAAATGACCTGCTGCAGGGCATTTCATGAGTCAGTGGGGCTGAGCATGATGTCTGCTTTGAGGAGGATAGTTTTCCTGTGATTGGTTCGTGTCTGCCGATGTGATTTGATTAATAATTGTGGATGTGACTTGAAATTTTATGGAGTTGTTTGTTGATGGTGGGTCGGAGCGTTGCCAGGACTTGCTGACAGTAGAGGCTAATTCATGCTAATCTGTAGTCTTAGTATGGTTTAATCCAATTCATCTTGAGTAACATGTTTCTCCTTTTAAATCCTGGTGCTCCGTTCTTTTGCTTTAGTTAACAAATAGATAACCTGCRTGTTTTAATGGGAAACACAAAAAACCCTTCAAGCCTTAAGAGCTCTGTAGGTGTCCTAGCTGCTCTTAGTTTGCTGCTTTCTTGAAGTTGGAGTTGGTTTTCCTCCTTCTCCAATTAAGTCAGATAATTAAATCTCCCTTTTTTAGTCATAGCCAGCATTTTTAATCCTGTAGCTCAGCCTGCCAGAGTAAGTCCTCTACATTTCTCAACGCAGCAGATCTCTAGTAAACAGGGCATTAAATCCAGTCCCATGCTGCTTCTCTCTGTTCGTCTGTCTTTTCTTGACCTGTGCTTTTATGCTGTGTGTTTCCTGTGCTAATGGTTATTTTATTTAAATGCCAGATGCACTGTGATTATACTTTTAGCTCAAAGTATAGGGAGGGTTTTTTTAAGTGTTAGATTTAGTTACATGTACTTGGTATTTAGAGTACAAGCACAAAGCTGTTTTGACTAAAGCTGCCTAGACCCCATTTGACAATCAAATAAAAAGCTGGAAGTTTCAACATGTCTTCAGCAATACTAATTGCTTCCCCACTTCTGTATTCATTTCATGTCCTTTGTTTGATGGTGAAAGCTTTTAAATCAGCCACTGCATCTTACCTGAAGGGTGCTTTGCAGTTGCTAAGTGTAGGTGTAGGGGATGATGATGTGACAAGGAGCTGAAATGAAGAACTTGAAATCTTGTGGGGCTTTATACATGATGCTTGATGACTTCGACGTMCCAAACAAAATTTGAAGGCACTACAAATAATGCTTCACTTCATGGATAAAGAAATACAGACATCTCTTCCCACTTGGATGCTGTTCTTGTTCAGGATTTCTGAACTCTTTCCTTTTTCCATACCTTCTCCTCATGGAAGCTGCTTTTGGAACTAGATTCAAATAGTTATTTACTAGTTTCATTTTCAATTAAATTTGAATTTGCTGTGTAAAAGACATGAAGATGTACGCAAGAGATTACTTAAATGAAGATGTGCAAGAAAACCCAGTGCAATATTTGGATTGCTTTATGACGCTTGAAAATGAAAACTTGGGCTCTGTAGCTGCATAACCTGGCTCTTTGCATAGAGTGGTTGGCACGATTTTATGTTTATTTTATAGGACTTATTTCATAGGACTTCTTGCTAAGCTGTGGCCTGAGGCAGCAGAATAAGTGATGCTGTGGGCAAGGCCATACMGTATTGTGGCTGGAGTGTACAAAGCCAGCCTGCGCACAAGTGCATCCAAGATGTCTGTATCATGATGTTCCCAGCTCCTGTTTGTGTCATCAGGGTGCTGTGCTGTACAGGGTTTGTATATGTTTATTACATCTCATTGATTACTGTCTGTTCTGAAGACAGATTAATAATTAGCAAAACAAATTGCTGGGGAGGGGGTGTGTTACGGGAGTGGTGCTGGTACTGTCTGTTGTGATGTCTGGAAGGGATCCAACAAGGTGTGCAGCTGTCTGCCATAAAGTTAGAATGAGGTCGGGTCAGCAGTGCAGAGTGAGACTTCCTTCTTGTCTAGGAAAGTAAAAAARTAAGAGTTTAGAACAGGAGAGAAGTAAAAATAAGAAAGCAAAAAAATTCCTCMTTTTTGGGGGCTTTGTTCCAAATGGGCAGTACTGTGAAAGTAAGAGTTGGCTTCTGTGTTATGTGTATTGGGAGAGAGCTTTCAAACAGCTGCCTYGGTATCTCATGATCTTCCTTTCCAGAATTTTACTTTTTTTTCAAAGGAATGTTTTCTTTTCCCTCTTTGCTTAATTACTGTTTTCTGTGAGGAGAACCTCAGTGAGAACCAGTAGCTCAATTTTAAAAATGAAAAAGTCTTTGAAAAACAGTAATTTTAAGGGTTTGGATGGTGGGGATTGACTTCTGCTTCCCACTTAAAGTGATTTCAGGGCTTTTGCAGGCTGGGCGTACAGCTTAGGCTACCATGGACCTCCAGTCAGGGGAAGCCCTGATGACTGGTTATTCAAGGATGCGGGGAAGAACACACCTGGGAGAGCCTTGCCTGTGTATGTGCCGCTGCAGTTGTGCAGCATAACTGTGCCAGGTGCTTCTAGAAATGACACTGCGCTGATGGGGGATTGTTTGTGCTATAGAAGTGAAAATTTCTGGGCCTGGAATGTACCGTGAAGGAGGGAGTAGACAGGGAACTCCACAGGGCCTTTTTTCTGCCCTGTATTTTCTACAAGAGAAAAGCAGACCTGAAGCGTAGCTGCGACTAATGGGATCCTGAGCTGAACTTTGCAGCTTTCCCCTGTGATCGCGGCAGACTGACCRAAGCTCTGCTCTCGGAACTGGCTGATTTCAGGGTGTGTCATTGATTTGTTCTGGATGGTRGCAATTCCTCTGACTTCACTGCAGTTTTTAAAAAAGGAGGGGTTTGTGTTTTTCATCCAAAACAAAGCAAATCCACAACAAAATTGTGTTGACTGCATTGTCCCTGAAATACAAATAATAAATGCCCCTGATGTTTGTTGAGGAGAAAACCAATCCATCTTTAGTTCAGGCATTGCTAACTTGCTATCATTTTATTCCCCACAAAAAATTATTCAGTTCTGATTTCACAGAATTGGAGGTAAAATTTAGTTCTAATTTTAGAGCTAAAATTCTACCATTTTAGTTATACAGGCACTGTTCATATCATGCTGCAAAGAAAATGTAAGAACTTGAGTGTACCTCTGTAGTTATTAAATGTTTGCCATTGGGGATAAAATTGGAAGGAGGAGGAAAAGCCAGGCTGAGCCAGAGGGTGATCAAAAGTCCAAAAGGTCTCAGAAGCCAGTGTGCCTGGGAGAGTATAAAAATGGGACACTGATGTCAAAGCCATTTTGGTGCTTTAAGATGTGCCATCCTTGGAGTTCAAGRACCCTGGAGCCAAAATGGATGGCGTGGGTTGGGAGCAGTTTATAACTTCAAATTGTCACTTAATTTTCTTGTTGTTATTGTCATGCAATTAATGTCATGGCTATTGAGCTAAAAGATGAGGAGTTTTGATTGGATTTTTGGGTCTGTAATCGCTGCTGTGATGTGCCTGCCTGGAGGCAAGGACTTGCAAACTGATCTTTCCAATAGAAGGATTATAGCTGAGGAGGGAGTGCTGGGTTTAAAGAAAGAAAAGTTTAAAGCTGTCATATAGTGGTTTCCACTCAGATGAAAAAGAAGAGGATTATAAAGCTTTTGTAAAAAAAATAAAAAAGTTAAAAAATAGCATTGTTAAAGGACTCACAATGGAAAAATCGCTCTTAGGGAAAAAAAACCTCTTGGGACTTGCATTTCGAAAGCATTATTCCCCACAAGTAGAGGGTGAAGTGAGCTCCCAAAAGGTATGACAGGCAGCTCTCAGGGCTGTGCATCTCCAAAATTCTGCTCCTGAGAGAATTTTTCTCATCCAAACTGGTGGCTGAGTTGCTGTTGTACAGGGCTACTCTCAGTGATGTAGCTGCTCTAATCTGAGTCTATGACTGGGGACTTCAAATATTTTGTTGGTTATCTTTCCTGTCACTGCATTTTGGACCCTCACATTTTGTGTAAAAAGATCTCTCTTTCTATCCTTGTTGAGGCTTGAAGGTATTTTTYGCAGATAGAGGAGAGGTCAGGCTGCCTCCAGGAGGCTGCTGGGCRTGGGGGACTCATGCCTGGGCTGGAGAAGGGAGAAAATGAGATGGAGAATATGGAAACACAGATCCATTTGATGAATGAGGGGAAATACCTTCCTTCTTTCCATATTCCCTTGGTGCTGCCTTAAGCCATTAGGTCAGGGAAGGATTCAAATGTTCATTTCRGACGCTTGATATGCTGTTTAGTTAGCCCAAGTAGACAGGCCACTCAGGTACGTGAGATGTGTAAACCCAGATGTGTTTCCTTGCTCTTTTTGTGTGATTTACCCAGGATTACTTGTATTATTTACCTGACTTTCTAAAGATCAGTGGTATTGCAGCATCTGAAGATTTTTCACTGTAGTGCTCTATTGGGTCTCTGAGTTGCCTGTGTTTGACTTGGATCAAAGCRTGAAGCAGTGTCACAGGCTTCAGTACTCCCTGGTAAGGGCCAGTGTATTTAGTCATGGCAAGTGTAAAACATCTCCATTTTGTGATTTAATTTCTTTTCTGTTCACGGTACTATTTTAAAATAACACCTTCATGATTAGAGCTCCTTTCCAGAGCGTGTCTGCATCTACTGGAAGGGTAGTGGCTATAATATTAATTGTTACAGAAATAATTTTTTTTCTCTTATTAGCAGAAATGAGTTAAATGAGGTAAAGYTGGGTCACACTACTGCACAGCATGTGCAAGGCCATGCTATAACCCTTGGCTAAAACACACATATCCACATTTGGTTTTAAAATGCAAAACTAGAAGTTGAATGCCTTTTTAATTGCCAATGCTAATTGAATTACTGGGGCATTGTGAAAACCTGTGGAAAGACTATGAGGAAAGAAAGCAGCTTGGCTCAAGGACCTGAGCTGACTGGCATTGCTGCRGGTTGGTGTTTCTGGAGAGGCTGGAGTTGCCAAAAGTTTGCAGACACTGTGCTAAACATGGCTAAGGGGCCAGGTTAGCATGGGAGTCCTGCCTGGCTGACAGCCACAGGGATATGCAGGATGCTCCTTGAGCTAATGTGGGCCAGGTAATGGAGAAGGCTGCTAAAATCCTTGAGGCTACAGAAATGGTCAGGTCCATCCCTGCCTTCCTAATGACGGCGAGGAARCAGAAACATTGACCCAAGCAAACTGAGCCCTCAGTTTGCTTCACACCAGGGATCACTGCTGTACAGCTGGCTGTGGTTCTCTCTCTTTGTATTTGGCTTTTAAAATTCAAATGCTTTGGCCAGAAACATTATAGCACAAGTCTGTGTCTCAGAGGATATTAGTCTGTAGAGACACTTAGCAGGACCACAGAATATCTGGATGTGGAGTAACTTGCTTTTTCATTTTGTAAACCCTTATGTAAACACATTGTTWGGATCACTGGGAGTTGATTGTTTAACTTTTCTCTCTACAGTTTGAAAAGTAACAACAACAAAAAAAAAGCCCAAAAGGAAAAACAAACAAAACACTACTTATTTTCCTGGTGCGCCCATGTAACACTTTCCAAATGTAARAACCTCTTAGGATATGGAAAAGCAGCAGTACTATTTATACTGCCTTTATGAAAAGACTGATCAAAGGAGCGCAACTGTGCTTGGCTTTATTTAGCGTTGATGACTGCATTAAGGTCAGGGTGCTTATTATTTTATTGAATTCAGAAGTTGTGGGCTCTGCAAAGCATAAAGCCGGCTGAGGCTCTGGTATGTGCTCGATTTATATCGTATTATGTGCTGTGCTATCACAACATGTTTTGTGCTCTGATGGCTGCATTTCTTTGACTTGTCAGTCATTTGAAGAGTGTACCTTGTGTTTGGGGCTTGTCTGTCTCACTCTCTCCCTCTCTCTCTTTTTAAATTTTTTTTTCTCCTAATCCTTGCTGGAGGGTGTTGAGAATTAGGAAGGTTTGACCTTGCTGGGAGCACATGAGTTTTCCTCCATGGGAGAGAGCTAATCCCAGCTGTGTTCAGCTGAGCAGCCAATACTCTCAGTGCACAGGTGCAGGGGGKTTAAAAGGCATGCGTGTGCCCTGACTCATGCTGCCCAGCTGCTGTGGTCAAGCAGCTTTCTTGGCCGCTAGCAAGGTTCTGAAGAGATCTGTGGAGTAAAAATAGGCGTACAGAAAAGCCTGAAGACATGAGATGAGGGCAGTTTCTGCTGATTTCCCATACAGACATGATACCTTGTACCAAAATGTCTTYATGTGTTATAGAAATATGGGACAGAGTTTGGGGTTAGTGCCCTTCTTCCTGGGGTTAGGGAAGAGTGCTCAGATAGATAATAAAAAGGGTTAATATTAAAAGGGTGATGTGCCAACTGACTGCACAGCTGATTAAAGCTTTAAGAGGTGGATCAGATTAGATCCCAGACCAGAAATCTCACTAAAAAGCTTTGCATAGCTTTCTRTGGGAGCTATTGTCAGTTCTTCTGCATACCGTGTAGTGACAAAGCTTTTGTTCTGTCCTGCGGACGGTGGCTGTGAGCGGGCAACATGGTCCAGTTCTGAATATTGCTGGCGTGGGACAGTGGCCTTTTGACATGGCATAGTTCAGCATTTTATTGTTGAGATTTCTCCTTTGTAACTGCTGGYCACATTGGTGGTGAAAGCAGTGCAGCATTTAATGCAGACAAAAGCAATTCTTATGTGCTAGGCAAGTTTGAAATTGTCGGGTTTTCCCACGTTCTCTGGACTTCAGAGTTTGGCTGWGATTAGTGGCTCCCCACTCCTCCTCCAGTAGCCCCATTTCTCACTTTGTGTATCAGTTACTGTTTTTATTACCTGCAATTAGTTACTGGGGGTGGGGGGGGAGTCTGTCTCCTTTTTTTTGCTTTCCTTTAATTGCCTTTTCCCTAGTTGTRGTTTGACCTTACCACCTGCTTGGCAGTAAAAGATGATGTGTGACCCTGAAAATGGAAGGCGAATCATTCTTTCCTAGTCTGCTCTTGTACCACAGGCACGTTGAGGCAGCAGTGGCCATGGTGAGTCCTTGTTGGCTGCCTGGCAGAACTCTCCTGCTGTTGGATTTGGGGAGGGCATAGCCCAGCTGACCCACAGCCTACCTATGTTAGGCCTGGTCAGATGAGCTGGAGGTGCTTAAGAGCTTCCCATTTTCCAAACACTGAAGACTTTGTTCTGACTAAAACTGGCAGCTACACCAGTAACAACACTTCACATAGTATGTGTGATCTGGGAGTTTTCCCCTTGATCACTTGGAATGAGGGCTGGTAGTCAGGACCCTGGCAGAGCTGCAGGCRTCCCTATATTTTTTCTGTCACATCTTTGCATCTGTGCACGTGTTTGAGACCAGAGCTGTTCACAGGGCTGTACTCATACCTTGCCTGCCCTCCTGTGAGAAGATTAAAGGTCAGCCCTGGGTGCTGGGAGCTGCAGGTCTGCTACTGGTGCTCCTCTCATGACAGAAGATGGAGCTGAGTTTCAGGGATGCAGGTTGTGTGTGGTCCTGGCTGCTGCGGGGTGGAGCACATTCAAAAGATGGGCTTGCCCTCAGTGTCTGTAGGGGGGGATTCACTGCAAGTGCCCGTAGAGCTCTAGTCTTGCAGCTGTATCCTTGCACAGCTTTGGTGTTAGAGATTAATGCACTGTCGATGCTGTGAGGTCATGATTTGATTTAATTTATTTCACATTGAACTCATTAGCTGCTCTCTGTCATGCATATTTTTGACCAGCAGTGAGCAAACTGTGATGTGGGTGCCAAGGATGTGTTAACAGACATTGAATAGTGTGTAAAAGGGTATGATGGGATGGGTGGGGAGACACTTGCCAGCTCCTGACTTCCACTAAGTTTCCACTGCAGGCTTCACTGCTCATCTGGGGGATCTGGCACTCGAGTCTGCAGGGGTGCTTGACCCATCTTGGAGGTGTCATGATATAAAGCAAGTGTTCAGCTGAAGTCATAATTTCCTTAGGTTAAGAAGCTCTGTTTTGGATTTTTTGTGACAGGATCTGTAAAGGTAGAAAAGAAATTAATAAACTGAGTAAATCAATAGGTCAGTAAATCTAATAGGGATTTAAGGTCTGCCCTCCCTTCATTGAATTTGAGTAATGATGATTATATAAAAGTTTAAACTGCCAAGTTTGGACTTGAATCCAGACTGCTACTTCAAGCCTTGTGTCCTGGCTTTTAGCTTCTGGTCCAGATCCAATACATTAGGATTAATATATGTATATTGGCAAGTACAAGTAAACCTTAAAATATGGTAGCTATTGGTGTGCTCTGTTCACAGCTCTGTTTCATATACATGCATCAAGGTCTTGATTTTCAGATAAAACTGAATAAACTGGAGGAGGTGACAGGCTTTTATGTACAGCAAATGGCTTTTGTGACCCATTTTGGAGAGAGCTGGAAGTTTTACACTGGGGGCTGCTGAGCAATACTGGCCTCCTATCCAGAGAACTGACTTGGGAAGGTACAGAAAGAAGATAAGTGGAATGTACTAAGTAAGTTGAAAAATGAAAGTGAAATGGCACAAAATATATAAGTGAGTTCAGTGTGGTAGCTCTTTTCTTTATAGGACTTCAGCTATCAAGTAAGTCAGATGACTGTTGCTTTGCTGAAGGCGAGTCTCTCTAGGTGGTAAATTGTCCTCAGTCCCTCCAAGGTTTAGATCTTTTTTTATGAAAGCAATCCCTCTTGCAAACTGAATTTTGCCTGTGGCAACTCCTCTAAGGCATCAACTTCAAGCCTGGTCCAAAGCTAATTAAATCAAAGAGTATTGATCAAATAGTTGGCCTCATGCTTTGGCTTTGCATTCTCGTTGCTTGAGCAAGGGGCTGCCTTGAAACCCTGACGTCCACTGATGTATTTAGAGCTAGGGAGGGAAGGAAGAACTTGTGCCTCTCTTCCCTTGCAGAAAAAAGTGAAAATGCTGGAGGGATTAAGGAGAAAAACATTTGGAGAGGAGGGCTAACCTCTAAACTGGGAGGTAGGCTGGGATTTTCAGGGGCCAGGGGCATGTGGAGAGCTGACAGCATCTTCCTCTGCTGTTWGCCACCACATTTCAATAGAATCCCTGCCAAAAACTTCTCCAAAGTGAGGGACTTTAGTCATAGCCACTATAAGAAGGGCTTTGTGAGTACAGTACTGGCCCTTGTCCCCTCTTGCTTTCTGTGTCACAGGCAGCTTAGGCCAGCTCTGGTTTTGGGAACATGTAGTGTCTTATATAAAAAATGCAGTAACAGCTGTAGTAGGGTGATTCTGCCTGGTCAAATGAAACAGGAGTTTGCAAACAGCATGATGAGAAGACAGAGCTAACCCTGGCTCAGTGYCTTCAAGGTAGTCAAGAGCTTTCTGTTTACCCGCATGGAATACGTGTGTTTTATGTATGTACAAGAACAGTGAAAAATCTAGTAGAATACGTCGGATTTAAATCAAACTTTTGGAATTTGATAATCATTTTGATAACTGTAATGGTTAGGATAACCATTTTGTTCTATTTTAAAATATCCTATAACTTKAATAATATTTATATCATTGCCCTGCATTTGATGCCAAGCTTTACATCCTGTAGTATTTTAAATTTAACATGTATTGTGTTAATCATCCAGACCCCAGACTTTGAGCTGGCACCTGAGCTGCTGGTAACCAAATCAATTGCCCAGCACACTGCAGAATTTTTGTGTGGGTATGTATTTCTATATTTGATCAGTGTGAGAGCACATATCCCAAACAAAGAAAAATTGTTCATGGGAGAGCAACTGCCGCAATATTTCAGAGTAAAGGCTGAAGCAGCCTAATTCTGAGATTTTACATATAACAGATGAAGCTGTTAATAGCATCTTGGCATCAAGATAGCACCAAAGAAAAAGGAGATAATCAACAGGTGCCCATCCTTTGGTTTTCGTATTTTCCTGTTTTTGTTTTTAATACCTCATTCTTTATGTATAATGGGGATGGTGCCATAATTGTCATGGAAACGGGGCACAATGGCGATTAAAATGGATGTGTGTCTTTTGTTTCTGGGACCATGTGGTTGCTGAAGTGTCTCTTCTTGTGCTCTGTGGCAATTTGCTGAAATTATCTGATGTGTGTGACTTCCAGGAGCACAGCCAATGGAGATCATGTGTTTTGTTGCTTCTCATCTGAGTAAACACCAACAAATGGGACCCACAAATCGCCTTTATCATTGATCACAGAGGCCTTGGGGAGGTGATGGTGGTGTTGGATATTTCTATCTTCAGAGAAGCTGGTGTTACACTGAATTGCTGGTAGGGAGGAGGTGGACCCAAAACCTCCTTTGCTGCAGAAGGTTGGTATTAAGCGAGAAGAACATGGAAGCTGGAAGTCCCTGGGGCTGTTGTTGCTGTGCTGGGTGTCAGGGCTGAGGGCTCCTGTCCTGGCTGGCAGGAAGGAGAGTCTTGTGCCTCCCAATGAACGGGGATGTGTCTCTAAAACAAGACACTGTGCTTGTCTTGCCAAAGCTTTTCGAAAGGCTGTGAAGGAGCAGCCGTGGCTCTGAGCCATTACTGTGCTCCCRGAAGGAAATCCTGGTCATGCAGGGCAGGTGGCAAAGTGCCAGCTGACTTTTGGGGAGGGTAAGGGTTTGTCAGGGTTTTACGGCTAGAGATGGGGGTGGATGAGGACAGAGGGYAGCCTTAGGGCTGCTCCAGGGTCGCAGTGAAAATACCACTGTATTGAAGTGCCCATGGCAGAGTTACTTGGCATAGACATGTACAGTCTCTGCTTTGCATGTGGGCYGTCTTAATGCCCTTCTGTGTTGCTAAAGGAGCAGAAATGTCCTGCTACAAGGATGTGATCCAGCCCCCTGCTTGTCCAACAAAGAAATTCTTGTTGCTAAACAAAAGGCTTTCTTAAGAAATATATAGATGCCCARAGTTTGAATTTATGCTTTTCTCTGTGGGATGAGTCATTCATTGCACTGGTTTCTCATAGAGCCCCTCTGGATTTATGTGGCTGCTGCTCAGATTAAACTCTGATCTGATGTGTGAAATAAGATTCAGTAGTTGTGCTCTGGTGCTGTCCTGACACTTGCAGAGAATTGCTGGTTAAAGTCTGCTTCTGGCTTTTTCTGTGCAGATAGCAGTTACTAAATACATTTCCGAGCATCCTCCTTTCAGGTGACGCTGGCTGTCTGCATGTGTTGCTGCTTGATGTTTTTTTTAAGCAAACATCCAATACCTGCTGGCTTGTTGGTTGTATTTTGTTTAATTGAATTCAGTCTTATGTGAGAACATGCTGACAAGTCCAATCAATACAGTCAGTGAAAGTGTAGGAAAAGGAGGGGAARGAAATCAGCTATATGACATGTTATAAACTAATAACAAAGTTGTTGTGATGATTTGTAATGGTAATTTTTACTTCCCCCTGTCAGAACTTGCTGCTTTTTTCCCCCTCACCATAGTTGCTGCCAGGTTCTGCCTTGAAATTGAGAGTTATGATTTGTCACACCTTTGGAGCAAGCAGTGTTGGTTCCCTTGGGGAGGGGAAGTGAGCTGCAAGAGCTGGCGCTGGGCGCTTTGGGTGGGGCAGCGAGTGGAGGAGAGGCAGGAGAGGAGGGGGGATTGAGGTTGTAGGGAGTGCCGGTGGTGCTGAGCCCTCGGATGCATCCCTGCTGGTCTCTGMTGTAAGTAAACCTGCATGTAGAGCAGATGAATGAAAGTCAGAAAAAAGAGAAATTTCTTTTCCTGTGATGCTGTTGCCTTTGACTTTCTTTACTTTTTTGATTTTTTTTTTTTAAGAAGCAAAGGCTTATCTGTCAAGTAAACCCACTCTTTAAGAGGCCGGGATGGGCAAGAACTCTTGGAATTAAAATTTGTGAGCCTTGCAGTCTGCTTCTCTGCCCTTTGCATATCTTGTGGGGGTTTGTAAACTTTGTTCTGCTTGACAGCCTGTCTGCATCTATGAGGGAGGGTTTGCCTCTGGCTAGTGTGCCCTTTGCATTAAATTAAGCAATCCCCACTTCTCTGTCCTGTGAAAGTTGAACTGGAACAGCTGTACAGCTCATCTGTAGTACAGCAACTATTTTTTTTACCCTCCATCTTTACAATTTTACTGCAGCTTTGTCTTTTCTTGTGTGCCTGTCTTCCATCCCCTTGTGCTGTCACTGTTGAATATTCAAACTCTTGATCTGCACATGGGCTAAAAATCATTATTGCTTTGAACTTACAAATGAATTAAGTGAATTCCCACATCCACCGCAGAAAAGGAAAACATTCAGTTTGAAATATAATTTGGAGCCTATAGGAAAATGCATCTGATGAAGTTTGTGCTAATTCTATGGCTTCAGTACCAAAGCGCCAGCTCTGTTATCATCAAGAGTATTGAGTGCAAGCTCTGTATTTTCATAGTAACTCAGTATGGCTAATTAGTTTGAAGGCTCTTTGAAGAAGCCAATGTATTGACTAAATAAGCTCTTATTTTTCAAAGCAACTAAAGGCATTCTTAATTTAAAGAGCAGATAGTTGTAAAACTGCCTTCAGTTTGCATACCAGGAGCCAGTTGAAGCTGAGTGTGCTGGGATTCAGGCTTACTCCTGTGCCGTCTGCCAGGGTTGGTGTCAGTGTGCTCCAGGGAGGTTTCTGGGTCTTTGGCACAGTAGCACAGCATGAATRTGTGCCACTGGGCTGGATGTGCCCAGGAGGGGGATGTCATGTAATGACTGCTTCTGCATCATTGAAATCAGGGGCAGTATTACCAGTCTGTTCCSTGTTTGCTGGCAGGTTGAATCCAATAATGAAGAGCAGCTTTGAGTTTCTAACCAGATGACATGGCTAATCCTAAGGCATGTATAAAGCGGCCGTAGTTATTAGGAGATTTGTGGCTTTGAAAGTTCGGATTCCCTTAGTGCAGTTTGTTAATGGCAAGGATTTGCAGTAAGTGAATAATAGATGAAAGTCATCAAAAGGCTTACAGGGGATTTCTTGTGACGTGGTGCTGGTCTGTCTTATGCCAGAGCTGCAGATTTCTGGGTGGATCGTAAAATCTAAAAAAAGAAAAGAAAAAAAAAAGGGAAAGAAAGGGAAAAGAAAAAAAGGAGGGCAGTCATTCCTGTTTTGTGTCACTTTGGATGATCAAGTTGATGGTGTGATGCATTGGGAAGCACAGCCACAGTGCAGAGTGCTGTATGCTTAATTCCCTTGGCTCTGGCTTTTCCACGGGCCTGCAATGCCCCAACAGCAAAACAGACCCTTCATAGCCCCAGGGTCTGGCAGCTGGAGGGGAAGGGATGCCCCTGGCCATCTTCCCTTCTGCACTGTGCAAGGTGAGCAGGGCTGGTGCTGCACCTCCTCACCATCTGGCACAGCTCTTCACTGGGCTCCCAGGAGTATTTCTGCCTCTAATGCCTCTGTACCACAGCACCAAGCATTTCCTACAAGCCAGGAGCTAGTCAGACCCCACTGCAGTGGGGTCTGCAGTTCTGGGTGATGCCTCTCCTATGAGACTGTCCCCCCTGCTTGGGCAGGAGGGTGTCCCAGTGCTTGTGCCAGGGACTTTGCTCAGCTGGGGTGGTGCACAGCAATGCCTGCCCTTACCTGCTTCTGTGGTCATAGATTTTGTCCTTAGTCACTGGGCTGGTGCGCCTGCAGACACCTTTCGGATCAGCCCCTGCTCAGAGCTCAGGTCAGGGCTGCAGGCAGCTCCTCCTGAGTCCACGAGGAGCACATATCAATGAACAACTCACTCCATTATCATGGTTTGATAGAGGTGTGAGGCATAAAAGCTGTGGGGTGGTATCCTAACATGGGATGAAGTGTGAGAGCTTACTATCTCCCATTTGTTTTAATTTAAAAAATGCATTTAACTCTGCTGTCATGTTCTAAGTTGAATTGCACCTGTGTTGTATTTGGCAGCATCTAATGAAGCTACAACTTAGGGCAAATCCTGATGAGTTTTGGCTGCAGAAGCAGCTGGGGAAGATTGATTTTATGCTGGGAAAGGCCAGTTGTGTGAAYAGCTGCAGAAAGCAGAGTCCTATCCACCCTCCTGCCCGTTGAAATAATTTTCATTTCCAGGGCTGTTGGTAAGGACTGTCTCAAGGCAGTTTCTGTGATTTCTGCATCATGGCCTGCCAGAGGGATGCTTATGTGTTTTGTAGCTGGAAGTGTGGTTACAACAGCCTGCAAGATCTGTATTAAATCCAGAAACTCCAGTGTGTGCAAAGCATTTGTTGGGAAGTTGAAGTCATCTGCAAGCTCTAATCCATGGGCCCTCCGAGGAGGGCATGTCTGGCTTGTTCATGTTGCAAAACCAAGTGAAAGTTGGGAAATGTTTATGACTACTGCCATGTGTGTTCCTTAATTCTTGTCCCTTTTGGCTTCATTCAAACTCACTGTGGTAAAAACAGAAAGTGAGGATGTAATTAGAAGCTTGTTTGTGTGAGGATCCATGGAAAGAGGCAAACTCCYTACAGGCAGATAGGCACGTATATATCTAGCATTGTTCAGTTCCTGCCTTGCAGGCTGTTTTGTAGAGACCTGCTGTAGTTCCCAAAATTTACTTGAGCGTTTGATTTTAGGGATGTGCAGTGTCAGTGGAGGTTTCATCCTGGGGGCAAATGTCACCTGACCAGGTGTGACCCCTGGGTCAGTGACAGCCTCAGCAACTTGGTAGATGCTGCTCTTTTGTTGGTGATCTGCTTCCGGCCGGGAATCCCGAGCATCCATCGGTGAAGTGCCTGAATGCAAAGCAGTGCACTTGCCTGGGCAGAAGTAACCTCAGCGCCATCACTGGGCAGCTCGCTGGGAAATGTTTGTTCTCACRGGGCATTGTAAAACTGAATGAGTGTCAGCACAGTTCGCTTGTTTTAGAGAGGGCGAGTCCTTTATTCTGGCCAAACAGCAGGAATATCAAAGATGTGTTTAGGCAGTGGGAGAGAGAAAGGGTTTGGTGCGACTGACGGAAACTGTTGAGCAAGAGATGGTGCTTTGTGCAGGGTTATTATGGTTGGAAACCTGTCCCAGCACGCAGGGGAAGCACGGTTCAGCAAGCCCATAGTCAGAGCCGAAAGCAGTTCATCCCCAGGATTTACTGTGTGCGCAGCCGGTCCCCACCGCAGAGAGCAAAACAGTGAAGTTAAATAGCTAAATAAACCTCCTGTCCCTGCAGGCAATGGCCCACAAAAGGCAAAATTATTGTTTGCAAGAGTGGGTGCAAGTGAAAGGAGACGCTGACAGGCTGGTAGGGAGGGCTGAGTCTGGGCAGCCTGTAAGCATTGTGGTYGTGGGTGACGGCATTGCCGGGCATGTTGGGAGTCTCACCACTTGTGGAAAATTCACTCCTTTTCTTCCTTGGGCCTAGCTGTCCTGAAATCACAAAAAGTAATGTATGTAGGGGTACATTTGTATGAGTTCAGGCTCTTTCCCACCTGTTAAGGTTTCTTGCAGTATTGTCAGATCATACTTTCCAACTTTTCCCCTGCTCTGATGGAGTATTTGGTTTTCCATTTTGCTGTTAGTGAAGAGCTGTATTTCTCACCTCAAATACACGTTTCTTAGCTTTGTGGTCAAATTGCAAGAGCTGGGGATGCTGAATAACAGGAAAGAGGAAGCAGTTGATTTAAGTAGCTACCATTTTCAGTATTAGGAAGAGTCCTGGAAAATGCTCAAAGCCAAGCAGTCTTCTGAAGGCGAGCAGCCCTTGCTGCTGGAATTGGCCCCCTCAAATAAATCTGAGAGCTGTGAATTTGTTCCTTCCCTATCTGCCCCCGAGCAGTTGCAGGGTTATTTGAAGCCTGGCTTCTCTCTGTTAATAGGGCTCCTCTCAGGAGTTCAAGTGAGCCTGCAATAGCGTTGGAAATAAGTCTCTTCTAACCCAGCATACTGCTTCCTGCTGTAAAGTAGACTTGATTAAATTTTCTGGCCCTCATTTTCATTGCTTGCAGACATCCAAACCTTCACTTCTTAGTGGAAAGAGGTACATTGGGAATTACAACTAATGTTAAAACCTAAATAATGTGATTTGCCAAAACAATGTTGCAGAGATTGGTTTTTTTTTTTGCTTCATGGTTTTTTTATTTCTCCCCCATTTGAGATACCATTGTAAAATTTTGCTGCTGGAATAAAAGGTATTTCAGTGAGATGTGTTTGTTCTCTTACCTTTAGGCATTTGTGATAATTTCTGCATGAGGAAAAATAGGCAAAGGGGTGATCTCACCTCCCAGAAACAGCCTGTACCTGCCACTAGCACTTCCCTGTGCTGCTGTAGCAGCCCTGGCTGGGGGCAGATTCAGACCCCATGGTCTTGCAGCCCTCCCACCAGCAAGCTTGGCATCAGGGAGTTGTCAAAATCACACATGGAAATTTTTGTGGCATCCTCCTTGGCAGCTCTGTCTGTGCAAAATTCCTGGATTATGGTAAAGAATATCGTCTGTGCTGAACTTATTCAGTTTTGAGTACAAACCATTTCTCTCCGGTTAAATCTATTCCTGGCTGTCACTGCTTCCTGGTGTGATTTGAAACTGGGGGCAGAATTAGATAAAAGATTTGCAGGGAGGAAGAGGGAAGGATGTGAGCTGGATGCTTAGAAAGCGGTTGTTTTAGAGGGATGATCCTAAAATAGCATGGAGGAAAGGCAGGAAGCCCTGGAAATAGGGTGGCGAGGTGTAAACACAGTGACAAGATTTGAGAATTCAGGGTGAAGTGGCAGCAGCATCACACACTGGAGGTACTTTGTGCATGGGTCACACGTGGATGGCTTTTGACCTTCTTCCTTCTTCCTTCGTGTGAGGCATGTATGCTTTCCAGCTGGGYGGCTTATTTTGGGCACTGATCTCAGGCACATGGTGTGATTCTTGGCATTGTGTCCTGTGCAGGACCAGGARTTGYGCTCAAGGATCCATGTTGGATCCTTTCCTACTCAAAAAGTTGGAAATTTCCAGCTCAGAGTGTTCTATGATTCTGCTCCATGTTTTGCAAATGGGCTTGTTTGGGCTTTCCAGTATGGAGTGAGTCCTATWCCTTGGTAGGAGCAATATGTCGTGCAGGAAAGAGTAGGTCCACCTCTGGGTTTCCAGAGGAAGGGAATGAAGCCTTCTTTGGTAAAAGCATAGAAGAGGTGTAAAACTCAGCCTGCCTCTTAAGTGCTCAGTGAAACATCAGTTGTACAGGGGGCCATTGGAAACTGGGAGGAGTTGCACAGGACAATGTTTGGAGCTTCCAGGATCTTGTATTCTAAAGGAAGTCATCATGGTGGGAGAGACTATATCTGATCAGCAGTAACACAGCATAGGTCACTCACTAAACACAGGTGATAATGCCCATGTATCATGGGCATAATGCCCTTGGTATCATTTTGGCCTGTTACGGCCAAGGTTTTTGTGATTTTTAAATTGATAACTAGCCACTTTAGATTGCTTAGTATATTGTAACTGGAAGTTATATTTGTGAATGTGGCTGCATATCCAGCAGAATGTCTGTTGGCAGCAGAGCTATGAGCTAACAAATTGGAGCCAGGATGGTTTTTGGATTAGCCCACTTCTGTTTGTACACTCTGCCACTAACCAAGAAAAAAAAGGAATTTGGCTCCTTAACACCCATTAGTCTGTCTCTAGGACCCAAACCCAAAAAGCACTATGTGTTTCTGTCTACTGTGACTTGTAAATGCAAATGTGGAAGTTGTATGTTCGCTAAGATCAGGATCTCTGTAAATCTCAAGTCCAAAATCTCAGCAGTTGGAATGCAGCATCACTGCTGTGCCCTGCTAGGACAGCCATACATCAGCAAATCCCAAAGGATTTTATGATGCCTGCAGCTGCAAAATCTGCTAGGTTTGGGATGTCTSTCAGAGCTTTAGGGGATCCTCAGGTGTGGAGAATTTATAAAGCTCCTCAAGTCATCCTGTTCAGTTGTTCTGGGAGGGGAGAGGGATCAGTGGCCATTCACATCCTTATTCCACATGCAGTGTAATTTGGGGGTCCCTCCTCTGTTGCTCTCCTGAAGCCCTGCATATGCTTTTGAAGCATCTCAACAACGTTCAGGGCAGAAGTATGTGAGTTTTGTGCTGTGCCAGCATAATTGAAATGGTCTTCTCTCCCCACCTGTGGTGGGGATGTGATTCAGCTGGGCTTCCTTGTGTGCAGAGGGGGTGGCCATYGTTTGGGTTTTAGAAATGGGAGGTGTGAATGCCATGCAGCCAAAGCCAGACACTGCTCCTGTCTGCAAGGTGTGTGCAACTCCCTTGCCCTGGGCTGTGGCCACACACGTCTCTCAGCCCTGTGTGGGTGAGGGCTGTTGGTGGGAGTGGAAGTGTGGTCCTCTGCCACTGCCATTCTTCTCCTGTCCCTGCCTCTRTGCCCCTGGGACCAGATGAGGGTGTGTGAATGGATGAGGGTGTTGTCTGTGTTTAAAATCCTCATCTTGAGGACTGAGTTTTTAAAAGTTTGCTGTGGCTGKGTTATTTTCAAGCTGGATTATTTCCCTCCTTGGGTTCATTTGTACTGTTGCCATGACCGTGCCAGCACCTGAGCAGGCAGGATATGGGGTGGGAGGAAAGCTGTAGTGCTATTTGGTGTAGGCTGATCTCAGATATAAGTTGATTGTGAAACTGCAGTATTTAAATCCAGTGGCTTCACCACCTCAGACCTTACAGTAACTCTGTGGAATGCCATGTTGTTGGCCCTATCTTTCCGTGGAAAGACTTGCCTGGGCTGCTGTCAGGGATGTAGAGTACAGGAAGAAGAAAGGAATTGTCTTCCCAAATTCAAAGCCGCATCATTGTGTTGATGGTGTGAGGTGTCTCACCAGGCTTTATCTTGGTCCTGTGTCACAATTCCGTCTTCCAGAAAAAGCTGTAGGCAGGCACGGAGTCCATGAAAGTACAGCAGCAATCCTCCCTCCACTCCCTTTCCACCATTCCTGAGAGTTCAGGATTTCAGAGTGGGCGAGGAGGTCTTGCCCAAGGCCTCCTGCCAGCCTTATTAAATATACCTTGAAATGTAACTTATAAATTGTTTTTYCTTCAAAATTGTGCTAAATCTAGTTGCATTCTGTGCTATAATTTTAATTGTGAAAAACAGGCCATAGACAAAAACACTGGATTCAGTTTTGTTTTTCAAAAAGCTGCCAATTAGGCTATCCTGAGAAAAAYGCAGTGTGCCACAGAGAGCCATGGCTGCTGTGAGACTTCGGGCTGTTGCTKCTTAACCTTGGCCACAAGCTGAGGGCTGAGGGTTGCTCATCCTGAAAAGGGAGATGGGAGCACTTTCTGTGTTCCCTGCACTGTTTGAATGCTCCCCCTGGGTGTGATTAGTAGCTGAGCTCCATGACTGAYTTTTCCTTTGCCCTTTCTGCCTTTCCTCAAGTTTATTAAAGAAGGCAGAGAACATTGTGTCCCTTGTTTGTGCCATTGCCTGCAGAGCCTGGGGCAGGAAAGGGCTTGTTGGTGATGAGATATTGGATCAAACTCATTCCTGGTGTGCTTCAGTTCTGTGCCCAAGACCATGTTGAAGTAACAGCCAGGTTTACCAACASTGTTTCTTTCTGCTAAGATAAATTAATGATGGAGAGCTTAATCCTCCAAGGAAGTCCATGAGAGGGCTGRTCATCAGGTGTCCCTGCAGCTTTCAGGAAGTGGAACCTCTTGCAAGCTTGGATGTAGCAAGGTTTGCCCTGGTCTTTGTAGGTTGGTGTTCCCTTCTGCCTGCAGACATTAAGGCAAGCTTGACTCCTGGCTGAAGATGTGGCAATCTGTGGAAAATTCCCATTGGTGCTTGCCAAAATCAGTCCTTACTGGGACAGATGTTCTTGCACAGTGACAGCAGGGAGGTGAGGGTTTCATCAGGAACATCAGTCACTATCTGTTAGTCATTAATTTGCCTTACCTGAAAAGCAAGTTTGCTCCTTTGCAGACATCATGGAGAAATGTTAAGTTTAGCTTTTAAAATCCCCCTTGGGTCTGGAGATTTCAGTTCTGTGAGGGATCTGCACTGCCCTTCATCTTTCCAGCCTGAAGAAGATTGAGTTTCAAGACATTTTACCATGCCAAAGTCCTTTAGAGAAGAGCATAAAAATGGTCTGTCTGTCCTGCAAAGGACATTATAGGTCCCGGGAGGGCTAGGCAGGGGCTCTGAAAGTGGTCGTCTCGACTGAGGTTTCTGCTCAGTTTTTGCCTCAGTTTCTGTCTTGGTGAGCTGCGTGATGGGGTGGCTGGCGAGATGTCAGTGATACTCTGTGTGTATCGTTTCCAAAGCACTTTCTGATCTGTCAGGATGAGGGTTTCTGGAGAAATGCTAAATAGTATTATTAGTGTAAAATAAACATACTTCAATATTTCTGACCCTAAAGTGGATCCAGATGCTTTCTTATGGCTGCTGGATCTGCTTTGATTTTTCCATGGCTCAGTGTGGCTGTCTGTATTTGTTACAGTGAGATAGGATGTGACAGAGAGCTTGTCACAGCATGCTCTTGTCAAGTCAGAAAAGCTTTATATTTATACATGCACACACTCAAATATATATGTATATGTAAAAAAAAGGACAAAATTACTGTCTTAGTCTAAGACACTATTTCCGAGTCTGACACTTCACATGTGTGCCAGGGAGGTTGGAATAAACTCAGTGAGTTTATCAGTTTTTATGATCACAGCACTCAGTTCAGCTGTGTAGGGGAGAAATGGGATTTGCCTGAATAACTCAAAATAGTCTCCCAAGGAAGTGAATGTGTGTCTCTGTCTTTGTAGCTCTGATACAAAAAGGGTATTAAATGTCCCTTGATACCAGCTACAGGTTGCATTTTCCAGCCTGTGGTTGAGCTTTGGGAGAGGTAACTTTCCAGCTTTGTTTCAACTCTAAAACAATTTTTCTCTGGTTTTAAGGATTATTAACATTTTCATGGTTTCTCTACTRCAGAGAAGAACTAGTCTTCCCCACTGCTTAAGGGTTACATCTTATATGGGTTGGGGTTTTACCAGCGCTGGTGCCAGGGTGGGATCAAAGCAGCAGGAGCAGCTGGGTGGTCCTTCCTTCTGAGCATGCCAGTGGGAAATGTTTCCAAGCCAGTATTTCAGTGATGTTTTTAGATCCTGTTTGTGGAGATGATGCTGCAGTGTCTGAGGGGACTCCTGGCTGTGCCAGGGAGATTTGACWCTGCCTTGCAAAGAGTGGAAAATACAGAAAGTGAGGATGGGTGTTCTGCTGGTAAAATGTTTTGGTTTGGTTACTGATACTGACAGATGTATGAACAGCTAGTAAAATCTCTTGCATTCTTAAAATCAGTGATAATAGGATTTGTTATGTGTTGTGATTTGGTGGCAGCTGGAGTATCTGCTCAAGGTTTCTTAGCTGGTGTATTCAACCAAACCCTATTCCATCCTCTGCAAACTAAAGTGAGAACAGAGAGTCTCATTTTCCAATAAGTTTAGATAAATCAAAGCTGAATTAGGGATGCTTTTTGTCCACACACCTTCTCCATCCAAGCTGAGGTTTGTGTTCAAACTCAGTGACAACTGGGAGGTTGTTGGTGATTCCCCACATCTGTGTTGAGAGATGTTGTGTATGCTCATCAGCTCTGATCCTGCCCTKCCTGAGACACTGTTGGTGTATTGATTGCAAAACTCTCTGCAAGTGCTCTACAGGGACCAAATATATAAAAAAACTTGCTTTTTTGAATTGCACACTTTAAACCCCTTGAGAAGGGGGATTTAAAGTAGTTTCCATATTTTTGCAGTTTTCTGCTGTCCAGAGACTGTATAATTACATAATATGAGTCTGTCCCACTGCTCCCTTCTGGCATGGGATGCTCCTGGATTGATAGAAGACAATTTAAAATATGAAGGTTCTCACTCATTTAATACAGCGTTACCTGTTCTTTGCAYAGTGTTGAGAGCTTGCTGTGCTTCTCTTGTGGTTTATTTTTTTGCTTTTTACTTAAACAGGAAAGAAATGGTGAAGGAAAAGGAAGCCAGCCAAGTAGCTGGCATGTACTTAGCAGAAATTGCAGGTGAATCAGGCTCCTTGGTTATCATCCCCACCTTGGAAGGGCAATACAGTAAAATGACCACAATTTCTTAGTGTATTATTTTCGRCTTCTCTCCTATCTTGTCTTAGTGTCCTATCTTGTGTCTTGTCCTATCTTAGTGTCTTGACTTTAGTGTCCTATCAGTGCTAGTTTTCCTGGTCYTTGGTTTGAAAGAAACTCTTGAGGTAATGGTGCTATTTACTGCATCCCTGCTCCCAGCAGGACTTAGCCTGTCCAGAAATACCTGAAATGATCCAGTGTATGCAGTGACTTGCTGTCATGCAAAGGTAACTGCTCACTGACCCAGAGAACACTTCTTTTTTTGTGTATGTGGAAACTTACTGTGTTCTTTGAACTGCTGAGAAGTACTCAAGACATAACCCATGAGTTACTACAGGCTGCATGCCTGGAACATGCAGGCCATCTCAACATATGGAGTAAATCAACACAGCTCTGCTGACTTCAGTGCAGCTGCATCTATAACCACTTGATGTAACCCTGCTCCAGACTGGAGGGATGATTGTGTATGAAGAATGGATAGGGAAAAAACCCTCCCGTTTTTCTTACAGCTTTGCACTTTATGAACAGAATAAATGGGCCATGAGTGGAGGTGAAATAGTAAATTATTTTTGCCTCTTTAGAATTACTTTATTTGGACATATATGAAGTTCCTTCTTGTTCTCCGAACTTCCTAAATCAAGTAGTTGATATGCATGCACTTGGTTGCTGGCATTAAAAAATASATCAGTAATTAGTTCACAGATTGGTGTTTCAAAAAGCCCCATATACATGCACCTGCACAGAARCAAATCAGGCAGAGTTGACACTGCATAAAGACAGAGTGGGCAGCACCCACATAAGGCACACGACTATGGGAAGAGGAGCTGCTTTCCTGTTTCCATGTGCCAAGAGAAGCAGTGCTATCAGGCTTATGTGTGATGGATCAGAGTGCACTGGTATTTGCTGCAAGCAAAAGTCATGAATTTTAATCAACTTTACTGGCTGCCTTGAAATTTGAGTTGAAAGATAAATGTGAAAAACAGGCAGCCCATATTGTTTCTGGAACAGAATTGCCCCTTTTCAGTTGATTAAAAGAATTCTTTTTTTAACTTGATAATCAAAAATACTTCCATGTTAGCTCA
The DNA here is from genome assembly GCA_014549065.1 of Cardinalis cardinalis. Lineage (NCBI taxonomy): Eukaryota > Metazoa > Chordata > Aves > Passeriformes > Cardinalidae > Cardinalis > Cardinalis cardinalis. Next base: position 1,735,762 of record JACDOX010000120.1, read on the forward strand.
GGATTTTTTTTCTATGCTAACCCTTCAGGTCCTGCCTGCTTCATGTGTCTCCCAGAGCCAAGTGTCACCTTGTGGCCACCCAGACAGTTGACCTTTGCTGCAGAGACTTCCCAACTGGCAGGGCTTGTTGGCTGTCTGCTTTCAGCCATTTGGAAAAAGATGGGTTTAGAGCTTTATTTAAGTATTCTTTATGTCTGGGGAAAGGGAGGAAAAAAAAGGATTGCCTGGTGAAAACTGAAAGGACTGTCCAGGGAGTTGAAGTTCAGTTTGTATTCATTGGGAACTTTGGCACAGCAAGCATACTTGTCCTTCCCATCTGTGGCTCCAGGGCTGCTTTTAAGGTTATTTAGTTGTGGTATTCATTTAAACATCAGTCTTCCTAATTAAATATAAGTGATTTGAATGCCGATGTTGTCTGTGGGGGACATTGAAGCTTTGCAAAGAAGTGGAGTGAAAATACCAGCCCTTGTCCCTGGACAGAAATACACACCCATCATATTGCTTCCAGCCACTGCCAGGCTGGTCTGGCTTACCTGGAGTAGTTGAGGGTTCTTTCCTCACCCCTTTGCTTCAGGGGTTATCATAGCTGCTTTTCCTGTTTTGCCATTAAGTCACCTCTGTGCAGGATTAAGTTTTAAGGATTTATTTTATGGCCAAACAACTTTTAAGAAAGGGAAACGGAAAATTAGCCTACAAGCAGCAGAGAGGGAAAAAACTTGGTGGCAGACTCCTGAGTGGTTCCTCCTCTCTCTGCTGTGCTGTTTTCTCTTATGATCTGCGGTTCAACTCCACACCTAGTTTCTCATCTCCTCTAAAAGCTGTAGGTTCAGCAACTGCTCTGTATTAGTAAAGAGTTCATTTCATTGCAGCTGCAGCACAGGCTTATTTAATGCTGTGGGAAATTCATGCTACCTTCACTAGTGAGAAAGGCAATATAGTTTTGGGGCCTAAATTAGTGTGAAAGGGCACATACAAACCTGCTACATACAAATTCCAGCTTGTTTGTACTCTCAGTTGGTTACACCCTTGGCTCAGAACCCAAATATTTCAAGAATTTGGGTTGAGGTATATCCTTTTCTAAAAGAAGCATGAAGTTAGATTCCCCTTTGCATCAGTGGGTGCAGTTTCTGTAAGGTCACAGAGGGTTTGTTTGAAGCAGAAATCTTAATTCCTCCAAGGAATGTCCCAAGACTTTGGGAGTGGAAGTGATGCTTTGCTCTGGTAGGARAACCTGGGGGCTGCTCCTTGCACARCTGAGATGACTTGGTCCCTGTTTTGGTTAGAATATGCTTGTTATGAAGGAAACTCACCTGATTTCCATGTCTCTTTAAATCATGTGGGATGCCTTGTAGTGCTGTGCCTTGCTGTACTGGCGCCATTGGTGCTGTGCCTGCTTACCCTAGTGGCTGATTTTTTTTATTTTCCCAGCGGCCTTCAAAGCATGTACATATGCTGAAGCAGAAGATTAGTTTCATTAAGGAGGCTCATTTCAGATGCAGATGCTCTATGGGCTCCTGCACAAATGAATCCTGCTTGATTTTCAATTTTTTTTTAGGAAATATTTCTTTATTTTAATACTCTGCTGAGAACATTCTCTGCTCTCTTTTCCTYACTTCACCTTTACATGTTGCTGCGCTGCAGATATGGAGGTCAGGGCATGTGAACTGGTGGAATTTATCAGCTGTCATGTTATGCTGTGGTGGGATCAGCCTGGGTAGCTGGTAGGACTGTTAATTATTCCTGGTATTTTCTTCTGATACTGAGGAAAGAGCATTTGCCAATTCCTCACGCTATTCTAACCTGTCCACACACCAGGTAATCAGCTGGCTGAGAGAGTGCATGAACATCACGGGGCGCAGCGAGTTGGGATGTTGGGGTAGGATGTGGGCACTGCAGAGTGAGTGGTCCATGGTTCTCACGCATCCCTTTCCTTGCAGTTACCTGGCCGAGCAGTGCTGGAATGGCGGCTTTGTCTACCTGATCATGTTGCGCCGCATCAAGCGCAAAGCGCCTCTGCCTCCCTCCAACGGCAACAACAGCAACAGCTGCGACCCCAAAGCCAAGCCCAGCCCTGAGCCCGGAGACAGAGCTGCTCAAAATGGGAAAAGAACCAGGAAGTTCGGGGTCATCACCAGGACACCGGGCAGCAAGGACAGCAAGGAAAAGCTGGGCTCAGAACACGGGAATGGGCACTGCACCCCGATGGAGGTGGAGATTGCTCAGCCAGAGACCTCCGAAGCAGAGAGCAATGGGGAGGAGCAGCACCAGGGCACTGGGGCACCGTGCCGGGGCCGGCTGTCAGATGATGGGATGCCAGACATTGGGGACCAGGCTGCCCAGGTATGTTTGATTTGATTCTTGTAGAGGAGAAGGCAGCAGATGTGCAAGCAAATTAGGTTGATTTCTCAAGCAATTCTCTGGTTTCGGAGACAAACTGTCAGGGCACCCGGCTGTGGGATGGCATCTAGAACAGGGGGCAGGAGGATTGCAGAGTTAAATAGTAATTGTTGGAATCCTCTGTCATACTCCATCTCTGATGACGAGTAGGTCCTTTAATCTCTTGACCTGTCAGGGTTGGACTCAGGATTTTTTGTTGAGACAACTGATGACCCTATAACACTGGAGCAGGAGATGTCAGTAGAAGATGGTAATTTTTGTCCTTTGGAGCTTCATGTTTAGCTCTGCCTGGACTTGATGTCACCTTGCAATTCATGTTAACATTGGGATTGAAGCTTCCTTTTTTGAGGCACCAGACCACATTGCATGTATTTGTGATATGAAACTTGTTTGGCCAGTGTCTGGGAACCACATGGAAGTAATTGTGGATTTTGCTCTGAGTTGATGAGATAGACAATTTGCTAATGTTTGGGACAACAGTGGGATCGGGGCTTTCATTGCTTCTCTCTTTGTCCTAATGGAGATCTTGGGGTTTGTTGCCTGTCTGGAATTGCAGCATTGCTGGATGGAGGAAAATAACCCAAGCCTTGATCAGGTTTCAGTATGCATCTATCACCAGAAGCACTGTCTGCCCATCTTTCCAGAGGCATTGATAGTATAAACAGATGAAGGCTGCTTTGCTGGGCTTGGGGCTGGCTGCAGCAGCTGGTTTTGGTTTTAAGACTTCAAAGCACTGCGAGTGGACGTCTCATCACTAAATTCTGTTGAGAAAAGCAGGGAATTAAACGTGCCCTCTGAATTGGTGCTCCTCAGCACTACTCCAGGGTAGTGGTGATCGTGGTTGTAAAGTTACAGTAATTTAATTTAAAGTACTTTGTAGGAGCTAAAAGCAATTAAAAAAACCTCTGGTTTTAAAAGAAGTGTAATTGCAAAAGCTTGCTCTTTGCATCAGTGAGACATGTTGGATTCTATGGTGCCACAGAAAGGGTAGGGTGTTTGTGTGTGTGTTCCTGCCAGTCTCATAACTATAGTTATTCTGAAAGAAAACATTAACAGCTTAAAAATAAATAAATGAATCATTTGGTGTTTTGAAAGTTCTGGTCTATATAAAGGCTTCTTGAATCTGTTCTGAAGATGTCTAAACACATGTTGTAAATGAAATTGATCAGACTTTTTTTTGAAGTGGAAAGCCAAAAATATATGTGTAAAAAAAGAGAAACTCTTGATCAAGAGCCATCTCGTGCTAGTGCTACCTTGATGTTTTGAATCATTTTGGTCTGAGGAGTAAATTGTTAAATTCGGAACATATATGTATCAATGTGAGTAATAAATAAATTTTTAATGCAAAGCACATACAGGATGGCTTTGTGAAACATAAAAACATAGCTGAGGCACTGGAAAAATTCAAGAGCTGTAATCTGTTCAGTTGCGGTCTAGTGTCATTTAGTAAAATTGCTTCTCTATTTTTTTTTTTATTTCCTTCCCCCCTAATATTTTGCTTGGAAATATGACCTCCGTCTGTGTCAGTACTAATTACATTTTCCTGACATTTGAGTGAGGAGAAATGTGAATATCTGAAGCCTGAATAGCACGCCTAGCTCATCCTTCGCTTTTTAATGACAAGGGGGCTTATAGAGGCCCATCACTTACAGCATCTGTGGGGTAGCTGCTATCAGAGTAATGAGTGGCCTAATTAAGTTTCTTAAGTATTAAATAGGGACGGTGAATAAAATTTTCAAAATTATTTGTTTCCTGTTAAGAAAAAAGGTGAGGAATGAATACACTTGGGAGCCTCAGATCTCACTTCCAGCTCCATTTTCAAAGCATAACCTGGCACTCAGGCATGTGAGATCCAGTTGTGTCAGGAGCCTTTTGAAAATGGCATCCAGGACGTCCTGTCAGAAGTTGCAGCCTCCTTCCAGGCTTCAAAGCGCAAGCCAAATCTCCGTAGCCTCAGGATGAGTTATCTCCTCCTGAGCAGGSACAGGGTGCATTGGCAGGGCACCCTCTCCATGGGGAAAGCAGCTCCGACCGTCCCTGCTGCCTGCCCCATGCTCACCATCTCCTCCACATGTTGGCTAATTGAGTATCCACAGCTGTCAGCCCTGTGCCCCTGGGGAGCATTATATTTGCTTTCGGGGRAGACCCAGCTGGCAGCAGACTAGATGGCTGCAGGTGGGAGGAAAGGCTTTGAGAAGCCACTCAGGGACCAGCAGGGGTGCGGGAGGACCTCCCTGGTCCTCTCCACTKCTCTTTTCCCACCCTAGGAGGCAGATTCAGATTTACTAAAACTGAAATGTGGAGTCCAGGAAAATTCCTTTTTTTCCCTCTCCATAGGAAATTAGTTTGAAGTTGTAACYAAAATAGGGGAGAAGAGATGGTGTTGATCTGCATGTCTTCAGCCACTGCTGTGCWGATCCCAGTGGCCAGCTCATGGCCAGTGCCTAGGGGATGTTGTGCTGGGAGAGCTTTTGAGGCATCTMCGCTCCATTTCAGTGCCTTTTGCTTTCAGGGTGCTTCTGCCRCAAGCATGGGGTTGTTCTGCCATTTTGTCTCCCATTTTCTTTGTGCATGCTGCTCATAACAGCAATGCTGGATCTTGAGGCGACAGGCGAGATGAATACTGTTTGTCGAGTGAACCTGCCAGGAGATTCCTGTGTTACTGGTTTGTGTGCATGTGCCAGTCCCCTTCTTCAGGCTTGCTTTCATCTCTCAGATCTTGATCTGTCTCTCCTTGCACTTGGCATTGCTATTGCTGTGTATAAACAAATCTGCTAGGCTGTCTGCTGGTATGTAACCCTCAGTAAATATTGTACCTGTCAATTAGCAGGCAGCATTTAATGTTTACAGGTGGTTAAGTTATGCTGCAATGTTTTTAGGATGAACCTAAATGACTTTTAAAAATGTGGAGATTCAAAGCAGCAAAGCTGTGTATTGCCTGACAGGAAGATCTCTAAGATCTGGAAAGCAGACCTGACCTTGGAGAGGACCCAGGCTGGCAGCAGTGGGAGTCAAGGGTAGTGATTTAAGATTAGGCAGTCTCTGAGCTGGAGTAATGACCCATCATATCCTGTGAAGATTGGGAGCTTAGACACAGATATCAAAGTTTACTTCTTCTATTCAGTGGCCTGAGACAGGGTGTAGTTTTGCAGGGTGATTATACAGGCACAGATGGAAGAGAAGTATGGGAAGGGGCTGCTGAAGCCCACTAAAAATTATGAAGAAAAGGAAACTGTGAATCCTTGAATAAAAATTATAAAGAAAAGGAAACTGTGAACTTTCCTCTCAATATACCAGTCCTGTGGTTTCACTGTGTTGAGTGGTAGGACAGAATCCCTCAGTTTTATTCTCAGTTTTTTTGTCCTGGTCTTTTTGGAAGGTCTGTGAACTGCATTCTGTTGTTGTTCAGCCCCTAAGGAGTGCCCAGAGATGGCCAGATACAGCTGGCATGGGATCAGAAGTAGGACTAGGGCTTGCAAAGACTAGATTAGGAGTGTGAGGGGCTGGAGTCTGGTTGTCAGAGGGGACTTAAACTGATCCAGGTTTTGCTGGCGTGATGAGAAGTTTGGCTTTCAGGTTTGGCCAGGTTTGGCTTTCACTGATGAAGCCAGAGGAAGCTTGGACAAAGATGAGTTGTACCAGAACAGACTAGCCACCTTGGCTTCCTCTGCCCTCAGCAGGATGCTCTGAAAGCTCTGAAAAACCCAGCTGTTAAGAGCAAAAACGAGACACCCCCAGAACAGCCTTGAATTCTCTTCTTTATAAGCGTCCAAATTATTAAGGTCTTGAAATCCGGATCCAAATTTATCAGTGACTAGTGGAAACTGTGTAAAGGACATTAGGCAGCGTGAAAATGCTCTAATAGTTAAGGGAGGCAGGTGAGAGGGGCTGGGGCTGTGCATTTCACTATTTCTCCAGTGCCAAAGATACATGGCATGGGAGGAGTTCAGGGTGTCTGGGTGGTGGTGGCACTGTGGGGTGGGGTTGTGGTGGGATACCTTTCCAGGATGGAAACAGGTTAGCATCTGGTGGTTCTGCAAACTGTGTGTGGTGCTTTTCTGAAGTCAGAGTGCCATCTTAACAAAACAGGAGAGAAGGGGGAAGGCAAGGGAATGATAATGCCTTGCCTCCTAGAGGTTTTTGGGCAGGTCTGGGTTATAGCAGTAGTTGAGGATCTTGGCTCCATGCTGTTAAACTCATTGCTCTGGTCTCAGTCCCCAGAGCAGTGTGCCTKCCTAGTCAGCTTTGCTCTTTCAGCCCAACTGAGCCCAGCTTGCATGGACCACARCCCTCTCCAGATGTGTGAGCCTGTGCACAGGTCTACACAGACGTGTCTGTATGTAGAGAAYCAGCCAGGACTTGCTTTTGTACTGCATGGTACATTTTATCAGCAGCTCTTTTCATTCTTCGGGCCCATTATTGCTTTCTTACTGATGTGGCTCATCTTGGGCAGGGATGAATGCTTTTGAATTGCATTTTACTTTGCAGTTAGGGAAGGCTGACAGCCATTCTACAGCAGTACTTGCCAATTAGTGTTGGTAAATGCCAGCATTACCTTGACTTTTGGTTAGTGGAAAATGTTCCTTATCTTGCCAAGCAGAAGAGGAAGGCTAATAGCACATTACAGGAATCAAAACATGAGACTTGAGATAATGTAATGGCTTTAAGCATTTTACTATTTTGTTAAACTTGATGGGGGAAAAAAGAATTCTCACCCTTTTGCTGCACCAAAATGTATAACTCGCTGTAAGCAAGGTAGTCCAGTGAAGCTACTGAAGCTAAGTTGCTTTACATCAATTTTTTTTGGCAGCCTAAGCAGTAATTACTGTTTCATCAAGGCTTTTATGGGATTCTTGTGATGCACGGTTTAGACATAAATAGCACTGGGTTTAGGTGTTAATGTAGATACTTTTAGTCATGTAAAGGCCTTCCTCAGAATCTGATTCAGTTCTTAACATCTTTTTATCTGTTGTGTTTTCTTCCAACTTTCATTAACATGGATCCTGGGGCTATCTACTGTCTTGAAGTTTTAATGTGCACTGTGATAAGCATGTCTTTCCTCTTTGTTGTCTGTTTTGGGTTGTAAACTCTCTTAGGGACAAGGGCTGTCTTCTAATTGCAGCTGTACAGCGCTGACAAAACTTGGCCTTGTTTTTGCTTGGGGTTTTAGGAAATGCTTTGATGTAACTAGCAGTGAAATTATAGTTAATATTTTTCGCTGCCAGTTATGTTCCACCTTGCCATAAAACAAGCATCCTGATTTTCTGGGGTTAAGTCGCTTGCTGACAAATTTTTTCAACTGACTTAAGATTCTGCTTGCCTTTGCTGTGATTTAAGTGATAGCTGCAGCTGTGGTGCTGTAGACTTTAATTTTGAATAGCGACTTGTCCTTTTATCTTGTTTTTGTACTGAATTTTCCAAGGGTGCTCGGATGTAGAGATAGTCTGGTAATGGATAAGTTACAATGTGTTGGTTTTACCGTGTCACCTTGAAACGAGGCCTTCAGTCTTGGAAATGAGCTATCCCCAAAGGCAGAGCGGGAATGTTTGAGGTTCTGTTGCAGGAGGGCTCAGCCATACTCAGCTATCATAAATCATAGGTGAAAACCCTCCTATGAAAGCATTTCCCACCCACACAGAAAGTGGGTGTTTGGGCCTTTTCTCTTAATATTTTGTGTACTGTGTTAAAGAGACAGCAGACCCACAACTGAAATGCGAATGACTAGCTTTAGCTGAATTCAAGTTCACACCATTTTATGTTTTAATCATTAAGTGCGAATAGTTGAAACCAAGTGGACATGCCTAAAAATAGAGTGTTGTCTGCTTAGGTGCTGCAATGTTTCAGGCATTTATTTGAATTATAAAGTTACATACACTTAATTTTTGAGGTGGAGTGCTGAAAGCACTGAGCAAATCCTAAAGATTCCTTCTGTGGACAGATGTAATATCAGTCCCTGTGAGACACCCCTCTTTAGCTGACATCAGTGTGTGGTGACCTATTCTAGGCTGGGCTTTAATCTGCTGCAGATTGCAAGGGTGTTTCCTGAGAAACTTCAGACTAAGCAACCAGCCATTCCCAAAAGCCCACCAAGAGCATGAGACTGGGTACTCAGTACCCAGCAGAGTGCAAACACCTGTAGCCCATAAAAACCTGAGCCTCCTCAGGGGCAATTGCCAGGCAGAAACCCCCTAGGGTCAGAGACAGAGGAGAAAATCCTTTGTCTGATCTCTCAATAATGATACAGGTGATGGCAAGAGTGGAACAGTTCAGAGGGGTGCAATCCAGATGGTGGTGGTTCAGGATGACAAATGATTCCAGCAGGTTTTTGTGAGGGGTGATGGTATAGTTCAGGTGCTTGCACTGGCTGATAAAATGTTTAAAGCCCTTGCCAAGAAAATGATGTCAACAAGCAGTCTGTCTCAGGAGGTGGATCCCTGGGCGACAGTCTTGCTTAAAGTCGTGAAATTTTAATCCACTCTGCTGTGCTGCCTGTTTTGTGTATTTTAATTATGTGTTTGTGTTTGGGGGAGAGTATGTTTTTGCTTTTTACTGTTCCCCAGGCTTCATCCCCTAGGACACTTCTCTTTTCGTGGGGAACGTACTCACATTTTCGTGAAAAGATGCCAAATGTCTGGCAGCTGTTTGTCCAAACAAGGGGACTTGTGAGATCAGAAATGAACACTTGAGTGAAATCACAGTTGTGTCTGTGCTTCTGGCTTTGAGGACATGGAGAATTTATATTGTCAATATTGTGTGATTCCTGTTGGGTTTGGGGATTTCCCCCCCTCTTTTAAGTAATGTAGGAGACACACTGTATGGCTTGCAGCACCCAGAGGCTGAAGCCAAAGGCTTCAGTGGTTCAGCATTAAGAAACTTTCATAGGCAGTAAGGATGGACAAAGAACTCCTGTCTTGGAATAATTTATTGATAAAGAAATTTAAGATCATTTCCCTCCCCTGCTTTTGATTTATCTTGGAGTTGTTTAGCTTGCTTGTGCAACAAAGAAAACAAAACCCAGGGCAGTAGATGAAAACAGGGGTCCGGCTTTCAGATTCAGCCTTAAAAATAACATTGCTAAGATCAGATTAAAAATACACTCATTATCCACTAATGAAATAATTGTTTTGTTATGAATCTGCACAAATCAGATTTTGGCATGATTTTCTGGTGCTGAGTCATTCACATTAATATCTGAGATGTGAAGAGGGATGGCTTTTGACTGTATCTTAAGACTGATGCGTTCAAGCTGCTCACCTGGTATGTGATGGTGCAAGTTAATTCCCCAGCTACCCATCTGTCTGTCCCACCTGCCTGCTGGGGAATGAGGAATAGTGAGAGGAGGCAAGATGTGATCCAAGGTGGGGCAGGGAGCTAGGAGTAGTGCTTTTAATTGATCTCACATCAGTGAAGAATGCTGGGCAGTGGTATGTGCTGGGAGCATCCCAATGTTTTCCCTGTTCATGTAGAGAGGGATTGTTGTACTACAGGTCTAATGTAATGCATTTCTGTTCGGGGCATTTTGTGCTGGTTTTCAGCTCCTGTGATCAGCATGCTGGTTGCCAACTGCTGTGAAGCTTATCAAAGTAAATTTTTATAATGCATGGAGCTTGGAACTTTCTTTTCAGTGTCACGTTTCCAGAGCAGCTTCATGGCTGGTGAGGAAGATCTCTCACTGCTTTCTTCTGCTGCTCCTAATGGGAGACTCTGAGAAGTTTTGTAAGTGGGAACTGGTCCCTGCAGACAGACAGTAAAAATCCACGTTGAATTGAGGGTGGGAGTCATCCCATGGGCTGCATTCAGGTCCATGTCAGTCAGTCGGTGTGTGCATACRGATTTTGAATGGTTATTGATATTTTTATCAGGGCTTATCTCTGTTTTTGTTTTAAAATTGTTACATATTTGCATCAGCTTCRTCTGAATTGCTGCTGTGACAGAAAGTGTTTTTTCATAGGCAACTATTTTACATTTTCCATTTTACTGTCTGGCTTTTTAGCTACTTACGGTGTTTCTGTTTTCCATTTGTTTACACCTTGCTCCTGCCAAGCTTGTCTTTTATGAAAGATTTCAAAGCAATTTTTTTTCTTTTGTATATACAGATTTGCAGCTTCTTGAACACAGCATAGTCAAAATAAGTCAAACCCCTTTTAAATCCCCTGCAATTAGCTAGTGAAGGGGAAGCGGGGGAAAGAATGGCTCCAGTGTATTTTGCTTATTTATTTATTTATTTATTTATTTATTTATTTATTTATTTATTTATTTTTCTCAGCACTTGGAGGAAAAATGTTCCTTTTTGTTTTATTAATGATGTGCCTATGGAATGGAGTGTTTGATGGTGTGCACTCGGAGCAGGCGGAAGGCGAGCTTCCCCACGTCGCGCTGGCAGCACGCTCCCTTTCTGATCTGCAGCACTCTTAGTTTATTCCAGATGTAGGCTTGCTCTCAGCAGAGGCTGGCTGATGTACAATGGCTTCGTAGTGGAGAAAAAACGGCCTGTGGGGACCCGCTGGAAGCTGCAAGTTGTATTCTCTATTCTCACTTGCGGTCTGTTACATAAGATGACCCTTCCCCTGTGGGCCCCCCACTTCGCAATTAATCCAAGTAGAATATTCATACTGTCTTTTAAAACATTTTAATTATTTGTAACCTAGGCACTTTGAAGTTGATCAGATTCAAGCGGGAAAATCTGGTCCAAAGGGCTGCCTGCTTGAAAGAGCCAAGTTGGGAGGAAAGTGGAGTCACTAGGAGTGATGTAACTGCGGAGAACAGAAATTAGCCATTAGTCCAGCTGCAGCCTGACTTGACCATTTGTGTTTCTGCTTGCTGTGTGAGGRAAGTAAAAAAATGCAAGTCTGGAAGGGATTTCAAGAGATGACCCAATCTCATCTYGTCCTCTGAGACTGACTTTGACAGATGTTGGTTCATCATGTCCATGAAATCTTTTGCTGGGAGGAATCCATGTAGGCAGGGCTGCTGCTGCCTGAGATTAYAGGCAAAGTCCGTGGGGTGCATCTGGGCAGAGTTAAAGTTTGTTCAAGTCCCTAACAATTAATTTTTTCTTTTTATTGCTTTGAAACTCTCAAAGCAAGCACGTCTTTCTGAATGTCTATCTTCACCAAATCTCAGGTGAATTGCAAGGCATTCTTTGGATTGTCATATACAAGTATTCATCTCATGGTGAGAAATGAAGCTCACTCCTCAAAATTTGAAGAGTTTAATAATGGATAATAAGGCACAGCTCAATAAAGCAAAAGTAGCAGCTCTGAGTGCATGGCAGCAGCCAGAGGCTCACTCAATTTTTTAGCCAGCAATCCTTTATAGTGTTGCAGTTGCATTACTTTCTCAAGTGACTTTGCACATTTTCGGAGCCAGTTTACCACAACTCTGCCTTAGGTTGCCACAGCATTGCATAAGTCCACAGCTACAGTCTCCAAGRGTCCATCAGGGGGACAGTCCAGGGTGATCTTCTGAGGCCACTTTAGACTCCCTTTATGGTATTTTGTTCTCTGCCTGTGCTGTCTTGGTTATACATTTTTTCAAGAGCRGTTGTATCTTGTGATACATCCTTTGCAAGCACGCTTTCATCTTGTGATAGCCTTGCTTTAGCCGCAGTTTTAGTTACACTGTTCACAAAAGCAATTACGATTTTCACTTTTTCTAGAGAAGTAGTTACAATTTATAATAATTTGCAAAGAATATACATAGTAGCAAAAGCCAACTGTTGCATAGCACATCATAACATCCTGTTATGAGCCTGTCCTCAGGTGCTGCGCAGGGCACTTGTGACCTGCCTTTGGCCAAGGAATATATTTYAGTCTCCTAAGGAGTAAGCAAGGCTGGATATTACCTGGTCCCTGGCTGTGGTAGGGGCTAGTAGTGCCTCGCTCTCTGTCCTTGATGAGGATTTCTGGAGTTAGAGACTGAGCTGGCACAGCACATCTGTGCTTTGTGCTTCAAGTGCTTTTGCATCAAGAGCTGTGAGGTCACATGTACAGATTTCTTGTGTCTCTGGTGAACAAAGCTGGGGGGATGTTATTCTGAGTTATTTAAAAGTGAAGCTGTGAGAATTCTTTTGAGAGGATGGGAAAATTCAGATGTTTGTAGAAATGTGGAACTGACAGCAGCTGAGCAGCAACTGGAATCATGCAGACGATCAAAGAACGGTGAGCATTTAAACTCATCCTCTGGGCAGTGATTTAGCAGGCTCCAAGGGCAGTGACATCAGACCTGCAAAATGCCAAAACTAACTACGCTTGCAGTTTCTTTTGGGTGTTGCAAGTCTCTGGAGTGGAGTGAATGCACCAGAATCCTAGCTTTCATTTAAAGACTGAGTGAGCTTGAAGCCTTTTTGTTCGTGAAGGAAAGCTTGAAAATAGGGTACTTCATCATTTTCAAAAATAAACACATTCATTACTACTTTTTTTTTTCTTATTTTTTAAAGCATTTAAGCTTTGTATAGTTTAACCTGGGAGTCCCCAGTAACTCAACAAARCCAGCTTTAAGTAAAATTTATAAATCCTTAGAATTGGCACAGAGCTTTACTTTTAAGGCTCTCCTGTGATTGACTCACTTAAGATGCACGTTCAAAGCAGCATCATTTTTAGCCAGCTGTGAAGTATCCCATGCTGCTCTGTACAGAGAACACAGCAGCTTCAAGGGGAGGGAAAGGGGGTTCTGCTGGACACCCCCTTTCTCCAGAGGCCTCAAGGAAAGGCTGGCAGTGTGCTCTTCATACATAGCTTTCAAAATCTGGGAGTGACATCCCTCAGAAGTACATGTGTGTTGGTGGGGGGTGTTTGCTTTCAGTGCATGGTTAAGTGAAGAGCTATGAATGTTTTATGAAGGAAAGGGAAAGAGCAGTGAGGGGTTCTGATTTCGAGCTGACGACGCTGAGTTGTTTATTCCCAGTGAAATCCCTGCAGCTGACCGAGGACTGAAGGACAGCRTTTTCTTACACAGGACTTGGTGGCAGCAGCATTTGAAAATAAGTGAAAGAAATACATGTTTGGGCATGTGCCAGATAGTTTTGTTGTCTTTGTGGATGTGTTTTTCTGCCCATGTTTGCACTGAACAGTGCTTTACTTCGCAAGTGCTTTTGATTACTTTGCAACAGCTTTTGATTTTAGTGGGCATTCAAAGGGAATGAGATTGGTACTTCCATCAAGAGCAGTAGTCTTGCCATTTGCTCTTATTAAGCACTGTGTATATGAATATTTGAGAGTTGGTCAGTTAAGAATAAATTTGGGAATTTTTGCAATAAAATATGTGATAGAGAAGAGCACTAAGGAGTGCAAGCCAGGCACATTGTGGGCCTTGGTGTAACTTACGTTCCAAAAAGCTTTTCCAAGTCATTAAAGGCAATTTTATGACTGCATTGTTAAATTTTATTGGAAAGTCTGCTTCCAAACTGGGTTTAACAAAGGGACATTCAAAGTGGCATCTTGTGAGGAGAATGGATGGTCATCCTTTCAGCCTGGGCTTGGCTGGGGGAAATAGAGAGGTTGTATTTCTCTGCTGTACTGTCTTCATTATGTGTGCAAGGTACTTCACAGCAATAAAACTTCTCTGGAGCATTTTCATGCTGTAGTTCAGTTCTGTTTTTTAGCTAGATAAATATAGTTGACTCTTGCCCCTGCATTTAACACAGTGTCTCATGTGTCACTCTAATTTATTTTAAAGCATCCTCTGTCCTGACATGTCCTGTTATTCAGCAGGAGACTGGCCCTTTATAAAGGCRTTGAAGATCCCAGTTAAACCTGCTGGGATATTGCCCATCTGCAAGGCTTTCAAGTTAACAAATTACCCACAGGTGTAYGTTTTCAGGCTCAAACTTTTGGGTCACCTCTTCTAGAACCTGGTTTGGTTTTTCTGTTTCTCCTMCTTGTGGTCTAATGGCTAGGATTCRTTAATATCACRGATGTTGTTATTATTAATATTTATGTTAACATTAGTAATGTTAGTATTGATAATAATGAATTATTCTTGTTATTTTTCACTTTATTCTTAAGATAATGTTGCGCTACTGGCTTCTTTGTTCCTTTTTCTGAAAAAGTAATATTTTAAAAGTTTCAGGGATCAAGTGAAAAAATACCCACATTTTTTTCACTTAATACTCTGGTAAACAACAGTGGCCTAAAATCTGCAGGTTGCTGCCACAGCCCTTGTGTTTGCTGATATATTTAGCAGTTCTCCTTCTCAGAAACAAGTAGCAATTTGTGCWTGCACTTCACAGTTTGCTATGAAATTTTAATCATCTTTGCTACTTGGGCGTTTGGGTAGTGCGAGAATGTTACTTGTGTGCATAACACACCCAGTCAGAAATAGCTGACCTGGTGCCYGGTGACTACAACACATGGCTTAAAAATTGCCTCCGAATTGTGCATTTTGCTGTCTTACAAGCTTGAAAACTTCCAAGGGTTTTTCATAATCCTGTAGTCCTGGTTCTTCCCCTCTCTGACAGCATCCTGGCAACTGCCTTACTTATCTTGCTTGCTTGTTTTTCTCTTTCCTTTTTTGCTCTGCTGATACTGTCACACTTGTGTTTCCTTGTGCCCAGTCCTGCCAGTAGGACTCATGGGAGCTAGTTTCTGTTTTTGCATTTCATATTGCTCTGAAGTTTGTAAACTGCTTTTTGAGTAAATCTTTACAGCAATTAAAAATAACCAAAACTGATAAAGGCGTCCTGAACATTGCTTTTATTACCTTGCTTATACTGAAAATTATTCTCCACAGTGGGTAAATTTATTATTTACAATCTGTGGCACAGCTGCCCAGTAAGAAATACTTGATTGGCAGCTGATAATTTGAAGTTGGTTGTTTTTTTCCTGTGTCTCAAATCCTCCAAACCCCTCTGGAGAGGGAAGCACTGCTGTGTTATGCAAGTTTGGTCCCTGCTGCAACAGCAGCTGCACCACATGATGGTCAAGGTCCGCCTTGAACCACATCTTAGTCCTCTGCAGCCCTGCACGGCTCATCCTTGAATTTTGGCGAAGGGGTTTGAGGCCGCTGGTTGCTCCAGGAAGGATCAGGGCATTGGGAGCAGTGCCTCTGCGTGGCTCAGAAAAGCTGCAAACACCCCTGCAAGGAAACTTCTGCGTGCTGACCCTGCTTTGTGCTGCCTCCTCCTTTCTGCCTCCTTCGCTTGGACCACAGCTAACATAGCAAAGCGCAGCAGAARCACCAGTATAGCTTGGGCTATGCAGGTGTGTGGTGATGGGCAGCAAGGTGCTAAATAGCTCCCTCCCATACCCTCCCAGCCCTCTCCTGGTGTTCCAAATCCAAATTGAAGGACTTTCTGCACGTTTTCTCTCAGCGAGAAGGTTGCCGCATATGGAAGATGCACATCCTGAAGGGGACGGATGGGCTGGGAATCCAGATAACAGGAGGCAGAGGGTCAAAGCGGTCCCCTCACAGCATCATCGTCACCCACGTGGAGGAAGGCGGCTCTGCACACAGGTGAGGTGACAGTGGTGCCTTCATGGTGGTGGGTGTGATGGGATAACCACAGCCATCACTATTATCTGGGTTCATGAGAGGAGTTTGGGGTTTTGCCCTCCTGTGGTGCGAGGATGAGAATACGACACTGTCAGACTAAAAATTTTTTTTTCTGTTTGATCACTGAAGCTTCTTCTAGAAGGTTTTGTCCAAACTGTAGAYAGATCAAACACTTCCTTAGTGGTGGAGGGAAAAACAAGGAGCCTGATGGCTTGTTGAGCCTTACCCCAAGCCCATTTTTGGAAGATGTGCCTTTCCCATGGGATTAGTTGTGCAACCTCAGGTTGCTTACTGACTGCCCTGCTGTTCCTGATGGAGTGGAGATGGGGCTTGCTGCCGTTCCCTTACCTAATCCAGTGGGGCACAGAGAGGACTTGTGGAGTCTCAGCCCTGCAAAGAGGGTGAAATTCCCATGGTTATAACAATGATTTCAGGTGGGCACCTTTCTGAGCCCCTTTTTCTAGAAAGTAGTACTGCACTGATCAATGCAAGCTCAGCATAGTGAGATCGTACATTGTCCRTGCCTCCGCATCCCACCACGTTCCAGCGGGGCAGGGCACCGTGGTAGGACCACCCTGCAGCTCCGTGTTCCCACTGTGTTTCTGCAGGGATGGCAGGCTGATGGCCGGCGATGAGCTCCTCATGATCAACGGGCAGTCACTGGTGGGGCTCTCCCACCAGGACGCTGTGGCCCTTCTCCGCTCGGCCGCTGGCCTGGTGCAGCTGGTGGTCTCTAGCAAGGTACAGACATCTCCTGGGTGGTCTCACTAATGTATATCCACAAGTGTTTGGGCAAGTGCTGCGTGAAAAGGGCGTATTTTCCATAGGGAATCACGTGTGCACTTTTGCTGCTCWAAATTTAATGCACAGCGAGGGGAAATATATCAGTAGCTGCCATAAATCTGTGGCAAATCAGCACAGTATAGACCAAATTAATGATTTGCTTGTACTGTCACTGTCACTCAGTGTGCAGATGAGTATTTATTCATGCACACGTTACCTAAGTTTCGGCCAAAACCATTTTCTTAAAATTACATGCTGAGTAAAGCAGGCTGTTCTGAGCCTCTTCTGCTTCCTGCATGCACAGCCTGTTTACCTCTCATCTCTGTCCTATCTGTGTGCTGAGATTTCTTGAAAATTATCTCTTGGCTTGAGTTCCTTATTTTGTCCTTGTTAATAGCATGGAATGGAGCTCTTACAGATAAAGGAACATGAAACTTCAGGGAAATGAGAGTGGAACTCGTTTATCAGTTGGACTCTTCGTTCTGCCTTGATCACAGAAGAGGTTGAGGGGATATTACATAATATTTTGCTTCTTTGTTTAAGAAAATCCTGCTCACCTCCATTTGCTCTTCTCCATGGAGCAAGTCCTGCTACCCCTGGGCCTGGGTTGCTGCAGGTGTTTGGTGCATGGCCAGCTGACTCCCAAAAGCACCCAGGGATCTCAAATTAGGACCTACCTGCAACGTGGCGGTCACCAGGCCTTTGAGGTGGTGACAGGAACATCTTGGCCCAAACAGAGCACTCATATACTTGCATTTCCAGGGTGTCAGCAAGCCACTCTGTCAGAATTTTGAATCTTTATCTTAGCTTCACCATCAGATTTCMCCAGCCATCCCAAAGCAGGTTTCTGTGACTTTAATGTCTGAATGCTCTTAAGGCTTCCCTGGATGCTGCATGTGCATGTTTTTCAAGAAGAGCCTCTCTTCCACCATATCCAAAGTGAAGAGCCTGTRACTTCTCTAACATTTCTGTTAGACCTTGAAGTTCATTGCAGACCTTCTTCAGAGTCACAATCTGACATTAACCCCACAAGTATTTATTCTGGAAACACCACACTTTGTCCTGAAGTAGGTACATTTTGTGTTTCCTTTGAACACCTGGATTCTGCCAAAGCACATGGCAGTAGACTGCATTTATTTCTCCTTAAAATTAAGTGCTTGTTCCTATGGTGACCTCGTCAAAATAATCATGGTGCATAAACTTAGGGCATAAAACTTCACTTTCCTGATCAGGCTGTGAATCTGCTTGTCCTGGGCTCTGTGCACTTGGACAGTTTTCATGTCCCTGGAAGGGGGACTTGGAAAGACAAGCAGTAGRGAATACAGCCTGTCCCGTATTTCTGGCAGCCCCAGAAAAGGTGTAGATAGGTGAAGTGTTCCCTAGTAGCTCCCTCTGGGCATTCATTATTTTTTAGTATAGGAATGTAGCTTTGCCTTGTGATCTGGTGATCAGTAACACAGAATTTGTTCTGCAAGCAGTGAGTCTGTCTGGCCGCTGCTTTTGGCTGAGGCATGTTTGCCTGCCAGAAGACATGGCAAAGACTGGAAGCAGATGCTTGAGCATCAGGAATGAGTTGGTAGAGGATTGGTGGGTCAGTTTTCATTGTATTGTCCTAAGTAGCATTGTCAGTGTATTATTCTTATGTCTCTAGATAGATAAACATGTGACGGGAACATCCATAGGGAGGGAACAGGAGCACAGGGTGTGATTTGGGTTTCAATGGAATGGGTAATGAGGTCTGTCAACTCTCAGTTCGCTTTCAGTGACATTTACTAAATCCAAAGTGGGGAGGAACAGGCTGCTGAAGAAGAATTTATTTWAAATTCTTCTTTATGAAATCTAAATGTTTTAAGCGTGTATTGGCCTATATTTATTATATATACACTTTAAAACCAAGCCTGCTTTTTATAACCAGACCATTAAAAGTTTGAGCGTATGGAAATGTGTAACACAGGGAGGATTACCAGGGAGCTCACACTGGGCAGGTGAGATGGGGCAGTTTTACTGTGGCACTGGTGTTTTTCTGCACGTGATGTAATGTATTGTGTTGTCTCTTGGGTAGGAATCTTCTGAAGGGGATCTTCTGAAGTATCCATCTACCAGTTTGCCAGACTTGCTTAGCACTTGCTCAGTCCAAGACTCYGTGTCTTGCACTGACAATAAGGAGAATGAAGAGCCGGAAGAGGAAGATGTGAAAGGAGTGAATGTGTCTCCTGAAAAACTGGTTGCTGTAAGTGTGGTTTTGGTGTGACATTTTTACTCTCTCTCTCAAAGCCCATTTGCATCTGTCACGTTCTTCTACAGCCTGTCAAGGAGCACATCCTCCAGGCAATCCCATCCCGCCCAGCCCTTCTCTGCACGGAATGTGGGGGAGAAGCTGGAAAGGGGATGGCATTTACCACAGCCTCTGCCACCTCTGAGCTGCAGCAAGGCAGCAGCACAGGGAACAGGAGCTCTCGAGGCCTCCAGCCTATGTTGCAATCATGGTTTTGTTTTTCTCTTCAATTGTTTTCCACCCACTTCCACTGCTTTTGTTGGATCTGATGCAAAGTCTCTTGCCATGCTTACGCAGTTACATGCTCTTCTTTCCCCTCCTTTTGTAACAAAACTTCTTTAACAGTTTATGATCCAAGTCTTGAAGTTTGCTCTGTCAAAGCCAACAGACATTTTGGAGGAGGGATAGGAATTTCTGGCGGTGAACCATAGTTGAAGTTCTGAATAAATGCTGCTGGTTGATAATCTCACTTGCATTCCCTTCAGGGCTGCATTAAGAAGAGATTAAGTGGGTTATTGTTATTTATTTGTAATGCAGCCGGTCTATGAAACTTCATAGGTCTTCTGGGTCTTTTTTGTATGGTGCAAACAAAAAATAAAATTCTTTAAATAAAGAGCTTTTGGACTGGTTTTCCTACAAGGGAAGGCAGGTGGGTTCACTTGAAGGTTTTATCTGCTTCTTATTTTCCCTTCTTGTCTTCCCCTCACGCTCTTTTCTGTTAAAATAAATCAGTTAAACCTTTTGATGGCTCAGATATAGTACTGGTTTGGTGATTTGTTTTGATTTTATATTTTTACACTTACACCTGAGCAAAAAGGCTGTTTCCCAGGATGAGTCTCATGATGCTGATGTTTACTTCCTACATGCCTATCATCACTGACTTTCTTTGAGTCAATGTTTATAACACTCTCATACATCTTAATACTCCGACAAATTTTGTTATTTCTTCACTGTCTTCTATGTGCAAGGGTGCCTTTTTTGGGGGATGAAGGGAAAAACAAATAAATATGGGAYGCTTAGCATGCTGATCTTGGTGTAGTGTTTGTGTGCGAACTTGAGTGGGCATCCAAGCATTCTTTCGACTATCAAAATACTTTGAATTCTTCTACATATCATGTTTTCTATTCTGGTAATTTCTAAGAAGGCTATGGCTTGGCAGCACTTGAATATAAAAATCAATTTCAACAAAATTTAATTATGTGTGGCTTTAGGATTAAGCTCCCTGGCATTCCACTGACTCTTTCAGCACACACTGGGAGTTATCTGTCACTTGGTTTGCTCGTGTCTATTTCAGCAAGGCTCTGCCTGGTTGCCGGTGATGGCTTTTTCATCAAGTGTTTCCTTTCCAGATTAACGTAGTGCTCAGGGAAGCTCAAGATGTTTGAGGTGCTCGTGACCATGAGGACACAGCTGCATGAACCTCCCTGAGCCCTTCTGCTTGGACTTGAGTTTAGAGCCTGCCCTGATGTCCATTGCAGTGCCACTGCAGCTGGCAGGRGTGGTGGCCACTAATTCAGAGCCAGATGGATTTGCCTGCCTGTCAGGCGCTCTCACCCCTGATGGCAATAGCTCCTGGCTTTCAGAATACATCACTGGAAGGTTGAGGGGAAATCACAGAAATATGGGTACAATAAACACTTTAGAAGAGTAGCAGCAGAGTTTGTTTTTGTTTTTTTTTTTTCCATTGTCTTTTCTGCTTCTAGTAATTTCTTTTGTTGAAAGGATGTAATTTAAAGAAATGTAATAAGTTATTGGTGACTTTCAGGACCTGTTTTTGCTTGATCTGCAGATGAAATCATTGCTTTTCTGATCCAAAGCACAGAATATGTTTGTGTTCCCCTTGCAATTGCTGTGTCAGCCTCAGAGTGCAGACAGGGCCCTCTGCAGCCTGAGGTGGGCAGTCTGTACTGTGTAAACCTCTCATTTTTGCCTTAATCCTCATCCATCCCACTCAGGTCTGGGCAGCCTGGGCTGGGCTGTGCAAATACTGCATACCACAGAAGAAGGTAAATGTATGGAAAAGATAAAATTCATGTGGCTTTTTTCCACCTGGCAAGACTGGGGGGCATTTTTCATAGCAAAGCTTAGAAGATGATTTCAAGGCCAGTATGAAATCAAAGCATCACAAGATTTTATTTTTAAATTTATATGAATGTATAGTCCAATTTATTATAGCACAATTGCTCTGGAAATCACTGCTCTGTGCTGCTCTCACGCTTTTGATGATATTCATGTGTCTTTTCTTTCTCTCACATACATTCCATTATATCTGTACTGCAGATAAGGGATGACAGTGTGGCTGAGGATTAAAGCAGGAACTAAGCTGGACTATTTTTAATCAGCGCAAATGTAATTGTATTAGACTTTCAGGATGGGTGGTACTCAAGGTCTGCACCAGGTAAGTGAGACTGTGATCTCAGTCTAAGAGTCAGTCTTAGGTTTGAAGCTGACTCTCAACTCAGCCCTGTCCAGGAGTTAACCTTTYTCACCTCTTGACAAGTGGTTAATGGATTTTCTTGTTCACTCTGCAGGGCTCTGGAGGGACTTAAAGGGGTGCTGTCAGGTGCTTATGTCATAATGAGTAATTCAGAGTGTTTTATTGTCAGCTGAGGCTTCACTGTACCTTTTCTGACCCAGAACAATGTCTATCTAATTCTTAAAAAAGTCTAGAAGATACTAAAAACTTGCAGGAGCTTCTAGGTTTGTCAGAGGTATTCTGTCATTAACTTCTCTGTGAGTATAATTCACTGCTGAGTGTTCAGAGCCATAATTAATAGACCTGATGGACTTGTGTTTTAGCACCTGATTGCCTAAAGGCTGAACCAAGCAGAAAAAACAATCACTTGGAATGAAGGTTTGTATTCAAATATTCATCCTTGTAGCTACTTAGAACTCAGCTGGACCAGGCTCTTAAGGAAAGTGACCTAAGTTGTCACTGTTTTGAAATGGGACGCCCCCCCAAGGTCCCATCCAACCTGGCTTATTTTAAAAATCTGTAAAAAAAAATAGTTAAAATTAAAGTTATCTTTTCTAGATGCTGGTCGTGAAAAAATTTCCCCATGAGCAGTTGTTTTCAAGTCTTTTAAGTTCTCCTCCAGCATTTTTGGACAGTAAAATAGAGTCAGAGCTAGTCAGCTTCTGCAGAACACGGCAGAAGAGTTTGGTGACACTTGAAAACTGTAATTTAAGAGAAGTGTCGCTTTAAGTCTTACTTGAAAGTCCACTTGTTTAGTTTCATTAATAAAAATCACGTATTACATATTAAATGGAGTTCTGCTTTTATAGTCTTCTTATGTAAAGCCCTGTTTAACATGAAACATGCCTTAAATTTTTAACTTCATTAAGACTTGTGCTGCCAGGCAGAAAAAGGATTACATTAATGTCCTTAAAGTGCAATTCTTTCAGGAGTAGTTTGTCCAAAATGTTCCTTAACTTCAGACACAAAGCACTGGCCAGAGAGTTGTGTTATCCTAAATGGTCCTGAGACATTTCAGGGATTTTTAACATCTCCACCCCAATCCATATTTTTGCCATGTGCAGTTAACACTGCTATTCTAAAATGTTACTATTTATGTCCAAGTGCAAAATAGGATAATATGATAGTATTTGCCTTGGATGATTTATTTTTAATTCTAGTTCACTTTTACTAATATTTCTTGAAATTGAACCTGTCATTGCATTTCTGGCTGGTGGAGCAACCTGGGAAGTGAACTCTGAAGAGAAGGCTCATCTACCAAGAATTTACAAAGTGTCCAATGAATTTGGGGGTTTTTGGTCCCTAGACAGAAGCATGTGCCATTTGTAGTTCCTTTAGAAGTTACTTGCCTTTGTGTGGTTCAATATCTGATGGTCTGAATATTTTTTAAATATTCAGCTTCAGTGACCAGCTTTATATTAATGGCTTGAAATTTCTAGAGGTTTGTAGAACACAGCAAGGGAGTGTCTGCCTCAGAAGGTTTGGATCTGTAGTTGCTGGAGGCAGGGATGGAAGGCTGGGGACTGTTCCTCTGTACTTAAATCTTGTTTTCCTCCCAGATTCTTAAATCTGCTATTCCTGATGCTGGAGGCAGGACTCTGAGCTGAGTCTGCTCTGTGCAGAATAGAACTGTAAAAAGAGAAAAGGAGCTCACCCTCATCTCTTCCTTTTGAGGCAGTGCTGGGAAGGGAATTTGCCTCCCTGTGCCCAGGCTCACCATGCAGGCAAGSCCTGGGGGCACCACCTCTGGCAGCACCCCGAGCTGCGTGACCCTCTGCTGTGGGGTATCAGGGCCTTCCTAMTCATATTTGATCATTTTGAGATGACCTGAAGTGTGGGATGTGTGCCTTCACATCAGTGCCAGGCGTGATGCATGCAGAGACATCCGTGACCCTGCAAGGTCTTCACCCTCCTACCAGAACAGAAACAGGATGGCTGCTGCTGAAGGTTCCCTGTGTGATCCAGGGTACCTGATCCCTGCCAAAGCCCACTTGTGGTTTTCATGCAAGACGTGTAGCTGAAAGGGGATAAATAAACCTGTTTGGTGAATGTGAAGAATTGCATTTGTTTAACTCTGCTCCCTCTCAGTTCATATTTTTTTTTCTGTGCTGTAGGACTGACTAGTTGATTTCTGCCATGAGCCTTTCTGTCTTACCAGGGAATCCACACATAATTACCTGTAGCCATGCAAGCATAATGAAGAACAGGATAACAATGCCATAACTTTAAAAACAGTCTTGGGGTCAAAAGTTCTTCTGGAAACACTGAGAGAGAATTTCAGAGAAAGCATTAGCATTGAGAAGGAACAGGAAGCATAACTCAACAATTAAATGTGTTCAGGGCGTGGAGAGGGGCCCTCGTTACTTGGAGTGCTGGAGTGTTTGTTCCCATTAGGGCACTGCAGTCTCAACACAGGCTGCAGAAACACAGCTCWCTCCTCAAACAGCACTGGATGGCTGGGAGAGAAGCAAGAAAAATATTTTCCTGGCAGAAATTTGCTTAGCAATGAGAGTCTTTACTTAGGGGTGGGGGGAAGGGGAAGGAAGCGAAGAGCCTGGTGTGGGGCTTTTTTTTATGTACTGGGAAGGATTCAACAAGTCTTTTCCTCTTTGTGGTGATGACTGGCAATGTTTGCAGATCCTGCCCCGTGCCCCATCTCTCTTGGAAGGGGCAGGCAAGGGCAGGGTCCAGCTGTACCTTGGCGTGGCTCACAGCTGGTGCTCATCTGTTAATGTGGAATTTGTTGAAAGTCTGGCTGTACTGTACCTTTCTGAGGTACAGTATGTGTCCAGCATATCAATGGGCTCTGTGCCCATGCAGTGCCCTTCCCTCATGCTGTGGCTGATGAGACACACTGGGTCCTGCATCAGAAGCAAATTTTCAGAGTAAATATAATTAGGAATTTGGGCAAGAGAAAATGACAAAATGCTTGGAGACCAGATCTTGTTTACACAGTGTTAGGGCTTCTAGTGTTTCTAGAAGCCCTATCGCATTAAAATAGGCAATTGCAGTTGGACTTGTTGTGGGGGGTTGCTCAGTGGTGGGCTGGTTGTGGTGGTGTGACACTGGTCAGGGCTGGGGGAAGGTGTCACTTGAGCTGGGGGAGGAGGAAGAGTGCTGAAAGGCCTCCAGGGGTGCAGCATCACTGGATTACTGTTTTTCACACATTGTAAGATTCACCTGTCAAGGAGACATTAACACGAGTCTGTTCTTCCTGTCAGGAGGGAGCTCCTCCCAGCACTCCTGTCGTTCCCATTGCCTGGCTCCCAGCCTTTCTGGGCCTTTTCCTACTGCTTCCATCTTAAAGGCAGAGACCAGAGAAAACACTTTCACCCAGGGTCCAGTACTTGAAGGGTTCTCTGTAGATGTGATGCTGTCTCCAAATCATGAATACCTCCTGTTGCTTGGGCTGGTGGAACATAACCTTTCTTACTTGACCATAAATAACAGTGTGGAYAATGCCCAGAGTTAAAATTTTTGCTCTTCCCATGAGATATATTTGAAAGCCGAGTCAGCAGAGTAATAGAAACTCAAGTTTATCTAYGGTACAGGTTCTGCATGGTCTTTGTTTTTGTGAATGAGGGCTTTTCCCATAAAGCATCAGATACAGTACAGCCTGTCTCTCGTTTGGCTGTTTGGATAACTGCCCGGTTTTGAAGGAGATGAACTGCCTTTAACAAGCTAAAAATAACACCCTCATGGCACTGGAACAAGAGAAATGCTGTCACAGCCATGCAGTTCACATACATTAGCAGAAGGATGATACACACTCGAGAATTTTTGAGTTAGTGTGAATGTCTCAGAACCACATCTGCAAATTTTTGACCGTGTGCACTGTCAAATCTTGGTTGGAATCAGGTAAAAATAATTTGAGATGTGCTGTGCAGCATCCATAATGTATGAGATTTCAGATCCTTGAAGATKCAGGTATGAAAGACACGTCATCCAGGTAGGAAAGACAATTCTTACATATTCCATGTCTTCTTGTATACTTAGGATGGTATAAAATTCCAGTTTGCAGCTGAAATCCAAAGCTCCYACCAGTGGTGTCGTGGGAACACTCTCTGCAGCTGTTGGTTGACGTCGGTATTAAGAAGGTCTTGTTTCATTCTCAGGAGAGWTGTTTATTTTGAGGAGTGATTATTGCATATTTTGTCCTTCAGTGGGAATTAAAAGATTGTCATTAAAAAAAAAAGAAAAAGAAAGAAAAAAAGGTAAGCTATTTATTGTTTGTTATGATGTAAAGGCTCCAGATTTGTGGTAAGCCATGAACTGAGCATGTATTAAACAAAATAATGGAGTAGCTGAACCAGCTTTCACACTGCTTGAGTTCCATGTTTGTCATACACTCATGGAATCCCTTAGGTCTCTGCTGTTTACTAAGACTGGTCTTCTGGGATCTCTCTGCAACACATAGAGACATCTCGTGGGCAGTGACTAAACTGCATGGAAAGCATGTGTCCTGCTTTTTTTGTGTTTTGGGGGAAAAAAGGATAAAGCAAAAAAAGGAGAACAGCAGGGATCTGTTTGTGTGCATTTGATTTCCTTTAGCTCAAAAGCTGTTTCTAGTGGAAAATCATAATATACTGCAGAAGAAGAGTAATCTTGTCCAAAAAGGATTGGGAACTGTTTTGCTGGGAGCATCTTACTGTTTCCAAGGCATGTGTTGTCTGCGATATGTGTTTCTTGGAAAACGTAGCTGCGTTAGCCGTTTCCTGCTTTTCTTCATATTTAAAAGGATATTTTTTAGAAATKTTTTCTCTTTGAAACATTATGAATAATTTTAGTGACTCTTTGGATATCTGAAAATGGAGTGTGCTTTGCTTAGCTGCAGCTCTGACCAGTGAGTCATTGGAGCCAGCGCAGCTGGGACCCTGCTTTATCAAGAACCTGCCAGCATCYTCTGAACAGTGGTCAACACATGGTGGCTCCTGGTGTCAAACATATTCAAGAGGGTTTGGAAGAGTCTTGTAAAAAATAAATATAACATTACTGAAGATGAGAGTAGCTCAGCTCTGCCACAGTGCGTTTCCAGTCTGTTTKCAGAGTGGGCATAGGCAGATATTGCTGCTGTCTTTGTGCTGGTTAAKGACAGGTTTTGTTTCTTGTGCAGGTTGTGTATGACTGAATCTACTCTTGTATATCTACTCTGTATCTACTCTTGTGTATCTGCTCTGTAGATTTTGAGAAGAGACACAAAAATAACTGCTGGGAGTTTGTGCCTGCTGAAGTGAATAGCAATTCCCTGTCTAGCAACTACTGCATTGTACTGAAGGCTTAGGGTTGCTTTTGAGTGCAGGCATTTAGTTAAGTGGCAGACTAGACACCACTTTAAAAGCTTTTGTTTTGTTTATTTGGCATTTCCACCTATTCWGAAAGCTGGGCAGCTCCAGTTCTTGACTGTTTATCAGATTTCCTGATCTCTTGCTGCACATGAACCAAGAGTTTTCCAACACTTTCTTTAAAATTAAGTTAAGGAGSGCTTGGGTTCCCATTCCCTTTGGCTGGGCAGGAGGAAGTATGGGCTGCTCCTGGTGTTACCAGCATGTGTATTTCCCAGGTGAGCTTCTGGGGAAGGTAGTGGAGGCTTTGTTTCACCAGTGCTGCCAAACACAGCCCAAATTTGAGCCCTCCCGAGACCTCCCTGGTAAATGTACAGAACTACTGTCTGCCTTGTCAGYTTTGCACAAGGGGAGCACCCAGGGCACTGGTTTTTATAGAAGTGCCAGTTCAAGACCCTGAATTAGTGCTGACCTGAAGGTGATGTTCCTTCTCTTTTCCTCCATCCCTGGCTCCAAGTGGTTCTCTGCTTTAGTGTCATGAAAGAGAGGAGCAGCAATGAAAGTGCTCTTTGGAAGAGGGGAGCTTCTTTCTTTGGAAGAGGGGAGCAAGCTAGTCCTCTAGCTCGCACCAAAAATCGCTACATCTGGACTTAGTTTGGACTTCTTGTGAGCCCTGTGGTTCAGTTTAGGCAGCCCCCTGAGCTTTGGGATCTACTGTGTTTTGGAAAAATGTCCCTGGGTACTGCAGCCCCTGATGCAGTGTGTCCCTGCTCATCAGCCTCCTAGGATCTGTGCAGATTTGTGCATGCCCTAAAACAGAGCAGTAAGGCATGGAAAACTCAATGCTGTCCAAGATTAGAAAATCCACGTCCTCTGCATCCCTTGCAATGTTAATTCTTGTAAATTATAGTGCTGCAGTTTGTAATTTGTCTGTGAGATGGATTCAATTAAAGTGAAAAAGAGCTAATTTAAAAGTGAAGGTATTTTACTTTCTGTGCAAGGCAAAGGGGCATGTGGAGTTCCCTGCCTAGATGATACATTTAAGGCTTAAAGCGTGCTGTGCCCCATAAAGCAATAAGTAATTGCACAAATAACTGAAACAGCTAGAATTATACCTGATCATGGAAAAAAAAAGTTGAAAATTTTTTGAAAGGTTAAAGGCTTTAAGGCATCAGCTTGTCTCGAGGGACTAGGAAGAAAGACTTTGTGCAGGGAAGAGGTGAAAGTTTGCATTGTATGTTTGGAGCATTGCTCTGAAGAGTCTGTGCTGGCTCCTCRTGGAGGCCTCTTGGGTTCCTCCTGATGGCTGCCCCACAGACAGTGGTGCTGGGGCAATTAATGGTTAAATGTTTGGGGTAGTGCTGCTTGAGGAAAAGTTGTCATGGCCAAAGACCMGGACAGAGTGAATGGGACCAGAGAAGATGTGGAATTTTCCCATTGAGCTTGCACTGGTGCACAGCCATTCCTCTTTCACGTGGCTGTTCTGAAGAAGGGCAGTAGTCTTGCTGGTGGACTTGCTTTGCCAGTGCCGGCAGGGCAGAATTTGTCAGGCTGCAGACTTCTCAGCCTGGTTCTCACTGCTTCATTCCCAAGCCACCAGGATAAACTAGTCTGCATGCTGCTAGMGCTCCTCAGCAGAGCCAGCCAGGCTGTGCCGTGGGGAATTGGGTGGGCTCGCTGATGGGGAAAGGCAGCAGCTGAGGAGCTCTGCAAGGGCAGCAGAAAAGCAGTTTGCTTATTAAATTGTATCAACCTCTGTGTGCCGCCTTGTTTTTGTAGATCAGTAAGGGATTGCCAAGCTGTTTGTGGTTAAACAGTGCAGACTGTCATAATCCTGCTCCTCATCTCGCCTAATTAAGAGCCTGGTCACGCTGGAGCTTTGCCGAGGAGAGGACTCCGAGGGCAGTTGTTCGCTCTGGTGCAGTGCCAGGACCGCGTGTCCCTGATAGTGCCGTTTCCTTCGAAATCAATTGAGATGTCACCATCACTTGATCCCAGAGCTACTTAATGAACTGGCAAAATTGGCTCTATTTTTAGATCTCCCTTTAAACTACTGTGCATGTTAAAGCTCCCCTTGTCCTTAACACTGGGACAGCATTGAGAGGGATTTATTGGTTTAGTTTAATAAGAGACCTACAGGACTGAAATAATAAGCTTCATTTCCTTGAAAGTGAGGAAAATTAAAATGGCATGGTTAAATCTGGGCAGCAACCTCGAGACAGTAAAGCGATATGTTCATGGCCAGAAGGATAAGGTGGAGCTGGGTTTTTCTTGTCTAGGTTATGAGAGAGCCAAAGATTACAGACACACACCTCTGGGGAGTTCTTGCAAGCTTTGTAGATCAGATTTCTAAGTGTTTTCTGAATAGGATAAAACTCCTGGTGGTTTATTAGACAAGCTCAACAACTTAAAGAATATCTACTTCATTGCAAATGTTAGTGTCTTCCCCTATGTGTTTATAATTAGTGTCTGAAAAATACTTCTGCTAAAATAAAAAAGAAAACCCAAACACAGATAATTTAAATGTTTTTAATGACACAGATAATTTACATGTTTTTGCTTCCTAGTTGTAGTCTGAAGCCTAGTTGGATAAACTATAATTTCAGGATGCTGCTGAGAATGTCTTGAGGCTTTCCCTAGCATTGGTCTTTGCACACATGTGACCTTCTGTGGATCATACATGGGGTTTGGGGGTTTGCTGTCTGTAGGCTCACAGGCTCCAGGATTGCCATGAGGGGAAGGTAGCTTGGGGTGCACAGTTTCAATACAAGTGGAAATTGTGTCCTGTTTTTCTTCCCACCCCATTGGATGAAAATGTATGTGGTTGCAGAATGCACTGGTACTTTTCTCCTGTGGCACAGTCAAAATAAAATCATGAAAAACCCCATCAGCAAAAAACCAAACTCAAACCCCATGTAGTAGAGGCATAAGATGTGCTGAATAGGTCACCCTTGACCCTGAGCTCAGGGTGGAAATTGGCCCTGGCAGAGATAATTTCAGCGTCTCTTTGTACAATACTGCAAACTAAGTAATTTTTTTCTGCCCTTCTCTGAGCTGGAGGAAGTGGTCCCGCTTTGGGCTGGGAGCTGTGTGGTCTTACCAGCTACAGCTGYCCATATCCATGCAAACTGCAAAAACCAAACAGCTTTGCAGCTCCAGACTTGATSATCTGTGTTGTGCTCAGCTCCAGAGAAGTCAGATTGGACCCATCCTCATCTGTTGGATGCCCAAAGCACCCYAGCAAAACTGGCTGCTTTAGGGAGACATTCGACTTGTTTTTCTTTATCTCTGTGCTTCACGTATTTTCCCACCACAGAGTTAGCACTGGCCTTATGCAGCAATTGATTTGTACACCTGTAAGACCACCATGTGATTTTTGTGTCTTTGCAAATCATTTCTACCCTTCTACAGGGGAAGCACCCTCACTTCATGAAGAGTGTTCCCACTTGTATGGCAAACTGCAATGTATCTTTGTGAGATCCATGAATTCCTGTCTCATTTCCATGTGCTTCTGCTGTCTTCTGGGTATCCCAGAAGTCTCTTGGAAGGAGAGCTTGGGATACTTTGGCTGTGGTCTAATTACTGATGATTTGGGTTTCTTAGGTGGGGTTTTGAATCTGATGTCTAACATATCTTCTGGAATCAGGCCCTTTTTGGGGTGACCAAATCACAGGTGCTGGGGGTTTTTTTCAGACTGATGAATGAATCTAATGGTTGAAGTTTACATGGAGCTGTGAGCTGCAAAGTATTTGATGCTGGAAGTGGACTCTAAAGTAGTTGCTGCAGTGCCTTGAAAGATCAACAACTACTAGCTAGGATGTACAAACCATGTGTAAATCAAGTGTAGCTGTTCGTATTGAAGGGGAAGGAATAAAAAGCAGCTCCCATTCCAGCTTCCTGTTTCTGCCAGTTTTATGTTTTCCTGAAGTTTCTACTGTTCAAACTAAAATTACGAAGTCTAGACTTTGCACAAAAGATAAACTTTGGCTTTGTTGGCTTGGGTATAAGAGGGACTGGGGGATGGGAGGCAGGTTGTGGGAAAGACTGACGTTTTTAAGATTGAATAGCAGAAGCAGAAATTATTTTTACAGGAAAGCGTTTGGCTACTTGGGTGGGGTTTTTTTAAAAAAGACTTCCAGCAGTTCACCAGCACCTTCCAAAATGCAGGGGCTGGGCAGAGCCTGCCCATCGGCAGCTCTGCTTGTCCCTGAGCACAGGAGAACAGGAGGCAGAGGACATGTGGCSGTGCTGCTTACCTTGTTACTTGGCGTCCAGGCAAACACAGTTGGTAAAGAGACTTCTCCTGTCCTGGTGCATTTACTCAGGGTTGTGGGCTTGTGATTCCACATGTAAACTTTRGTTGCTCATTTCCAGGCTTTTAAAGTGCTTAGCTGTAATAACTTTCTGTTAAATAAGCTTTTCATCATCAAGCTTTGCGTTGGTGCTCAGCAGACACTAACAGTAAAATAATGCTTTTTAAAAGTAGTTTTCTTTGTAAAGATGTGATGTCYCTGGAAGCCTGCAGAGCAGCACGAATGGAAATAAAAGCTAGAATTTTGTTCAAATACATGAAGAAGCAACTAAGTGAGTTGCCATGGAGTGCTGGATGCMTTCTGGAGGCATTAGTGTGGTGTCTTGTAGAGGATGCATGACCATAATGTCTGAAGGCATTACAAAAAATTACTTACAGAAAATACTTAATACAGTTACATGTTTTGGAAACAAAGCTGACRTGCAATGGAATTTTCTGTCCCATAAGAACAATGAAAAAAATGTCATCAACATCTCTGGTTTACAAGAACTTTTTTTTTTTTTTTTAATTTCTTTTAGGTGATGGAAACTGAGAAGTCTCAAGATCAAACTTGTGCAGAAGTGTCCAAAGGAAACAATCAGAGTTCAGCTCTGGCAAGTGGCATACTGAAATACAGAAGTCGATCTCAAGGTAAAGCTGGACTGATAGAAGACAGCGATTGTAGATTTTGTTATTGTAGTGTATTTATTTTAACTCTCTGAAAGTGAGATAGGATTTCTTTGAAATCATATTAGTTTATTTTGGAAGAAAAATCCCGTCTGTAGGATAGTTGCATTCAGCCTCCTGATCTGAGCTATTGTAGGAACAGAAATATTATGCAAATTTTAGAAGTGTCTTGTTTGTTTGTGCAATTCTTTCTCTTTTTTTTTACTGTTTTCATTGTCTGTATATTTCAGTGTGCTCTGATCAAAATGCCAGTTACAACGACTAATCCCCAGATTTTCTGTTGCTTTGTCCCAAGTCTTAACAGTAACCTGTGTGCAGAGCTTGATCATGTTCTCAACCCTAATGCTTTCTGAGTCTCCCTCCCTCCTGTGTTCACCCTAAATTCCAATTACTAAGGTGTTTTTAGGATACTCCAGGGTGCTTCTCTGCCTGTGGTTCCTGAGGCTGTGAGTTGGTGGTCGCTGGGGATCCAGACCCTGTTCCTGTGAGTGCAGATGCTCTTGAGCTGTGGGTGAGCCTGGAGCATCTGCCAGCCTGGACTGCAGCATGAGAAAGGAAGATGCATTTGGAGATGGGCAGAAAACACAGAATTACAACTGTTCTCCTGAAGTGAGGGAGAACTGATGGGAAAGGGTTAGTTGTAGGTGCCAGGGAATGAAGGAATGCCAGGATGCTGGTCCTGCCAAGATTGCTATCCTGTCTGTGTGCAGCAGCAGCAGCCTGTGTGCCAGGGGAAGGGGAGTTGAAAAGCAGAGATTCCAATTTCAGATCCCAAAGCAGGGAGCAGGTTTAAATTGCGCTCTGGGCAGTGGGTACAAATTCTGCCTATGGATGCATCAGCAGAATTGCTTTCATGCTGAGTGAAAAAAAGCAGCTGCCCCAGCTCTGTGCTCCATCCCTCCCTGGCACTGGCAGCAATGCTCACACAGCCTCCAGGCAGGAAGGAGGTGGCAGAAAATGTGTTTGGGGCTCTCMTGGGCAAATTTTCAGTGCATCTACCTCAGACCATGACTCCCTGTTCCTGGGGTACAGACAGTGAGGATGAAAGGAAATCAGAGCTGTTGCTCTGTGGCAGCTCCAACATAAGGCTGGTTTAAGGTWATCTGAAATCCTCGTCATGAAATGCAGCTTGTGCAAATTCGGCTTGTGTCTTGGGTTTTCATCTGTAGAATAGGGGTTAATGTCCCTTCCCTGTGTGGTGTGGAAATGACAAGGATAAATGTGTGGGAACTGCTGTGACTGGGGATTCTGCAGGGACCTTGGAGAAAATGAGAATTGGACAAGCCCTGTTGTGAGGAGTAGGGTACTCTGTGGCTAMTTACAGGATGTCCTTCAAGACAAATAATTCTGTTTCTTACATGAACTCTGCACTCCTCTCTTAAAGACAAATCTACAGAAGAAACCTAGAATTGTTGCCAAAAGGAAAGAAAATAGCATTTTTTTGGCACATTTTTACTTTTTCCATTCCAGAAAAAAATTCCCTCAAAGTGTCATGACACCTCCAGAAATGAATACTGCTGCAGTGTCAGGTCTTTTAATTTTAAATACATGAAGCCTGAGAGCTTAGTGCACTGGCAAGTGCCATTGGGTGTGAACAGATGAATTTCTTTCCTGTCCCTGAGCTACCAACTCAATTATCTTCTGCTTTTCCTTAATACCATGAATTCAGTAAACCTATGACAGCAGGAAAGGTTCTTGGTTGAGTGTGATCAAAACTGGTTTCCAACTGCCTGGCTGGGAACTGCGTAGTATTGTTTTAAGGCACTTTAATTTGGGATTTGCAGGAGGTGGTTATTTCCTGCTGGTGAGAGAGGCTAAAGCAACCCTCAGATGTTGAAGGATGTGTTTCTGTGGTTTTTCTTAGGTGCCGGATCCCGCTTGGAGTCTGTGGGAGAAGACGATGAGCTGACAGTGGAAAATGGTGAATCAAATTACGAAATAGCAGTGAAATATTCCCGAGGTGGAAGAAAGCACTCTCTGCCCCAGCAGCTGGAGTCAGCAGGAGCCAGACAGGTGAGTGGGAAGGCAGAGCTGGCTGTGAGCACCTCATGGTGCTCAGTCCTGTGGCATCTGCCTGAAGCTCATAGAAATGAGCAAGGGTCATGAAACAGGATCACACAGGTACGTCATGAGACTGAGACCAGGCCTGGACACCAAACTGGGGTGTGTTGGCCACCTGTAGAGAGTTTCTTTGAGTGTTATGAAGGAGAGTACTGCTCGCTTGTGGCCACAAGGTCCTAAGGCTGTTCGTCTTAGGAGTTGCAGTTCTAGAGATCTGAAGACTTAAAAAAAAATTTAAAAATCCCTAATGCTCTTTATTTTAATTATTTTAAAATGTAGGCCTTTTCCTTCTCCTTTCCTTTCTCCTTTTTTTTTTTTTAGCAAATAAGGACTTGATTATATCATGAGGTTATCTTTAATCCTTTTAATTTAAATTGTGACTGATACATTTCAAAATGATTCTACTGTGCGAAATGTGGGAAAATTACTGTGGCAAGATTCACTTTGATTGTAGTGAGCTGGAGTTTCATCCCTTGAACATTTCTCTGAATATATCTCTAAGATACTGCRTCCCTCTTCCCCGACACATGCAATTTTCCCGGTATGACATCTGCAGTATCTTTGCCAAGCAATCAGAGCAATTACCCTTGTTTGTTGATGTTAGGACTACCATATCGTGAAGAAATCCACTCGTTCCTTCAGTGCTGCCCAGGTGGAATCTCCATGGAGACTGACCCAGCCGTCCATCATTTCCAACATAGTCCTGATGAAAGGGCAAGGCAAGGTGAGGATTTCTGCATGTTTCTCACATGTAGAGAGAGCTGGCATTTAAGAGGTGTCTCCTGTACTTCCAGCTGCTCTCAAGATAGCTGGTAATTGTGCTAATGATAAACAAGTCCCATTTCCAAACATAAATGCCAAAGTAACACCTGCAAAATACAGGGGATGTGATGTTTGTGTTGTCCACTTGACACAGGGTGGCTTTCATTCTGGTTTGGTGCGTCTCGCCATTACTGAGATATCAGATATTTATAATGGATCTCTAAATATGTATGTTTATGCAAAGTCAGTGCAGCTACAGAACAGTACCTGTTCACATGTATATTTATGGACAAGCATATTTTCCCTCTGTGGAATCTGGATGCATTTTTAAAAAAAAGAAATTACTGCAAATTAAGCATTAAACCTGAAGACAGGTTACTGGCTGATTGCTTCTCGGAGAGCACTGAGTTCCATGGGTCAAAGAGTCATCTTCTCTCCCTCAATAATGTGTTTACACACTTGCTAGATACCAGCTGGCTGAATGCTAAGAAAAAATAGATAAGCATTAACCTAGGTATACATTGTTTTCCCTAATCAAATCCACACTAGTATTGGAGCTGTCATTTAAATATGCTAAAAATATGCATGTCCTATTGTGAAATAGTCTTCAAAGTCATCAGATGGATTTGTTTTGGACTAGGAAGATTTGTTTTGACTTTCAAGCTCAAATGCAAAACTAATTCCTTGTTGTGCTTTATGTTAGAAAAAGAGTTAGAAATAGTTACTTCTATGGATAGACTGGCTCACAGTTGCTTTAACTTCCCATGGTTTAGGAGCTGTGGGTCTTTTATGATGAGCAAATATTTCTTCATTTTTCTTATTTTTTTACTCTGTTTTTCTCATTAAATTAGATTATTTGTCCCCCTGGGATAAGCCACTCTCTCCTGCCTTTCTGCATTTAGCTCCAAGGTTTTAGGAAGCAGCTGGGAGAATGCAGACCCTAGAGATCATGAACCACCTAAGGCAGCTGCCATTTTGTGTGCCTTCCACCCCCTTCATGATCTTCTCTGTCTGGGATTGCACCTTGTACAGTTTGTGCAATAGTGCTCAGTTTATTATCCCTGTGCAGACCTGRGACTTGAAATATTTTTCTGCAGAGTTGCAGTGCTGGTGGTGGGGAGCCAAGGGTTTGCCTTTAGGTTTGCATCCAGATCTGCAAGGGATGGTTTCCTGCTGTGGAGTGGCAGCACTTGTCTGGGAACATGGGCTAGTGTAGGAACTGCTGTACTTTGCAGACATATTTCTCCCAACCCTCCCTTGTAACTGTGGAGAGACCTCCTGTGTCCAGGCATGGGAGTGCCAGGAGCCTCCTGTCTTCTGCAGGTTGATTTGCAGTTGATAATTGCAGAGGGTTGAACAATTACTGCAGTTATTTTGTTCTGCACAAGGGAGCTAAGTTGCTGCCTGTCTAGAAATCAGTAATGTCTTACCAAGTTACTGGACTTAGTAAGTTACTAGATTTGTGGTGGCCTGCTCTGTGTTCATGTAGTGAAACAAAGATCTGATTGTTGTGTTGGATTGTAAACTCAGTGCTTGCCCTGGCAGCATCCCTCAGCTGGAGAGCGCTGCTCAAGGCAATAATAATGTCCATGGCTTCAGATCCCTAAAGCACAGCAGTTCCCCACATCCTTTGTCCACCTGGTCGGTGACTTTTCCCTTTATTCTGTAAAATGCATGAACA
This sequence comes from Cardinalis cardinalis, assembly GCA_014549065.1. Lineage (NCBI taxonomy): Eukaryota > Metazoa > Chordata > Aves > Passeriformes > Cardinalidae > Cardinalis > Cardinalis cardinalis. The sequence goes on from JACDOX010000120.1 coordinate 1,771,948, forward strand.
GCAGTGAAGAGATGGGAAATATGGGAAAGGGTTGTGGACCAAGGAAGTGATTTGTCTGGGAAATAACTCAGCAGAAGGGGGAGAGGTTCATTCTGCTGTGTTCATCAGTTCTCAGGTCAGCTTTGCGAGATGGTCCCATAGACTGCTGGGGTAGTGCAGGGGCAACAGCTAATGGATGGAGCCCTGGGGAATCTATTGCTCTAGATTTATTTAAATACAACGTGATATATGTCTCCAGAATAATTAAAAGTGTACATGTGAGTGGTAGCCCCCACATGCTATTCTCCTTTCAGCTACATTCCTTACATTGCAGCGCTGACCTTATGTCATGTTCTGAAGCTTTTCTTTTTCCTGAGGAAGTGTAGGATCTGTGACATAAGAGAAACCTATAGTTAATCCTGGATATAGATCTCAGGGGAAGGAATTGACTATCTGTTAATTCAGAATGAATGTGTTACTGTTTTTAAAATGGGAACTCTATTGACCCCATGTTTTGACAAAACAAAAAATATTCTCAGAGTTTTTGCTACATCAGCTTAGGGTGCCTGCTGCTATATTTTCGGCTGATGAATGTGTTGATAATGGAGTGAAAGTAAATSAAAAATGGGATGAGAGAGTAGGTTGGCCAAACAATTCATCAGAATATTTTAGGTTTTTATCTTTCCCTTGTCTTGTACATTGCTGGCAGTCTTTCTCACACAGATGATAACAGAGTAAGGTGCCAGCTGTGTGTCTTCTCCTCTCTTTTCTGTAGGAAAAGAGAAAATCTCTTCAAATCTCTTCTTTCTGTAGGGTCTTGGATTCAGCATTGTGGGAGGTCAGGATTCTGCTCGTGGACGCATGGGGATTTTTGTGAAGACTATATTTCCAAATGGAGCAGCGGCTGCTGATGGAAGGCTTAAAGAAGGTATGGTAGAGAGAATCCAACTTCACATAAACGATCACAGTGGGATATTATTTCAGTCCAGGAGTAAAATTCAAGTACAGCTATGTTTAGGCACCTGGCCAGCAGCAAGAGGCTATGGAAAATGTAAAATGCCCTATTTGTTCATCCTGTGGAAGATCATTCATGGCAATTAACCTGACTGTATTTCATACTGAGAAGGGGGAACTACAGAATAGTGGTGGCTGCTTTGTTTTCCCCTTTCTCTTTCATGAGCTTTATTTGCCCAAACAGCAAGCTGCAATTCTCCAGTTGGAGAGGGTCAGTGACAGCAGGAAAATATAGATAGCCAACAACACCTGGCTTAAAGATGCTGGACTGAGAAGGTGTTATGTGTAGGGACGTGCATTCTGGGAGAGGCTCTTTTGAGCCCTTGTACTCTAAGCCTCCTGGTATGATTTTGACAGGACAAGAATCATAACCACAAAAAAAAAAAAAAAAAAGGAAAGGATGGGATTGGCAGTAAGATCACTCTGGTTAGAGAAGGAGGTATAGCCAGATTTTATTACGGCTTTTCTAGTCTTGGTGTCTGAGCTGAATGCATAGCCTGCTCTGTGTATGCTGCACCATGGTCTGAGTGCTGTGACACAGCATTCTGACAGACAGACTCTGTAGTGTTGAAAACACAAAGTGACCATGAGTTTAGAGTGGTGGTTTACAGCCCTTCTACAGGGGTTGTGTTACTTTGCTTCCATGGAAAGCTGCTCCTGTGTTACTTCTCTCAAGCTGCTCCTGTGTTACTTCTCTTCTCATATCATCATTCCCCTCTTTCTGTCTTATCACACTTGTTGTATTTGAGGCTGCTTTTGGTGCCAGCTCTCACACTTGCTGCCAGAGGGAAGCTCGCATCCCTGCATCATAGGTTGTGCACTTGCCGTGGGAAGCCAATAAGTAGCAGCTGTCCCGTAAACCCAGGAATCATTTGCAGGCTATTCATAGCTTGAAAATTCTTTTTTTTTTCTTGACTGAAGCTAGGAAAGGAGAGGAGGGGTAGACTTAGCTGACAATATTGCCCCATGTCATTTTGCACAGACGCAAGTGAAATTGCAGGAAGTGGATCAGGATCATGCTGACACTCTTTTTAATAAAATGAAGGTAGATAGCTCAGCTGGGTGTAAGTAGTAAGACCTAGAGCCTGGAAGCTGGTAGAAATCTGACAGGACATGTTCCTTGAGGTGAAAAAGACATTTGTTGTCACAGCATGTGGGCTACTACATGCTTCTCTGTCTGCAGGCATTTAGTAAGGGAACACATTTGCTTTCTGCACGTGGATGCAAGGTTCATTTTCTCAAACAGGCTTTGAAGTGATGTGCTGTAGTATTTCACTTAGTTCCTCATTTCTCCTGTTAAAGCTTACAAAAGAAAGGCAGTTTTATAGTACCTTTGGACTTTGTGTCATAATAATTTTMAGACTTCAGTTAAAATCCACAGCATTTTCAGCTTGTTTGTGGGAATGGGAATGCCAAGTTCAGAATCTCTGCTGGAGAACAGTTTTTACTTTGGTAATCCATCACTAGTAACTTGTAGAGACATTACTACAAGTGGAAATAAATTGAGAACAATAAAAGGCTTTTTATTGGAAAGTTAACTGAAATCCTTATAGTAGTGGATCACGTCATGTTCAGGAAGGATGTTTTAAGTCCTTTTAGTCTTTATATTGCTGACCTCATTTTTTGTATCTGTTTACCAGGGGATGAAATCCTGGAAGTTAATGGAGAGTCTCTGCAAGGACTGACCCATCAGGAGGCCATCCAGAGGTTTAAGGTAACATGGATATAGCACTGAAGAGCTTCACACTCCTCTTCACTCATTGCCATCTCCYACCCTCAGCTTGATACTCCTGTGCTGCCACGAGTTACTGTGTGCAGGTTTGGTGACAAATGTRCAAACGTTGGTCACCTCACGGTGGTGGTTCTGTGCTGTCTCTGCAGCAACTCAAGAAGGGCGTGGTGACGCTGACGGTGCGCACGCGGCTGCGCAGCCCCAGCCTCACGCCCTGCGTCACCCCCACCCTGCTGAGCCGCTCCAGCTCCCCCAGCGCCAGCGGCACCGCGCCCGTCCCCGGCCTCGAGGAGCCCGAGGGCTCCTCCTCCAGCCGCAAAGGACCTGGCCCCAAGGACAGGATCGTCATGGATGTGACACTCAATAAAGGTGAGCGTCCGTCGAAACGGTCCGGGAGAGCAAATGTCTGCTTCTTCAGGGAGTTTTTGGGAATAGGTTAGAGATTCTTATGCCTGGTGCACCCAAGTATGCCCATTTGACATGGAACCACAGGATGAGTGGGAAAAGTACCCTCTAATGCAAAAACTTCCGAAGAGTTCCCCTTCCTGCATTTTGATTTTCCAGAATCGGAAGCCTCTTATGGATAGCCGTCAGTGTCCATGCTGCTGAAAGAAGGAGGCTGTGAGATAGCAGGCAAAATGTAAATCAGCTTCCTGGCAGCCCAAGAGGCTGTGCCTTTCTCTTAAAGAGCATCTCCAGGGAAGGCAAAGCTGCACAGTGTTGAAAAGCTCCCTGATAATCTGTTTGAACTCTTCCATGAGGGTTGCTCTCATTAATAATTGCTCATTATAAACTTAAAGCATATGTTATATGTGGTAGACAAATATGCCTATTTTTAAGACTTACAATACAGTGATTTTAAAGGTTGGATTCAAAATTCTGAGACAGATTGTAAGATGTCCAGTGATCCCTACAACAGGGATGTTGTAACCAAAGGAGAGCAGAGGTGAAAGTGGACAGAGGTGACCATTGAACSCGAGGTAATGCCTCACCTTCCTTTGTGCTTCTTTGCTGAGGAATGCCATACAGATATCTAACAAAAGAGAGCAATACAACTGGCAGTATCTTCTGTGCTCTTGTTTTCTGCAGTAATTTTAGGTGACATCTTGATTGGATTGCTGCTTCTCCTCCTTTGTGCCTTGGACCAGATCAGACCTTTCCAAGAGGTTCCCACGGTGCAGAGTATTTTCTGAGATACATCAATCTCAGAAAACAGTCAGGATCAGCTATTTTCAATCCTGATTTCCACTTGTTGGTCTTAGTTTCCTGACTGACTGCACCTAAGGCCAGCCCTGAAACAATGACACGAGTCCTGAACTCAGATGGGATGTGGGAACACAAACACTTGTGTGTCCTTTGCGATTACAATCTGCCACATTTCTTTGTACTTCTTGTTTTTCACAGAGCCAGGGGTCGGGCTTGGTATTGGTGCCTGTTGTCTCACGCTGGAAAACAGTTCACCCGGGATATACATTCACAGCCTGGCCCCAGGATCAGTGGCTAAAATGGATGGCAGATTAAGGTTGGTTAAAGCAGAAACATGCTGGAGTGGTTTTACAATAAAATCGATTGAGATTTTGTTTTCACCAATTGGTTGATGTAGCAGGGAGGAAATTTATACTTAAGAGTTCACCCAAAAGAAAATATTTATGTTAAGACATCCCAAAGTAGTATTAAATGCCCAGGAATCATTATTCTTTGTTCTGGAAACAGCATGATCATTAAGGTCTGGGTTGTTTGGTCGTTTTTTTTTTTTTTAATTCTCTCTACAGAAAGTTGAGCCTAATAGCACCCTTTGAAAAAAGGGAGCAGCAAGAAGTGCAGCCTCATGCTTTTTTGTGAGAGCTGCAGCCAGAGACCCCAGACTGGGAGGAAATTTGCAGACCACTGCTAAAAACTCAGTCACCTGAAGGTCTCCTAAAAAGAGCTGGGATAAATGTTCTGCTGCTGCCTGTGCCCATGGCTTAGGCCCTTACTCTCAGTCTGGTAGGATTGCTGCAGGCTGACCAGCAGCACTCTGTCATGGAGCAGACATGTGTCTAGGAAGCAATCATTCCCAGGATTCCCTTGTGCCTACATTGGATWAAGTGACAGAAACTTGCTTTCCCTCTTGTGGAGGCTTCATTTGTGAAAACCATTGGAGGAAACCTTGCCACTTTCTGCGTTCCTCCGTAAATGCTGGTGGGTGCTGGGAGCATGGCTCCAGAGGGGAGACTGTGCTGAAAAGGTGCTGGGACTGTGTGATCCTCTTTGAGTGTGTGATGTGAGCACTGGTGCAGAGAGGCTGAACAAATGCCTTGCTAGAGAGTGCCTTCTGTTTCCTGGCTCACCAGGAAAACTGCARTAGAAATTTGATTTCTTGGAATAAGGGAAGAAGATAATTTTATGGTGGCATTGCTGCCAAAACCCTTGAAAGTTCCTATAATRTGGAAATGTCTACAGGAGACAGCATTTAATGGTAACTTGCTTTCTTGCAGGCCCCTTTGGAAAACATTGCAGTGCTGGTTATGTCTGTATGTAACAGCTGCATTGTTTATTAGGTTTATGTGATTGATTATATCCAGGCATGCTTCCCAGATTTTTAGCTTGCTTCTTTGAGACGTTGCTTCTGTTGTCCCATCAGTGATTTATGGCTTCGTAGGCCAAGACTTACAGGGTGGTTTTGATTTTTGGAAATCATTGTTAATCAAATGTTGGCTTTGCAATGCCAGTGGAGGTTTGAATCCAGCTTTCTGTATCTGAGCTCCCTCTCTCAGTCATGTGGCTGTAAGTGACTCCATTTGTGCAAGTCTAAAGGATAGGCAGAGCAGTGAGATGATTGCACAACTGATAAGTCACTSCTTACTTTCCTGAGCCTGTACCAGAAGTGCAGGTTAATGAATTGGAATTGTTATTTTGCATTTGGTGTGTGTACTCATAGTGTCACACACCACAGTGTCATTGTCACAAGTAGCCCAAAAGCCAGCAGTAGTAGATTCATTGACARGGTCTATTCAAAGCAAATGTTTCAGGAATTACGGAGAATGCTTTAATGATATCCCTACTTGATGATATTTTCTTTTGAATAGTTCCAGATGTCTGAGCACCATAAGCAAGAGTTACAAAACTCAGAAAACAGAGCTAAACAATCATAGAATCATGAAATGGTTTGGGTTGGAAGAGAAGTTAAAGATCATCTTGTTTCAAATCCCCTGCCATGGGCAGGAAATCTTCTACTAGGTCAGATTACTCAAAGCTCCATCCATCCTGGTCTCAAACACTTCCAGAGCTTCTCTGGGCAACCTGTTCCAGTGCCTCTCCACCCTGACAGGAAAGAATTTCTTCCCAACACTGATCTAATCCTGCCTTCTTTCAGTTTGAAGGCATACTCCCTTGTCATATCACTACATGCCCTTTTAAATCACACAGTGTGTTTTCCTTTCAGGAGCGTTTTGTTTTGTTTTTTCTTTTTCCTTTTTAATGGGTTCTCTATGATAATTTTTAACAAATACAGGCTTACCAGGCTCAATCTTTTCCTGGAGTAATTTCATAAACTCATATCTAAATAATGAATTTCTTATCAGTGTTTCTGCTAAGTAATCCAGCATGGTGTGAAGGAACAGCCCATCTGAATCCCATTTTTCCTCTTYTGTGCTCAATAAGTATCTGAATGCAGAACTGGAAACAAAGCTTGCTTTTACCCTGATACGAATGCATACAGTTTTCTTGGTGGATTCAATAGAGATTTTTTGCACTGACAGTAAGTGCAGAAGGGATCTCTGAGCCTCCATTGTGAACTCAAGAGGACTTAAACCATTCACATCACTGGTAGCAGCACCTTCTTTGAAAGTCATGTATTYTCCAGAACACTTATGTCTTTGAAAAATCTTGGCCATCAGTTGAAAGCACAATTTTATTTGCGTGGAAGGTGGTTGTGATGAGGTGGCTCTGTGTCTCTGTGCAGCCGGGGTGACCAGATTCTGGAGGCGGATTCTGTGAGCCTGCGTCACGCAGCACTAAGCGAAGCCTACGCGATCCTCAGTGAGTGTGGACCAGGACCAGTCAGCCTAATCATTAGTCGTCATCCTAACCCAAAGGTGAGGAGAAAATGAGTGAGTGTATCTGGATTGTTTTCATCTGGCACTGTAATTTGAGTCTTGCTGTTGGAAAAGCAGGAAATGAAGAAAATGGCTTTTTCTTGCTATGGCATGTATTGTGCAAGATGTCAGAATTGTAATGATGCTTCCCAGTTTTGTAAGTCATAGCAATGTTGGACTGTCCCTGGTGCTTTTCACTTAGTCACCCACTGATCAATTGCATTTTCCTGGAACTGCTTGAATGAAGTGTTCCCATCTTTCTTGGTACTTGGATGAAGTAGCAATGCAAATACAACACAAGACCTCTTTCTCCTAAAAGCTATTTTGCAGTTACTTTGTCTTTGAGTAGAATAAATTTAGGGCCAGGAATATATGTATCAACAGCTTGAATTGATCAACTGTAATAAAGTAAAATCTATCCAAAGATCAAAGTTTTCCTTTAGGAATTAAAATGTGAGAATATGGAGCACATTGCTACTGAATGTGTGCAAGGTCAGTTTGGAAATAAGGCTGTATTTACAAAGTAAGTGTTCTCAAACATTTTTTAAAAATTGATGATAGAAGATGAAAGCCTATTAGCCAAGCTATAGGGAATAACAGCTTCTTTTATTTCAGTATTTCAAAGAATTTCATGAGTGTACGAAACCTTCCTGTTTAAACAGGAATGAAGCTGTAAAAATATTTGCATTAGTGGGTCCAGAAAGCTCTGACTTTTGAACTCATAACTGCAAATGGCCTTAAGAAAGCCATATCTAGGAGCACTCAGGTTTCTTATTTCGTAATTAATAGTGTATTTTCTGCTAAATCAAATATACAGTCAACAAACAGGGGTCTGCTTGCCAGGGTTTATTATCTTTGTTGGAAGGCCTTGTGCTGCTAGAAGGAAAGAGGCTGTGGTTCTATTAAAGGTAAGCATGGCAAGGGTAAGAATTGGGCTTATAGCCAGCCTAAGATAACAGTATTTCTGGTGAGTCTGTGTGCTGTGTTGAACCAAAACAATAGTTCAATGTGATTGCATTATTAAGGCTTACAGACTTTTTGGATTGTCTGTAAGAAGCATGAAATAAAAATGCCGTGCTGTAGAGCCTGCCCTTTCTCATCTGTGCCTCTTCTTGCTGTGGTGGGGTCTTGAAAGCTGATGAGTGACCTAACCTGGTGTCTGCTGAAAGGAAAGGATGAACTGAGTTAAGCTAATTGTTTGGTATTACTCAGTAACAGAGGGAAACTATTAAGTGGCTCCTATTACAGTTTTCCATAAGTGATATTTAAGATGACAACAAATCCTTTGCCAAGAAATGTATGAAAAGCTAAAAGTTGATCTGGAGAGACCCTAAAGCGTTTTTCCAGTATTGAATCCCAGTATTGAATCCATAATCTCTCATGGCTGGATCTCTGGAGGAGTGTCCATATAGGAAMCCATATTTATTGTTATGTTACTGTCACCCACTTTCTGAAAGCACTGGGGAATTGATAAATAAGTGTGKGTTTTTATTTTTTGGGGTTTTTTTTTCATTTGCTTACAATAGTACCCCAGCGTGCAGATTAGAGTTAGGAATTAACTTGTCCCTTTCCATTTTGAACTGCCTGAGCATAAAGGATGCTAAACATTAAAGCTGGCAGAGTTTGCAGAAGCATGGATTTTTGGTTAACTTAAAAAATGCACTGCAGTGTGCCTGGGACCTGTTTTAATTCTTGGGATATGTTTTACCCAAAGGTTTATGTTAAGGCTATGGATCATAGTCTAAGGATCTGGTCCATGTTCTGCAGGAACTCCCTGTGCCCCAGGAACCCAGGGACTTTTGATTTGCTGTAAGGTCGTGATACAGGCTGGAAACATAGATGTGTTTTTACAAAGGTTCATGTTGTTTCGAACATTTTTATACTTAATTTCTTATTTTATAACACAAGAGATCCACAGTACATTTTGCTGCTGAGTATGTTTGCTTTGGTGTTTTCATGTACTTCCAAAAGAAATACCACAAAATTTTCTTTCTGCTTGTTATTCTGACTGAATATGGCATTTATGCYGTGTTTAAACTGCTGAGTTTGCTTCAGAATCTCTCAAATCTTCATGGTTCAGGAAGACTCAAGTTTGTAGTCTCTATTTATGCTGAATTTTAATTCATGTAAATCAATGTGCATAGAAAGTATTTTTGACAGAATTAATTTGCTTTCTGTTCTTAAATATATATTCCTGCAGACTAGTTGTTCCTGTATAAAATCATATGTTTTCCAGTAATAAGAATTAAACGTATGGCAGTAATTATGGGCTAAGTTAGCAAATATGGTAAACCAGTATTTATTCTTAAACCAGAGAAACATTAATTTCCAATTACTGATTTAAGTTTTCTCTTTAAAAGCAAGGAGAAAAGAAAATTAAAAAGACAGCTAATATTATGGGAAGTCTGGTATTCTTCCGGTGGGTTAAGTGTAGAATAGCTTAAGTTTCTGATGTGTGCTTGCACAAAGCAGTCTTTGTCTATTTTAAAGTCACATTTTCTCAACAAATCAATACACAGCTTTTAATTGAGTTAAAACTGAGCTCTAATAACTTCATTTGATTTCTTTAAGTCTGGGACTGTTTTATTTGTTTATATTTTGTGTCACTTGGATGCAGTCTTCTTGCAGCTGGCAGGCTTCTGCGTCCTGGTTTTTGCAGGAAAGTGGCATCGAGAGAGTCTGAGTCGGGRGACAAGGGCTTAAGAGCACTCAACTAGGTCTTCTTTATTGCATCTTTAAAAATAGTGGCTTATWTGTACTTGTGATAAGTGGTAAGAGTTGCAATTTCTTGTACCCTGTTTGAGCTTTGTCTTCCACCCACTTCAGGTTTCAGAGCAGGAGATGGATGAAGCCATTGCACGTACTACCCACCGCGAGAGCAAGGACTCCAGTTCCGCTCAYGTCACAGGTAGCAACATGTTCTCTTCTCTAGTGCCTGCTCTCTCACAGATGCAGGAGCACTTAAGGGCATACTCTGAAGTTCCCCAGCACTAATATTTTGAGAGCCCTCAGGACAGAAGAACAGTGTAGGGAGTATCATCACTCTGTCCACTGCAGAAATTTTAGGACAAACATCCAGTTCAGATGGACCAGCAGCTTATGTAACTTGCTTTTGTTCACTGGGCTGCCATGACCTGAAAGTAGGGTTGTTAAGAGGTGGTGGTTCTGAACTTTTTTCAAGATGAGGGGAAGCACAATGTTCYAGTCGGGAAAGAGCAAGAGGGTTCTACTCCATCCATGCATGCTTGACCTTAATGGCAAAAAAACATCAAAAAAGTATTTTGACCATTTGAAAAAGTCCAGGTGTTGCATATAGGACTATATGTTTTAACACCATTTTGATCTTTAAAGTCATGTCGAGATGTGTGCTCTGGCATCTCTGTGATGTGTTTGAACTCCAACATTTCCCAGAGTCTGGCAGATGAAAGCAAACTTTTGGCAGTGGCAGARTGACCAGTAAGGTGATGTTCAGACAGAAATGTTAGATTTGTTATGATCCCCTTTTTATGTGTGTCAGCTAAGATCTTCTTTGAAGTTGACCTTGCCAGTGGCTGCTGATTTGTCTTCTGAGGTTGCCCCTAATCAGCAGCATGCTCCAACAGATGGGGAAGACCATTTTCTGCTCCTCTCTTGTTCATAGCACTGCCCTGGGCCTGGCTGGTGTAACAGGTCTCGGTGGTAACATTCCATCTGATCTGAGGGGGAGTTTGTGAAATGCTGAATAAATCTCACTTTAGGAAAGCAATTTAGATACTAAATAAGTGGGATTAAATGTAGCCACCAGCTCAGAAGATGAGTTAGAATCCGGTTTGATTGTATGGACCACAACTTTTAATTTTTGGCATCTAACTAATTTGTGTTTAACAGGAGCTGTGCAAAAAAGTCCATCTCCTAGTGTGAAGGCCAAACAAGGAGAGACCTCATCTCCCCTCAGCTGGACTATGAAACGCTTCTTGGAGCCAGCAAGCCGGGTAAAAGGMTTCGATACAATAAAAATAGAGCCTGCTTCAAATTCAGCTTTTACTGAAGCTCTTACTTGGTCAAGGGKTTCAAAACCAAACCTGCATGCTCCTTCCCTGTCACATGAGCTCCATGAAAGGGTTTGTTTCTTGTGTCACACATTTAAATCGTGACAGCAGCAAGCTTCTTTTTGTCTGTGTGACTGTAGCCTTTGGGAGTGATGTGCAGAGAATGGCAGAGAAGGATATGGGGTCCCACCTCCTGCCACATCGAAGATACCCCTGCTCTGTGGGACACAGACAAAGTTAGCAAGAAGGACCTGAGCCTGTGGGCAGAAGGCTAAGTCCCTTTATATAGCCATTGCAGTGGAAGAATCTGTTTTTCCTGGTAAAGCCCTGGAAGCCATTGACACTGTGTCTGGAGGTACAAAGCCTTCCCTTCTTTCAGTGTAGAACAAAGGGAACTGCAAAAGTGAAATAGTTTCATCCCTTGTTTCTGCACTGAACTACACCTGTAAAGCAGTGGGATTTGGAATTCTTTTCTATTTATTGTATTGACTAAAAATGTGTTGACGTGCAGTGTTTCAGACATCCAATTTCAACAGTTTGGCTCTCAGTATACTGACAATCCTCTGTTTTAAAAATAAGATTTAAATTTACTTTATTGACACAGCAATACGAGTGGTCTGTGTGGGGCTCACATGCAGACAGGAGCTTTATGCATCRAGGACAGCAGGTCACCAGGGTCACTTCTCTTCAGCAGGGATCCGTCAGCTCCGAGGCAGAGCTTTCCCAGTACTTCTCCCACGATGGTTCAAGCCATCTCCCCTTCTCTGATGCTGTCCCTGGCTCGTGTGATGAGGAGCAGCTCCGTCAGAAGAACAGGAACAGCTGGCTGGACGATGGCTCTGTTCTCCCTGGCAGCCTGAGTAAGTGATGCAAATGTGTCTGGTCATTGGGCTGGTGGGGCAGAGTCGCTGAGGGCTGGGTTCCTGTACAGGGGAGCTGTGGTGGTCCTTGTGCTGGGAAGAAATGCCAGGCAGTGTATTTTGATCGCATGAAGTTCTGGAAAATTGAAGGAATTTACAACAATCCACAGAAATGCCTGTTTCCATGATATTTTGTTCAAAACACTGTTCTGATAGTGTGAAAATTACTTTATTGGCTTGGATTAAACTAGATTGACAGCACTGCAGTTTGGGGGTTTTTTCGAAATGACTGATCATYTTATTTATTACATTTATGGAGGCTGTTTATAGCTATCTCAGAAACTTTGGTCAATATATGTATAAAAACAAACAAATGTGCAATTTTACATCAGATATTTTGAGTGAGTATCTTTCTCCTCATAGTAACTGGCTGAAAGAACCTTGTGTGTTCTTAGTGATGTGCATCTGATCACAAATTCAAAGGATGTATTTGTTCTCCCTTTCCTGTGTTTCTCAAGTAATTTCTTTGTCTCATCTTATTTTCTGTGGAAGTTATTTAATGTTTAAAGGCATTTTTACGTTTCTAACTAGCCACCAAAAAAAAGCAAAACAAAATAACTTCCCACCAAGTGAGATTCATTTCTTTCTAAGGAGAACATGGCAAAGATTCTTGGGTTTGTTACTTGCTAATTTGAAATTGATTGTTGAGTGCTTCAGTCTTTGTTCAAGAAAGCAATTTTTACTCTCTWTGAGTTAATGCAGGAGTTCTGAGCTTAGATTTAATGAAAATGTGAAAGAAAATCTGTTGTTTAAACTAAGATACACATTTGAATTTGCATCTCTTTCTTCTTTGATTCATAGTCATAATTTAGAAGTAAACTGAAARTAGAACTAGACATGATAATGAACTGATTTTGGGAATTACCCATAAATTGTAATGCTATCTGCAGTCCTCTTGATGTTTACTGTAGTTAGAGGGAGGACATGAGAAGCCTGTTTTTTGCTTTGTGAGGAAGAGTTAAGCTTTCTCTGTAAACAGACCCRCATGTATTCTGCTGTACTGATATGTGCGGTGTTAAAAATCATCTGTAAGTACAGTTAAAGTATAACTTTTTTTTTCCCTAGCTGCTAGAGATGCAGGAGTGACAAAAGCAAATGGTTTGGCTTCTCCAGCTAGTGGGAGGTCATCTGGCCTTCACAACAAGCATGTGGAGTCTGTCCGACCTGGCATCCTCAGTGACAGCCCCAAATCTGCCCGCAGCCCCTTTCACCGACAGAGACGGGTTGTTTTCTATGATGGTGACGCCAGTGATGACGATGAAAGTTCCCACTTGCACAGAAGCCAGAGGGCCAAGAGCCAGGAGGATGCTGGAATTGTCATTACAACCTCATCTGTAGAAATCGATGATGAGAGCCAGGACAGTGAGTCATCAAGATACAGTGGCATGGAGACATCTTCYCCTGTCTTCAGCAACTCTGTGGAGTCTGCAGACAGCACGCTGGAGCAAGTTGAATCTCCTTTTTTCCCCATCATAGCATTTGATTACTCAAGTGTGCCTGAAGTTCGTCTTGGCAGCCTGAGTTTGAGGGAGCTCCGGGAAGCACAGCTTGAATCCAAGAGATCGCCAAAACTTGAGCACAGAGCAGTCACCAGRGTGAAAAGCATGATGAGCACTGAGTGCCGAAGCCTTCAGAGACACAGAACGGAGGAGCATGGCTCTTACAACAAGCCTGTTGCCAGGATGCTCCCTCACAGTAGGAAGTGTGAAGCACCTGATGTGGTCGGGCAGGGCCAGGTTGAAGTTGTCACTCTGGTTCGCAATGAGCACGAGTCATTCGGCCTGGATCTGGAAATCCAAGCCATGCCCTTGAAGGTTGTCGTCACAGGGATGCGGCCAGGGGGACCAGCAGAAATGGTAATTTGTTATTTGAGTGCCTTATAGTGATGTGCTTTCCCATTGTGGGGCTGATTGTTATTATTTTCATGGTTATTATTAAGCAAGTGGTCTGTTGAGAGTAAGCACAACTGAGGCGTTTGGCCTTGCTGGGCAAAATGTCTCACCCCATRTTGTTCTGGAGCTGCTGCTAAATAAATTGTTTCTGATTCAGAGGTGCACCCAGGCTAATTTGAAACTAAGAGAGGCAGGACGCAGATCCGCTAAGATGGCCTCATCCCTCATTGCAATTGCAGTTTTGAGAGAATGCAATTTTTGTATTTATTTTCTAACTATGGGCAAAGACAACRTAAGTAAATCCTGGTGACAGAGGATGGTGATAACAAATGTATATTATGCTTTACTGTTTTATATGCTCAYGTCCCCATATTACGGGAATCTGGAACCAAGAGGCTTTAAATGCTGGCCAGGTTTGCCAAGAGCTACAGTAATACGAGTAACACATTGCTCTTCTGCATCTCATACATGCCCATGCCAGTATGGATACATGCTTCACGCTGGTTGGGGAATTGCTAGATGCAGAAGTTCAGAAAGAAGAATAATACTCTGGTGTACAAACCTGGCTGTAGCATTTTTAATCTCATTAGCGGCCGCTAGAGTAAGAGGGGATATGGCATAGCAGTTTGAATAGGGCTGTGAGATCTGGGGATTTGGGGTTTGTTYCTGCCTTTGTCTCAGATTTCTTTTGCTGTAATTAGAAACAAACCTTTACCTTTAGAGCTCAGTTCATGTCTGCTCACTGGTTTAAGACAGTTTCACCTGAGAAGTAGTTYGTGCATGGAATTTAAAAATGACACACAGTGTTTCAGTCTTGAAGAAGCTAGGGCTGATCTATCCCATTTCATTTAACTAAGAGGGCTATGTCCTCCATTGTGATACTCATCTCCCAGAAAAAACAGCAGATCTTTTGACCTTCCTGTTTTAGATTGATCTTTAATTCTGCTCCTGGCAGAAACACAGTCTGTTCTTTATTTATGTGCTGGCAAACTGACAGCAGTGGTACCTGTGCTCTGCAGTGACGTGAAACAGGGGATGTTGCTCATAAGCTATTAATTGCTTCCCTGCAATCTCTGCAGGGCTTCTGATGTGTATTTATAATTTCCTTGAATCTCTCTTTGCATCAGGGATCAATGGGCAAGATGGCTGTAGGAGATGAGATTACCACTATCAACAGCATCCCCGTCAGCAAGATGATGTACGAGGAAATCTGTTTGCTTATGCAGTGTCTTCCCACGTCGGTAACCCTGGAGATCCAGAAGGCAGCGTCAGGTGAGGAAGCAGTTTTGCTTTTGTGCCGTTTATTCTGGGTACAAGTGAACAAAACGTCCTTGGATCTGCTGGGCCTGACCTTCTGCTGTCCTAGCTTTCCACATGGATTCAGAGAAGAGGACGGGGGGACATTGTGTCTGCATTGGTGAGCCAAGCAAAGCACTTCATCACCAAGTCAAGCTTCAGGGTCCTCTCTGGCACCATGATAAGGGGAGAAAACCTACTCCTGTGTGAAGTATTCAAAGTCCCCACATAGAGTAGGTCCCTCCTGCCAGTGTTTGCAGATGTCTGAGTCATTTGATGCAGTCCTGGAACTAAAATGGCAATGACACTTGTCCTGACAACTCATTTTATTGCTGTGCCTGTTCATTAAATATATAGGCCCCTTGTAATCAAACCTGTCTCTCTTAAACCTGAAGTTCTAGTAATGTTTTTATGAATGGACAATAAGACACTAAAACCCTCTTTACTTTATTTTTTTCTTTCCTTCCCTTTTGTTATGTCAGAATTCTCTAAAGTGCAGGAAGATGAAACAGAAAACTAAAATCTTACAAAAATGTTTATTTTTATGTTTCATTAGAAAGTTTTCTAGTGTGAGTTGAAATACTTGATACCTTCTTGCTTTCTGCTCAGGGCTGATTTATGCTTCTGCAGCAATATATGAATCCCCGCAGACTGTACAAATTATGTGGTGTGGAAATGAGTGTTTGAAAAAGAAAAGCATACTTTTCAAATTCAGGAAGAACATAATATTTTGCTTTGTTCTAGCTTATGATCCTCTTTGTGTACCTTTGTGTACCTGGGAACCTAAAGTGCTTCCAGATGCTTGACTTCCAGTTGCTCTTTAAAGAATTCCAGASTTGGCAGGATCTTGTTCTTGTTTCCTTAGATTGCTGTGGCTTTTCAAACCAATAGCACTGGGGCAAGGACACATWGGCAGTACTTTGTGAAGCACTTCACCCTTCCCCATGTCCTATCCCACTGGCAAAAAAAGTGGTCTCTTCAGCATGTGATCCACCATGCTGAAGCAGGGGTATAYTTCAAATTCTAATCTGGCTGCTTGAGATTGCCCTCCTGAGGTGTTTTTCCCTTGCTGACTCCAGGAGGAATCAGTACTTCTTAACATGGATACCTAAGTTAAGTGATGTGGATGATCCTGCAGGTTTGTGTGAGAGGTACAGAGATGTGCACCTTTAAATGAGCAGGAAAGGACGCTGACACTGAATAGCCTCTCCTTCTCCATGCACTTTATGGGCTCCATGTCATAGTAACTAGCCTCTGGAAGGCACCTTGAATGGGGATGCATGTCTCAGAAGCAGTGTAGAGAGGTGGAATCTGGTGCATAGAGTGAGGTGCTGGAAGCTGAAKATGTGGAGGAATGGATGAGCAGGAATATGTCAGAGTGCAGCAGTGACAGAGAGCTCAGTGTGCTGCCCAGGAGTGGGTTAAACATGTTCTGGAAGCCAGGAGAGGTCTGTGCCAGAAATGCAGTAAAGCCCATGTGCTTAATGTGTGCGTAACGTCACCCATGCATGTCACATTGAACACCTGCAAAAGTGCTGAGGGGTCAGAGCCAACTTATTTATGCACAGACTGTCACTGTGTTATCTGGTCACCTTTGCTATGTCAGGGCTTTCTGTGCTCCCTCGGGTCTCTGTTGGAGACTTCAGAGATGAAACAAGTGATGAGAAGCAGTGCTGCTCAGCGTGACTTACTGCATGCTGACACTTTGGTAGCTGGCTGCTTGACTGCTGCAATTTCAAAGATGAGAGTTAAACAGATCATGACTGCTCACCTTGGATAAGTGGATTGCTCCCTTCTGTGCGCTACTCAAATACACATGGTTATGATTAATTTGAGTTGTTGTAAACATCATTACAGAGGAGGAGGAGGAGTGCAAATCAAAATGAAAACATGTAGTCTATGTGGGTGTCTATTTTTGTAATAAAACCTGGTGTTTTCTATATCACTTCTTATATTTGACAAGATTTTGCCTTTTTTTTCTTTTTCTTTTTTTTTTTTTTTTTTTTTTTTTTTAATCGTGATGCAGCTGTCAGCAGATTTACAAACCTCATCCTGTCTCCAGGGGTAGACACTCAAAATCAGGCCAATGTCAACAGCATCCTCACAGCAGAGGAAGAACAGAGCTCTGGGAAGCGAGAAAGAGCAGGTCTGCAGGCTGCTGTCGGTGGCTGCACGGTGGAGAGAGCAACACTGCCGCCCGATGCCGTGAGCAGGGACGTGCACAGAGGCAGCCCGAGGGCCAGCCGTGAGGAGGACTGCGCTGCCATCCCCGTCACTGACATCGATGACCTGCTCAGCCAGATGGGTGTCCCYGAGGGCAGGGCCTCGCGCACCCCGTCACGCGCAGAAAGTCCCCTCCGGGATGAGTACACCACCATGTGCTGCTGTGGCACTGACGAAGGCTGCCCYGGCTCTGAGCCACGAGCACCCAAGGAGGAGCTGCTGGAAAAAACTGTGAATTGTGGAGCTAATGCACAAGGGGTTTTGGGGCTGTCTGTGTTGGACTCCATAAACACAGGCAAACTTTTTACTGTGAATAAAAACTCTTTAAATAACTATTCTAGGAATTTTAGCAGTTTAAATGAGGATGAGTTGCCTGCAGCAAACTCTCTGGAAAGGAAGAGAAGTGACCCGTTTCCAAAGTCGATGTATGGGGCTGCAGAGGATTCTCACTCGGATGCAGAGTCTGTCACAGAAGCCTTTGACAGTGCTAGTGAGGTATTGCTTGGTCAATGTACTGCTGCTAATGCCCCCGCAGGCTCTACTGTAACAGAGTCAGATGAGGAGCAAATTGAGATTTGTTGCATGAATGACGAGCCACAGAAGCTCGCACAGGAGCAGCATTGCACCTCTGGAACAAGCTCATCYTCACTGTCCCCACTGCACCCTTACAGTGGCAAAGCTTTGCAGAGTGAGGGCTGTGCAATGTGTGGGTCACTGGAGACAAGCATCAACAAACTAGGTTTGGAAGATCATGGTGGTCCAACTCCATGTCCTTCACAGTGTCCAGATGTGTCCTCTGCATCCTTGTGTTCTCCTTCCTCAGTTCTCCTGCCAGAAGAAGACATCCTAAAGAATTCAGTCAGTATCCCTGAAGTTTACTCTTTCTGTAACAATGGTGCCTTACGTACAGAAGAACAGACAGATTCGGGGAACAGTAATGAACATAAATGCTGTGAATCSATTGAAGAGAAAGGATCTCTGCACTGCAAAAAGACAAACTTTTGCTCTGCTAGAAATGTCAATGTCTTGGAGAACAGCTTGTTTGAGAAAGAAGGATGTCATGATGAGCCGAGATCCAAATCTGAAAGTGAAATGGCAGTTGATGACTGTAATCATGCTGTTGATTATTGCTCGGTGAAGAAAGAAACCAACRGTTTGTCCACCTTGTCTAAAACAGACAGCAATCATGTGAATGCGTCGTCAACAAGAGGAATATCACTCAGGTCACCCTTTCCCACTAGATCTAAAGATCCAAAGGCTAATGCAACTCATGAATTGCCAGGAAAAAATGAGAAAATTAACTCTGTGACTTCAGGAAGGACTTCAAATGGAAAAGTCCAAAGCTCAGGCACAAATCACTGCAAAGGAGCTGCAGTACCGCACAGCCCATCCTCACAGAAAAAATCCTGTCAGGAGTCTAAGGCAATGGCACAAAAAAGTATAATGGACACCCTTTTAAATAATCAGAAATCTAAAGCAGGACCAAAGCTAAAAGGGTTCACCATCAAAAGCAAAGCAAAGACAAATTCAGATTCTTCTGGCATTACTCCTGCCAAAGTCAATGGAGCTGATCAGAAAAGGGCTTCTGTTTCTCCACAGCTATCCCCCAAACTCCTGGGAAAGAAAACACCATTGTCCCGTAACTCACCTACAAACTCAGATCCTGGAAAGAGCATTTCAGCAGCCTCAAAGACTCTGAAATCAGAGCTAGAAAATAAATCATCTCTAGTAATTTCTGAAGATTCACTTCTGCCTCTCCTGAATGGCAGCAGCAGTCCAACCATGAGTGGTGAAGTGAAATGTGGCTGTGGGGAGCTATCATGGGGAAAGCCAAAAGAGAAGCAAGTTTCCATGCAGGCTGTGGTGTGTCAGGGTAAGGATGCTAAGGTGGATGATTTCAGAGCCAGAGATAGTCAGTCCATAGTCACTTCACCTCCTCAGGGGATACCAAAAGCTGAATATGTGAAAGGGAGCACTGATAACCCTGGAGGAGATCTGAACACAATGAAAAGCATCCATAGTGCAGATGACCTTAGGCAATTAGATCTGCAAAATGTAGGAATGGCTGCTGGAGTSTGCTCTTCTTCATTAGGGTCCCCCTCAGTTCAGCAGGAGCAGCTGGAAGGGCAGGAGATCCAACGCAGTTTCATTGAGGTGAAGCTTTCCTCCTCATCATCCCCTTCCTCCTCCTCCTCTGCCTCGTCCTCACCAGCATCATTTTTGCGGCTGCCATTGCTGGAGAAAGCAGAAGAGGTGAATGTAGAAGTGCCTCGGCTGACTGAGGAGATGGGGACCATGCAGTATTTCTCAAGAGGACATACTGCTGGAGACAGACGTCTCTGTGGCTTGTCAAAACCTGTGACGAGGACCTACTCGATGCCATCTCAGTTATCAGGTCACTTGAGGGAGGACTGCCATGTTGCAGAGGTTCACCCTGTGCAAGGCCCTCAGGGCCAAACTGCAGAGGAGAAATACCCACAGACAGCAACAGGGATGTTAAAGATGGTTCACCTGAATCTGCCTAACAGCCAGAGTGGAAAGGAGCAGGCTTACACCTCCAAAAGTGCCCAGAAGGCCCATGACGTGTCCCCCTCAGCCAGTGACGTTAGCTACCCCACTGCTGATAAACTGAGAAGCTTCAGGCGGAATTACTATTACTATGAGCTGAACTGGCCCCATGAGCCGATTTCATCCTTCTCTGTCAAACAGAGGATCAAATCGTTTGAAAACCTGGCAAATTTTGACCGGCCCTTTGTGAAGGCCATTGACATATGCTCAGCTGCAAGGTTGCCCCCTGCCAGGAGGTCGTGTGGTGGCTTGGCCACCACATCCAGCTCCGCTGAGTCACCGTGGGCRCTGCGGCGCAGCTTGAGCTCCTACGGTGGCAGTCCCAGCCCAGCCAGCACYGTGGCCAAGTCTCCCCTTGGCACARAGCCTGTGTGTGTCACCGAGGGTRGCAAAGGGGATGGAAAGCCCCAGAGGAGTGAGGAGGATGGCACTGGGGCAGACATSGCCGCCTTCCCCACCTCGGCCTCGCAGGTGCGMCGCAGCCGGGGCCTGGGGCGGCCACTACTGTCCCGCTCCAGGCTGCGGGAGCTGCGAGCCCTCAGCATGCCTGACCTGGACAAGCTGTGTGGAGAGGGCTTCTCAGAGCCCCCGCAGCCCGCCTGCTTCAAGACAGAGCTGGAAATCACGCCCTGCAGAGTCCTTGGMACACCTGCCCAGAGCAGGGTATCTCCAGCAGCTCGCTGCAGCCCAGCAGAGCTCGGAGGGATGGGAATGAGAGCCTGCAGCCCCCGGGACAGTGGCTCAGGGACGCCAGGTTCTGCCTCAGATGATGACATGCCCCATGGCAGATCTCTGGATGGGGGAAACAGCTGGTCTATCAGGTTGGTGTCAACTTTGCTGTTCTTGTTTCATCCCTGCCCAWGGCAAAGCTTCCGCTGTGCCACGGGTCTGCCCCAAAGCACTTTTCAGCCTGCTGTCCCCTCACAGTCTGGGGCTGCCATTCATGACCTTGATGCCTTGGAGCTRCCGTGCTGCTGTGTCTTGGCTTCAGTACAGAGTTAAACATTTTATTCTGGAATGACAGGGCTCCTTTTCTGTGGCCCCTCTAGCTGATTTTGGTCAGTTTTTGGCCATGTTACAGCACAGCAGTAGTGGTGGAGAGGAGGCTGCACAGCACTGCCTGCCAGGACAGGCTGCGGTGACAAACGAGCTTGTTGTCCTGCCAGAAGTAGTCTTCAGATGTAGCTGTCTCCTGTTAATGTCTGTTGCTAAAACCATTAGGGAAAGATGAGGGGAACAGAACAGGGACTGACTTTCAGAGTTATTCTTAAATGATCTTCTCTGCCCCTTCTTATTCTCCCAGCATACACCATTTCTTACCAGTTTTCGAGATTCCTTCTTTGTCATTTATCCTAATAAAGCCTGTACTGTATACATGAAATGTATCTCTACAAAATTGGGAAATACAGAGCTCTTCTGTCTTTTTACGTTTATTTTAGCTTGGATCAACTGCTCGTCTCAAGCCTGGACCAGCAAAAACTGCAATCTGTTTTGTCAGTGGTAGTACCAAAATATGATGTTGCTGCTATGCTCCAAGAAGTCAAAGCACAAGTAAAGGTAAAAACCACAAGATAAAACTGGGTTATTGGTGGATTTATGAGGGTTTTCTTAAAGGCAGATAAAATCTTTTCCAAACTGTTTCAGGGTTCCTCCAGTAGTCACGTGACAGGTTTTTACTATCAACTGCAGTTGATGTTAATTTTACCAATGCTGGTTTTAAATGCCTGCTATAAACCTGTGATAATTTTGAATGGCTTTTTGTATAAGGAAGTTCAAAAGCAGTTGTGAGTCACAATAAACAGACCTATTTTAAGTGGAAAAGTATTCCTCCRTCTGGGCTTCCCAGTAACTGCACATCAGAATTTAGCTTTCCACCAGCCATCTGGATCAGACTCAGTTTCCCCAGTGTACAGGGGAAGTTCTGCTCCTCTTTGTGCCTGGTGCCTTTTGCTAGAAACTGCAATCAAGAAATTGAATTTATTTTGGTAAATGCTGAACTTGAACACCAGAATGCGGCTGCTGAAGGGTTTATAAGAGACTTCTGTGACCTCTCTGTTCTCTTCTGTGGAAACTGGTTTTTATATCAASATAACCTGCTTCATTATGTAGGTGTTTGAAGAAGGCTTCCAAAGTGAAGTGCCTGCCAGAGCATTACTTCCCTGCTTTTGGTGTTTCTGTTTGTGGGATACATCCACATCCTTTTTAAATCAGAACAGAAGTTGATAAAATAATGACGGTGCTAGAAGGGAAACTGCCATCTGGTCTGCATAACTGCTGGCTGAGCTGCATCTAGAGCGTTCTTGAGTTTTGTTCACAAAGATTGCAATTTCAAACAGAACAGGCTGGGGGGAAAAGGACCTCCCCAAAATATCCAGCTTTATCTCCTTCAGGGGACAGCATAGCTAAAGAATGCAAGTCTCAAAAGTTTGGTGAGCCAAGAGGGCTAGCTAGGTTTACTGATAAAATTAGGATAAGATTGCACAACTGGACAGAGGTAATTAAGTGTTCTCTAAAGTATTTTGCATGTGTTTTTGGAGAGATTATTTATTTATGCCACTTTTCAAAGCCTGAGAGCTCAAATATTTATAAAGCTGAATGCTTTTTGGAATGCACTCCTTGTCTGCATAGTTTCTTATCCATATTTAAGCCCAGTGTGGCACATACTCTGGAAAATTTTATGCTATTCAAATGGTGGATTTTGAATGTACAATAGAACAGTTCTTCATAGTTGTCCAGTTGCTGAAAAATGAGACGGACTGCCTGATTTGGACTGAGAGCTTCTCTRGGAAGCTTGTCACCATCCTTTGCATTAAACAGTGCTGAATTTACTGTTACCAGCATTTAATAAATGCTACTAGTATTAATTTWAAAATGGTAATTTTATTTAGGTCTCTATGACTGGTATCTTTGGCTAAGAGTCTAAACAGAGGTGATTACTGGAGGCCTGGTGTGTCCTTTGTGTGTCCAAGTAAAGCAGTAAGCATCTACAGCCAGGTCTCTGCGCAGTATTATGTGTGCTGGCAAGGAGCAGCTTTGAGGGCTGGGGAGGGAGGGAATGCACTTTAGGAATGAGAAGCCAGTATCCAGACTGTGTTGTTGACTGGTCCAACACATCTGATCCTGGATAACTCTTTTAACATCTGAACTTCTGACTTTTTCCCTTCCTTCACCAGTATAAACAAATTAAGTTGAGATACCATGGGCTGGGAAGAGCTTGATCTCTTGAAGAAAAAGGGTTTCTGCAGTACTTAACAGTCAAAGATATGTGTGTTTCCATTGCTTGGAAAGGGGCTAGTCTAGTTACTTAACTGATTTTATTATTTCTAGCCTCACATAAAGCTGTTCTCACTTGAGTACAGGTGAGCCAGGTCTTAGCATTTACAAAACACTGTGGACAAAGATATTCTGCCCTCACTGCTCCTCTCTCCTTGAGTGATGATGGATGAGTGATGTGGAGCAGGATGACATCAGTTTCTGTCATCGCAGGAATGCCTCTAGTGTAGGAAATCTGCCACAGACACCATGTGGCAGAGAAACATGCCATGAGACCAAGAATTTGACTTTTGTTTCACCACAAAATCTAATGATCTGTGGCTCCTTGTGCTGTCTCAAGCAAAAGGCAAATGCTGAATTAATATGTTTAGTGAACTAAATATATCATCTAACGCTAAATAGATTAAGAGATTGGATTCTAATGATTTGCTGTTACTTTGAGTATTGGCAGTTTCTGGAAATAACTGGTGTTAGATGGGATCCTGGGAAAAAGCTGAGAAACCTGCTTTCTACKTCCCACATCTGATGCTCTGCCCCACAAATAAATACTGTGTGCCTGCTCCACCAAATTCCTTTCTATAGGTCCCCTTACACCACAAAATGTGATCTCTGTGACAGTGTCAGACATGTTGGATGCAAACCTGCACCAATCTTTTTCTTGTGCAGCATGCTCCCATTTCCACAACAGCACAACTCAGTCATGTTTAGGTCACTAACAGGCTCCTTACTTTCATCTCCCAAGAGAAACAGTTTTTTCTGCTGTCCCATTTGACCTTCCCAAGCTTCTTTGATGTGGCCACTCCCCCTTTCAGGTTCGTCCAGTCCTGCTGAGAAGAGGGTGATGCAACTGCCCTGCATCACATCTATGTTACTCTTTCAAAGAAGAAATTGGATAACAAAAGTGTTAGTAATACACTGAGGAGTACAGTGCTTGGTCCAGAAAGGTGTATGGAAGTATTGAATTTTGACTGCAAAATGTTGAACAATGCAAAACTGACTACAGCCTGTAAAAATTGGGCTGCCCAAGGTTTAATGCCATTTCATGACCTAATTTTGACTTTGCTTGCTAGCCTTGGACTGTCTGAAGAAACCTTTCTTGTCATCTGAGTTCTCCTAGATGGCTGCTTCATGTAACACGACGTGAAATGCATTTAATATCTCAGTTTTGATTCCTTGAGTTGTCTCTTTTCACCTGCCATAATTTGTGGGTACTGGGAATTTGTCATTTACGTGGGTACTTGGTCTTAATCTTTGGTTTTGTGTTTCTTCTTCCCCTTCCTCCATTTTTCTGCTAGAGCAAAGAGGACACATACTTTGTAGTCTTGCACAAAGAAGAAGGAGCTGGCCTGGGATTTAGTGTTGCTGGAGGAATAGACTTGGAACAGAAATCAGTCACAGTAAGTGATGGCTGCAAGTCATTTTCCTACAAAGCTCACTTTAGGCTGGTGATTAGATCAAGTGCTCATTTGTCAAGACTCACTGCAAGTCATTCACAGTGTCTCTCAGAAGCAGCAGTTTACCATCTGCTACTGAAATCAGAGTGTCTGGGAAGTGTAATTTTTATTATTGGAGATGGATAACAATTATGCTTTCAGGCTTTAAAAATCTGTTACTGGATGGGGTGGGCTAGATCTAAATCCTGTCTGTGCATGTAAATAAAATTGTGCATGCAGCTGCAGTGCACACAGCCTTTTAGGGGAGACTTTAATTTCCAGCCCTTGAAAGGAAGCTCTGTGCAGCAAAGTTTTTGAAGGAATTTTCAGATCACAAGACTAATTATTGCAGACCTCAGCAAACATTATGGATTTCATGTCACAAGTTTGTTTTGAGTTAGTAAGACCTGTGGGTGGTCAGTAAATGAAGATTGTTGTCTGTTGTTAGGGTTTTTTTAAGTCTTGACCAGCATTCTGAACCGAAGATAGTATGTCCTCAGTTTTGGGGCCTACAGAAGCCCTTGCAGGAATCTTCTGGGTTTTGCATTTAGACAAGACCCATATAAATAAATGTATTTTATATTAAAGTGTCATTAAGTTAGAATATGGTCAAAATCTAGAGTGCAGGCCTCTACTTCTCTCACTATAGAGGTTGTTCCTTGTCTCTGGCCCAAAGAGTGGCAGCTCTGAGCAAGAGGAAGGCTCAACACTGTCCCCCCAAGAGCGTTCCTTAGAGAATTCCTTACCTGGAGACTGTGACTCTACCTAAAAAATAATATCTTGAGCTCTCTCAGACCRAGGGACTGATGACATCCTTTTCCTGAATTCTGTTAGCCATGGRACCAAATAAGTGTCAGTTCCTGTTCTTTTTCAGTGTTTTTTGTTCAGAGGGTGTAAAGGGATCTTAATCATGTTCTTGACTGGGATTCTGGGTCCTAGCTAGATTTAAGGTTGCCAGTGGGTGCTGAGCTGCTTAGATGGGCTGTTATATCCACACTTGGGTGAAGAAGTGGAAATTCCTAGTGAGCTTCAAGGCACTAAGGAGGTGAGCAACTAAGGGAAGGCAGCAGATTTTTGGGCATGACCCCTGTATTCCACTTGCATTTGCATGCCTTCATCTGTTATTGAGGTTGTTATTCCAGCTYTGAATGCTGGCTTAGACTGGCTGGAAATTTATCTCATTGGATCTGTGGGGGTGTAGCAGGTGCCCATCTCAGCATGGCCCTGCAATGAGATGGAATAGGAGCCAAAAGGCTTCTGATGCCTTGCTGCTCGTCTGGGTATTAGGATAAATTCCTAAAGATAATGCAGAAATGTGTCCACAGATTTGCTGCCTTGAACATTTGCTTGGCAGATCTAGTACTGTCTCCATGGGAAACCATATTCTGGCTGCTAAAATTAGAGTGCCTAATAGGCAAGTCCTTAAATACTGGGTCTTGAGTCWTTTAGTCTGTTCCTTTTTGTAAATGATACACATCTAAACTTGATGGAAGTTTTCTCAAAGTTTAATCCACCCTGAATAGAGTTTTTTTTTCCTCTAGAAAAATGCATTTCAAGCTGCTAAATCATCCCTTTCCATTTATTTGCATGATATTTGATCAGCCATATTGAGGCAAACAATTAAATACTTGTACAGCTGCAGTAAGTCAGAGCCTTTCTGTGCACAGATGTTTAGAAATGTGCATTTGAAAACAGCACAGGATGCATGTCCCAGCMAGTGGGAACTGGGGGAGTGGGTGTTGCACACCACAGTTCTTGGTGGCTGCTGTGGCACGGACGAGGATTTAACCTCTGTGTCACTTGAAATATGTTAACTGAAGGCCTGTGAGGAGTTTAGTGAAATCATAAGTGACTTGTGATATTACATTCCCTAGCTGGTTTTGGTCCTTTTTGTCTTAGAAATGACCATTCAATAACAGCATCTCTGAATTCCCTCATCCACAAATGGAGATCTGTCTAGTCACTTTGAGGGTGTTCACTGGAGCAAATGCTGTGTGCTTGGTAGCCAGGTAGTGGGCACTGGCTGCAAATTTTGGTAGAGTGTCTCTGTTCAGTGTGGCCTGTAGAACGCTGTGTGTGGTCATGAGGTTAAAACATCCTTGTTAAAATTACCTTTCTTGTAGGTCCACAGAGTGTTTTCAAAGGGAGTGGCATCTCAAGAAGGGACTATCCATCGAGGAGATCTCGTTCTGTCAATCAATGGCAAATCTCTGGCAAGCTCAGTCCATGGGGATGTCCTTAATACTCTTCATCAGGCAAGGCTGTACAAATATGCAGTCATTGTCATCCAGAAGGAAAAAGACAAAACAAACAATTCCTCCAGACTTGAGATATCAGCTACTGGCAGAAAATGTGTGGGGTCTGGAAAGGATGTTTCCATGGAAATAGGAACAGGTATGATCTTTGTCCAAGAATAGTTGGAAGGATTTCTTTGCAGAGCAGACTGAAGAGAAAAAYGTCAATGTGTTTTAGATTAAGAGTGTCTGTGCCTTATGTGATTGAAGGGAGAAAATTAAATTGCCTTTAAACTTTATTTGTTCTCCTTGGAATCTAAATACAGTTTGGGTTTGGTTGTTTGTGTTGGTCTTTTTTTTAATTATTGTAACGAGGCACAAATTTAGAAGACATAATTTAGGGCTGAATCCAATTTCTACTTAGGTAAGTGGTTCCACATATTCTTCCAATCCAGGATAAACTCCTTTTAAGTAATAACGGTTGTCAATGCAAGACAGAAAACAACCAGAAATAATTTTTAAAAATGCTAAAAAGAAAGTCCCACGCTCTGCCATTTATTAGGCGTAGGGACTGAGCTTATTCTTTGTAAAAGCAGATTTCATACAGTTTCTACTAGAAACATAGAAAAAAAAAATGTATGTTGCAGTAAATGAAGTCAGCCATCCCATAGGAAAATAGGGACAAATGGGTAAAGTGGAAATGTATTAGTGGAATATTMGGTTCCTGTTTCGGAACAAGACAGCATTTGGTGTAAAGGCTGCTCCTGGGGTGGTAGGAAGAGACCTCTGAAATTTTTTTTGAGATTTAAGACCCAAACSCCTTGAGCATCTATCTGGATGGTGCTGCTTGAGAGCAGGGGATGACCAGGGGCTTCCCCCTTCTCCCTCCAGGGCAACACCAAGCACTCAGCTCTGTCCACCCCAAAACAAGGACACGGAGCTGCCACTCAGTTATTTTTAGTCTGTTGGATGTAATCATTACTGTTCTCACGGGGATTTTTTTTCCTGTAGCAGTTTCTTTTGTTTTATGCTTACACTGGGTTTTATCATACGACTTTGTAACATAGCTTATAAAAAAAAAAAAAAAGAAAAAAAGCGCTCTGTTAATTAATGGATCAGCCTTTCTGGAATTACTCCCATGGATATAATCTGTGTAATTACTTCAGAATCCCTCTCTGCCCTGAACTCCCTACATCCTGCACCCTGACAAATGCAGAATAYCTGCTGAGTCCAGGCACTAGGGGGCAACATTATCTCATAAACAAAATAGTGTTGGGTTATTCAGAACGTCTTTCCACCCTTCTAGGTGAAGGACATCACCAGATGTTTTAGATAATGTTTAAAGTTGTCCAAGATAACAGCAGCAGTAATTTGTGATAACACAGACTACATAATTATTACATTCACACAAGGCAAAGAGGATCCTGTTTTCCAAAACTGCAGATTTATTTCCTCCTAAGCAAAATCATGTTTTAAGTCAGCTACAGCAATGTTGCACTTCAGAAATGTCTGCTATGTAGGAGGCATGGTACAACTACAGTTAATTATGATTAAATATATAGATAGGAGACAAGAAACAATTTTTCCCCCAGTAAACGATTACAAATTTTTGCTTAAGAGAATGGAACATGTTTGCTTAATTAAACATTTCATTCATTCCTGTTACTTAAAAAGATATAGTTCATTAAATAAGAAAAGGGAGCAAATGAAAGAAAAAGAAATGCTCTCCACTCCCTATTTTTGTAATTTTTCAGTTATTTTGTTGATATTTAGAGTATTTGCTAAATTTGCTAGCTCTAATTTTGCCAAAAAAAGATGCCTTGGCAGGTTTTTGTTGAACATGTTAAGTGAAAATGTCTTTGTGTGTAAATGCATTTTGTACTGTCTCCCATTCATAGCTACAATAGAGTACATTCCCTTCTGAGAAACTTGGTGACATCTCCTAGTCTGAGTAACTGAACTCTCAATTGTCCTGTCATGGCACCAAAATCAAAAACCAACCAAACACAACTTGCTATTTACTGTTATCTGCATAACAAGATGCTGTGCATGTTCAATTGCAGATCCAAACCTGGACATGAATGATGTCATCTGCGTTGAATTATTGAAAACCTCTGCTGGTTTGGGATTCAGTCTCGATGGTGGAAAGGCTTCTATTGCTGGAGATAAGCCCTTGCTTGTAAAAAGGATATTTAAAGGTACTACATGCATGCAGTGGATGTTATCCCAGTTTTCCTTTTGTCTGTGCATTGTACAGACATTTCAATTACTGTGCTCAGCATTTTTTTGAAGCAAGGGTGGGTTTTGTGGCTCTCATTTATTGCCACTTACTAGGCCAAAGTGATCATTAAAAGAAAAATGCTCCCGGGAATGGCTAGGGATTGCATCTGCTAGTAAATGTGGAGCAATCTGCTTTGCTAAGTATGGGTCTGTCCACTATTCTAGACATTAGACTACAGCAGCAATCATCTATACAGTGGTCTGAGACATTCATGACTTATCCAGTTCTCTTTACTAAGAAATGCATAGTGTATATAATCAGCGTGATACTGAAGCACCACCCTGCATTATGCCCCATTATGAATTTTACCATATTTCTTTCTGTTTTCTTTTTAAATGTTATTATTAGGTTTTGCTAAGAATATGGGATATTTGTAGTCTAAAACTTCCAGTTGTGGGTGCTTTGTGTGTCAGCAGGTAGTTAAACTTACATGAACCACACATAGAAAGCAAACAAATCCCAGAACTATGCTATGACTTTCATATGTCATGCATCAGTTTAGTGAAAAAAAAGGCCCTTTCTGAAGGTGGCTGAAACTCTGGATGAAACTACATGTGCACAGTATTTTTACAGAATTACTTTTCAGTGATTTATTCCCTCATCAAGATAAAAAAGTCAAACATGTATTTACTGAATTACTTATCAGTTTGTGTGTGTGTGTTTTTCCCCTCTCTAGAAAGTGCTTCTTAGGGTAAAGGGCATGTTTAGTTTTTGAGCTCATTCATTTACATCCTTACATCCAGTCCTTTTGCCCTCCCTGTGATGGCTTATGCTAGTTTAATTATCATTACAGAAAGCATACTTTCATCAGCAGTGAAGGGTATGCCTCTCTCTAGAAGCTTTCTGTGAGTGGTGTTTGTACAAAGTTTGCTATCAGTGTTTGGTTTGTTCATCCCAAGTTTTACAGTCTGCTGCATTATTTGCCTATTACCCTGTTAAAKTTGAGAAAGTACATCCATGCCACATATAACCTTCATGGTTATTTTATCAACCAGGTTTTCTTACAGCTATAGAGATAAGATTCAGCATATTTCATACACTTATGTTGTTTCCTTCAAAACCAGACATCTTCTCTGAGAACAAGACTTTATCTTGGTTAAAATAACCTTTTCTGTGAGATGCAGATGGGGTACCTTGCTAGAGCTGGGGTGAACATTAGTGACTTGTATTGAAATTGGATGAAGTTGGAAAAAATGGTTTATTTCATCCCAGTGGAAAGCAGATTTTTGTGGGCTCACTTCTTTTTCTTTTAACACTGACTTTTCCCCTCTTTTGCTTCTAGGTGGTGCTGCGGAGCAATCTGGAAACATAGAAACTGGAGATGAAATTCTTGCTGTTAGTGGGAAGTCATTAATTGGGCTCATGCATTACGATGCCTGGAACATCATTAAATCTGTGCCAGAGGGGCCTGTTCAATTGCTAATCAGAAAACACAGAACTGCAGTATGATGGAAGCACTACGTCTAATCACACTTGCTAAGACAAACCATTTATAACTGTCTAAAAGCTGTCTTTGTTTATAAAGCCACACAGAAGTGTCTTAATGCTTTACAGAGAGGTGCTAAGAGCCTTGGAGAACCACTGAGCAAGCGTGTGATGAGCTTCAAAGATCTCACCTAATGATTGGGGATGAAGGAAGCCAAAAGTTAGAGACAATTTTGTATTATGTGGCAGTTTTATTGGAACTTCAAGACCTCTCCTGGGTTTGATTTAAAGTATTTTGACTGAGATAAATAACACTGTGCCTGTCCCTGATATTTTTAGTATCTTGCAGAGTGTTGGTAGTAGAACTTGTTGGTTGCCATCCTGTTGACAAGGGTGGGTTTTAGACTGTACTATATCACTTAGCTGTAATAAGACTTAAGGACACTTCCTTAGGGTCTGGTCCT
Source organism: Cardinalis cardinalis (assembly GCA_014549065.1). Lineage (NCBI taxonomy): Eukaryota > Metazoa > Chordata > Aves > Passeriformes > Cardinalidae > Cardinalis > Cardinalis cardinalis. The sequence goes on from JACDOX010000120.1 coordinate 1,802,786, forward strand.
TTTTTTTGTTGTAATAAGAGAATGTCTGGAACAATCTCACTTTATTCTTCTAAGTGCAGTTTTGCTAAAAGTGCATGATGAAAGAGTATAATTTTGCACAGCTTGTATGACTAAAATACAAGCATTTTATTGCAAAGCTGAAAAATCCTCTTAAAATTAATGAACTAACTCAGCATCCACCACAACTGAATCTACTTCTAGGTGCAACTTTTATCTGAAGGCACTTGGTGTTAATGTGGTAGAAATCGGTAAGAAAATCATGTCCATATAATAGGTGATTGTCCACCAAGGTGTATACTGAGTTGTTAGTTATGATTAAAATGGGGGCGATAAAAAACTGGGGTCTGAATTTTCAAATTTAGGCTTCTAATGTTAGGCACCTTTAAAATAGATATATTTTTAAAAGGGGGATAATTTCAGGTGCTGAGCACTTACAGATCCCACAGGCTTCAGTGACCGCTAAGAACGTCTGCAAGTTGGGCTGCTTTTATTTATCTTCAAGAGGTTTAAGGCTGCCYGACTTGAAAGACTCAAGCTGAAAAGTGGTGATCTCAAAATGGGGATTATAACAGATTAAAATCTGAGCTGGCCATATTTGTGGTGGCTTTTAATTGGTCTTTTTTGTTTTCTCCTGTCCAGTATTTATTTTTACTTGTGTGAGAGTGGGTTGAGGATATGTGTGTGGATGATGCAAGTACACCCAACTGCGTCAGGACTGGGCTGATACTGAGGGTTCTGGGTGGTGAAACTGAAAACAGTTTGTGTAGATGGGAGAAACCAYGGTGTTGGGCACAGCAAAAGAGAAAGGGTTGCAATGCCACAGGAGCTTAGTTTGGATTTTCTCACCTCTACTCACTGAAGAGGTATCAGTAGCAGGCCATGCTGCTTAGTCTGCTGTGCTGGGAGGAGAGTGTATGGGTGCAAGAGATTAGACTCTGTATTTCTCTTCCTACATCTGGGATAGCTAAACAACATAAAATGCATACAGGAGGAAATGGGCCAGTGTCCTTATCAGCTGAGAACAAGTTGTTTGTTCCACAGTGCTCAGGTTGTACATCACATWAGGCTGGAGACTGCTTGCAGCCAACATCCCCAGGGTGAAGAGTCCTYGGCCTGGAACCAGTCCAAGTCTGAAGTGCTGCCTCWTTTCAGTGAGCCAAGACACTGCGTAGCTGTTAGAAAAAGGTCTGGGCTTGTCACTTGGCCCTTCCCCAAGATCATACTGTAGTTCAGTTTATTTACATTTATTCAGCAGTGCTTGAAGCAATTGCTTCCAGGTTAGTGGAGCACTGGCTTGGGTTCATCTCTTTGACCGCTTCATTAGACTTCAGCTCGTGATGAGCAGAAGAAAATTCAATTCTGCAAGTCAACCTGAGACCAGATGAATAGAAAAGCTGTGCAATGTTTGCCTAAAAATGAATAAATAGGTTTAATTCTTTTTCAGTGAYGTATTAGCATGTGAATCCAGGGAGAGATGTAGCTTTTGGTTACAGGAAAGGCAATACTGTATGTAGTCCTACAGCTCCTTTGCCTGCAGGATTTCTGCTGAAACTAATTCAGGTTCAGTGCTGTGAGATGACTGTGGAGTTGGGTCCCCTGTGAACCCAGAGCTCAGCCACTCTGTCGAGACTGGTCCGTGCTTCCAGTCACCTCCATGGTGGGAGAGGCTTCAGGAGGATGCARCTCTTAGGGCTGGAGGACCACACAGATTCCAGGCCTGTGATGGGACAGAAGATGTTAGCCCTGCATATCTGCTGAAAAACAGGGAGAAGAATAATTCAGCAGGGACAGCTGAATGGTGAGGCCTTGTTCAGGAATGACCAAAATCCGACTGTAATAGAGTGTATAATAGATACATAAAATGCATGTGGAATTTAATGCAGCGTAGTGAATGCATACCTGTATACGTATAATACGTGCAGTGCAGTACTGACTTTTTGCTACTTTAATGTGGTAAATCACAGTTGTGTTTTAGGCAATGGCATTTTTTTCAGTCCACAGTCTAGAATTCCGAAGGTTCCATCGCGGGGAGGCATATGTCTCCCTCACTCCTAAACCAGTGTGAGCTCAAAGGTAGTCTTCATTTTGTAAATTAAAGTTAATTTGAGGTGTCTTAAGATGATACGTGGTGGTATTTTCAGATGCTTATTTGCAGGTACTGTTCATTGTGAGTGATTTAGAAGGCTTTTTTTTCAGTAATCAGATACTGTTCAGTATTTTATTTTACATGCACGTAGATAAGTGTTGGCTGAGTAACAGCAAACAGAAATGGGGATTTTTGTGTGTGATTCAGTAGTAGCTATAATTTAAAAGATAGGTTTAATGTTTTAAATCTGATAATAGTTACTATGGGTAGAAAGATAACACTTCTCTACTAACATTAGAGCAAGCAGAAGAATTGTATTTAATCCTGATTGTTTCTGTTCCTGAAAATACCTTTTTTTTCCTTGTGGAAGAACAACATCTTCACTGATGTTGGTATGATTACAGTAGCATTTCCTGACATCTCTCTTGGGGTGACATGCCCTGAAAAAGCTCCAGGATTTATGCAGTATGGTTGTCTGCCTTATTACAGACAAGACGGTTAGACCAAGCAGATGTAGTAAATTTTTGGTTACACACCTGGCAAAGTAAATGTTCTTTTTCTGAGAGCCTGGTTGCACTAAAATGATGGAGGACATTGCATTAGTTCATCAGTATTCAGTAGGATCACAACCATTTTTTGGCCTTGCTGTTTGCATATCAGTCCCCATGGTGATCCTTCACCCTGCTGGAGTGTTGGCCAAACTCTAGGAGAGCAGTGACTTGGCAGCTGCATCCTAGAAGACCAAAATATCAAGATGAAATTATGCACTTCTTCACCAGGGAGCTGAAGGCATTCCAGACAAGGGGAGTGTGCTCCTAGATGGACGAGGTTTAGGGCTTTGGTGCATCCAGGCCTGGGGCAGCTGAAGGGGCACATCATGGATATGAGAGCAGCGAGATACCTCCATTGCATATTCTGTAACCTGTTGTACCTGGAAGCTCTTTCCAGCTTCTCTAGGGACTGCATCTGTATTGAAAGCTCTGAGATTAGGGAGGGAAAAACATTTTTAGCGAGAACATTTTCTTGCTAAAAAAAAAAAAATAGAAGGACAGATAAATATTAAGAAACTGTTAAGTGATTCATATTTCCTAATGACCCTCACTTAAAATTAACCCTGATAAATGTTCTGAAGTGGTTCTTGTCAAATTCTGAAGGAAGTGTTCCCAGATGGGAATGTTTACCTGTTTCTATGTTTAGGTTATGTAAATGTACAAGTGAAAATATTGATGAAGAGTAGACTAGCTCATGAGAGAAATGGGGATCCCACTGTAGGTAGATTTTGTGTGTTAGTCTGATACACTTATTGTATAATATTGTATATTTACACTTTTATTTATATAAATAAAACTTCTTTTAATTAAAACTGTTTAATATGCCTTGCATATTATAAAAAAGTCAGTGCAATAACATGAAATAGATTTTTTKATTTCTGTCCCTTCTATGTCGATCTGTATTGCCATAAACTGTTTTGCTTGGGTTTTTTAGTGATTTTGAAAATAAATTGTATCCTTAGTACTCCTCTAGATATTTAATTTGTTATGCCAGAGTCTGTCCACAGTTGGAACTGGCATCACAGGGACAAGCCTGTCAGGGAGAGCAGTGAAAGACTATGTAAATGCTATCCAGATGTGCATCTAAGCTAGAATGTAAAGAGTACCCTCTTAAAAACTGCRAGTGTGAAGAGGACTCAAGCATTTAAGAAGTGGTATGAGATGTTTTATAAAACCTGCTTCGGTATCTTGGTTTTTTCCCGTACCTGTTCCAGGAAAGTGTAGAGTTTTCATCAAAGCAGCAGTCCCTGGAGCATGCTGCCTATAAACTTTACCTCCTGCCCTGGGCTGTAAGGGAATRGAGAATGACTTTATAAAGCTAGGCCTAACCTGGTAGTTGTTCAAGTTTCCCACCTACTCTGGGGATAAAATTCCCTTCAAAGCCACAGTGAGCTGGTGGAACAAGCTGGGCTGGAGACACTCTGTGGATGGCGTGGAGCTGAAGTGGAGCTCATAGTGGGAGGTGGAGACCACAGCCTCCAAACTGGGGAGGTTTGCATCAAGTGGGCCGCTCTTAGACAGTGTCCCTGCACAGCAGGCCAAAGCAAGCCTTCCTCATGGAAAGACAAGCCAGCCCAGAAAGTTCTCCCCTCAGCCACCCTGATGTGTGGAATGCCGGAGGTGCCCAAAATGGTTACGCTGCCTGGCAGCGCTCGGACACGTCAGCTGGTCGCTGCAGGGAAGGCTGAGCTGGAGCAAGGGCCTGGTGAGTTGGAGTGTTTATATCTGCACTGCAGGCCCGTGTGCATTGCTCTGTGTTTACCTGCTGGGTTGGGCGCTTGCAGCAGCACTCCCAYACGGCACAGGGAAATCCTGACCTTTCCCTGCTGTACCCATGGCACTCACCTGCGCCTTGTGCCAGGCCTGGCAAGCCTCACCATTTCCTGCTGTGCACGATGCTGCYTGGAAGGGCCAGGCGGGGTTTTGTGCGAGGGGAAGGAAGGCATTTGCCCTCGTATGCCAGTGGTGCAGAGGGCATTTCCCTCGTGCCCAGGTTTGTGCCCCAGAACCCGCTGCGTTTGCTTTCGGTTTCCTTCTCTGGGTGCCACGCTGCGAGGGTGCAAGCGAGCAAGAACCTCGTGAGGAGGGATAAGCCCACAGCTTCAGCTGACTCATCCTGTGGGAAAGGCCAGTGTGGCTGGCTCCCAGCCTGCCCTCTGGGCACGTCGACTCTTTCCTGGGCTGGAGGAGAAGAGGAGGAGCCTTGTGGTATACCAGTTTTCCATTTACCTCGGGGCCCTTTTTTCCCTATCGCTCTCCCTTGCACACAGCCATGATGATGAGGGATGCTGCAGAGTCTGTGCTGTTGTGTAGTGAAACTGTGCAAGGCATGAAACCAGCAGGTTGGGAAGGAGGTGTTTGGGAAGCTGTGGGATGGTGTGTGCAGTCCCCTCAAGCTTGGTTCAGCACATTTGTCCCCAGCTGGAGCCTGGCTTCTCCCCCCAGCACTGCATGGTGAAAAGAAGATATTTTCAGTCATGATTTCCTCTGCCTTTCCGCTTCCCCTGCTGTCACCAGTGCTGGGCCAGCCCAGCTCCTCTCCTCTTTCACTGACTCCCCTTCCTGTCTGTCCTGACTTCTCCAACACATGGCCTGGGCTGGGGTCAGCAGGGCTCAAACCTCCAAGCAGCCTGGCTCGTGTGAGATTAGTCTTTAATCTCTTTAATTGAAATCTTAATTGCAACAGTCAGTAGCTAAGTAAACAGGAATACAAAAGCAAGAAGACACAATGAACTTACCTGTAAATGGATTAGTATGTGTGACTTCATTTATCCACCAAGACTTGTGAAGTACTAGAAAATTTTTACTTCTCTCAATTGTGAAAGCCTTAGGGCACAGGAAAATGAGGAACTTGAAACATGATTCTACCTAAAAAGTTACATTTAGTTTCTCTTTTTTTTTTTTTTACAGCTTTTCTGCTCTCCTGCTCCCTGTTGGCATCACTGAATGCAATCTGAATAGGGTCTGTGATTCAGGTGTATCTGTTCCTTCATCTCTATTTCCAGGAATGTATCAAAAATGCCACTTTACCACATTTGGCCAGATGCTAATGGTCACTGTCCCCAAGCTGGGATGCTATAAAGGAGGGCCCCTGGGGAGAAGGTTCGCACAGGCCACCCTAGAGTCTGTGGCTGGCCAGGAGCAGGGCAGGTGGTGGCTGGGTATGACACCCATGAACACAGAGAAGTGATGCCACAGGGCAACACATCAATGCAATGACAAAAAGAAGTAAAACCTTCCCAGACCATGGCCCTGGGCTGCACTTCATGGTGCCCATGACCATGCAGGGTCAGCACAGAGCCAGCCATAGCTGCACAGGTGGCATGTCCACCCTGCTGCCTCTGTGCTGCAACTCCCTGGSCCATGCCTTCTTGCCTGGTGCTGGGAGATTTTTGGTCCAGGGTTTGGGTGCTTGATTTTTTCCTTTCTATGCAATACTGGGTTGCATAACTGCTTTTGCAGCCCCTTCTTCCTGAGTCCAGCAGCCTCATACCAGTAGATGCCTGGGGAGCGAATGATCTGCATTATCTAGGACTGATTCCCCACCACTTCTGTTAAATCAGGTGTTTCTTCTTCCCAGGAGCATGGCTGAAACCAGACTGTCTCCATCAGTCATTAGTAAAAGCCCGTTTTGGACTCTGTTTATAGAGAAAGCCAGTCTTACTTCCTCTTTCATGTAGCTGTGTTTATTAAAGAACTTGACCCAGCTAAAAGACTTCACAAATTAATAATGATTGCAATAATTAAGTTCTTTTCCTTTGCAAAACCCCTCACTTTTAATGATGATATGAAAGAACATTTCATGCAAATAAACATCAGTCCCTAAAACGAGGAGTTTCCCTTCCATCTCATAGAGTGTAAAGCTGTGACTAAAAGGATATTTTGTGTCAGTCAGGTATTTTGTGAAGTTAGTCAATATTAAATGCAGAATTTCCTGCATTTCCACCGATAGTTGCATATGTGCTGGCCTCACCCCTCTGTGCAGCTGAATCAGTCTGATACCGTTGCACTGAGCAAACAAGTTACTTGTTTCTGAAATTTCTTGGATTTTTCCCTACATACCAAAGCCATTTCCTTGATGTGCTACGGTGGTGCTGGGTAATGTCCAGTATCCTGCTGCTCTTGTCAAAAATTGCCTCCCTAATTCCTGATCCCAAGCAGGGCAGACATGACTGTGGYCTGCTGCCTTTGTTGCAGCTTCGTCACACCCCTGTCAGGAGCACAAAGGGGAAGATGGGAAGCAGAATGCAGCCCTTAATTTCTGCCATGCAGTACRGGACTGTGATTCCAGATTGGACCCAGGAGCTGAGTGAGGTAGTGCCAGCATCTTACTATTGGCCTGATTTAGGGGAGCTGCTGAAAGTAATTTTTTTTTTTTTCTGAGATTTGCAAGCTGGCCTGTCCACTGCAAAAAGGTTCCTTTCCCCTTCAAGTGATGACCATGTCATGAAGGAGCTGAACTCTGAACCTTATGGTGCTCCCACCATCCTTCCATGGGGATGAGGGAATGACACCAAAGCCACCAAAGATGAAATGGCTGAAGAGGAAATGGCTGACATTGTTTTATTTATTTATTTATTTATTTATTTATTTATTTATTTATTTATTTATTTATTTCATGGGATATCTCCTGTTGCTGAAAGAGTGACAGGCACCTCCACGCTTTCAGAGGGCTGGTGAGAATTGCATTGCAAAGAGCCCATGCGTGAGAAGGCAGGGCAGCCTTGGTGTGGCCTGTTTGTTACACGGCCAGACGATGTCCTGACGTGCTTGGGTGAGGACCCTTGTTTACAGCTGTAACAGATTTTGGGACTATTGCTCACTGACAGTCCCACSATCAGACAGTCACCTGCTTCAGGGGAAACCCTGCCAGACTGAAAGGCAATGCATTATATCCCCAGCTCTTCCTGCCCGGCCTCCTTACGCCTCTGTGGATGCACATCATGCCCTCACACCCTCTTGTGTTAATGGGAGGAAAGTGATTCAACTTAGTCCCATCCAGCAGTGTCTACTAAAAATAATGAGCAGCATATGAGACATTGTTTTTCAGCTGATTTGCAAAAACATCTCGTGAGGGGAAGAGGAAGTATCTCCTTGTCTGGCACTTTGTTTGGGAAATACCACTTGTGCATCCAGTCTCAGGTGTGAAGGCATGAGCAGGCTGAGGGGGCCAGGCTGATTTTCACTTGGGGGACCATGGTGCAAACACCACCCAGGGCTGCACTCCAGCCAGGTGCTTTGGTAAGTGGAGAGTGTTATAGGGTGGCAGCTCTGTCAGTTTGTTCGCCAGGTGGGTTTGTTTTGCCTTTTTGATATCAGATTCTTGTGGGTGAGTCAAGTGCATTTAGATTGCAATGCCATGCCCCAGCGATAGGATTTTTTTTTCCCCCTGCCCTTTAGGGAGGAGCAGGTCACAAGCATGATCCTATGTAGGTGACTGGACACTGCTCTGGAGAGCTGGAGAGGGGCCAGACTCCATTGGGAAGCAGGTGAGAGTGTCTGAATGTTTTCACAAGTCTGATCAGTCATGCAAGTATGATTTTCTGGTGAAACTTTGGGAAACCAGACCTCTGTGCAGCACCTATGGTAGCACTTTTCACCAGACTGATGCTCTCCAAAGTAAAAATCTTCCTGGCTTCTGCTGGTGACTAAGCGGGAAAGAACAGGAAGTTGCATCTCTTTGGGATTTTTTTCTGSTTATTAGAAACAAGTTTGTTTGGCCCAGAAGTTCTTAATCCTCCTTGCACTGGGAACGTGAGCTACAGGGATGGTGCTCCTTGCCTGTGAAGCTGGGAAAAAGCAACACAGTGAGTGAGCAGGGAGCCTGCTGATGTGCTTGGCATAGCAGGGGACGACCTCAGGCTCTCCTCTGCATGGACGCATCTTTGGGTCCCAGCATTGGGGAAGAAGAATGTGCTCTGCAACATCCCCCTGTTATTCTCTTGTGATAAGCAGCATCATTTACCACTCTTCCCGAACTCCACTTCAAACTGTGGAGAAAGTAAAACTTTGCCTGACAAAATGCTGTATTCCTTTCTGCCTGCATCTTGGACAAAACCCTCAACTTGGATGTCTATCCTTTACAAGGAACACTCCTTTACAAAGCTGCAGCTACTCTGGTAGAAGTAATGGGCCCCCAGTGCCACCCAAATATTCTGCAGCCAGTAGTTAACAAAAAATACTAGAGTAGTGTCTCGTTTTGAACTTTAAGGTCATGGTTATGGTTTTCTTTTTTTCCTCTTAAAGGCAGAAGGCAAAGCCTAATYTACCAAAGCATACCTGCTGGCATTCTGCTCTTGCCCTCCTGCTTTTGCCTGCTGACATGGAAGCATGGAAGGAATTTGCATAATAAAGCCATGCTTTTGCAATCCACAAAAGAAAACCCGAGTGACAGCAACCTTTGTGACTCATTTTTCTTGTAAACACTTTGTATTTATTATCTTAGCAAGAACTCAAGACATACATGCGTGAGGCGTACAGCAGCACATCTGGCACGCATCCAGAACAGGCCTTAAGGAAAACAAACTCATGTTGATAAAGTCAAAAGCAGATCCTTTGCAGAAGTAACAAAAGAAATCTAGGGTGGACATCAGCAAGCACTTGGTCATATACTGGCACTGACCTCTTGCATCTGTGCCTTTTTCCTGAGTTCCTGTTGAACACTGCCGTTCTTGACAATGCATAGAAAAACCTAAAATATTTCAAAAAAAGCAAATAGTCTTTGCATAACCAGGCAGACAAATACTGTGCTAAGAGTAAACTTGATATCCCCATAACAATGCATTTATGAGTATGCTTTTTTTTGGTAATATTTATATGTGCTACAGTCTGAAGAACAAGGTAGGTTCTACAACTCCACACCTCATTTCCTGTTGACTTTGCAAGCAGCATGCATTGAACAGAACAGTTTTATTCACATACTTTTCAGCTACTAATGTGAATGCTAATGCTGAATTCTTCTGAGAGTTCCAGACAGGCATGGTTCAGTGTCCTTGAAGATTCCAAGACTCCACCAAGCGCAGGATATACAACAGCAACCCTTCTTATGAAGCTGGAGCTGTCTTTGATGAAGTTTTGCCCAGCTGGATGCAGTGCTAGCCTGGGAGCTGGTGTTCTGCTGGTCTGAAACTCTTTGCCTTTATGTTTTAGTATCTGAAAAACTGACCTATGCACATGTCAGTAAAATGCACTGCTTTGCAGTATAAGATAAATAACAACTTTTTTTGATATATTGTGTTCTCCCTGAAAAGGTACTGGCTAGCTTAGAGGGGAAGGGAACCATGCATGTGGCTCAAGCCAAGAGCAAACCTCCCTGTAATGCCACTGGGATGGATGAGGTTAAGTCTTCCACGTGGAAAGAAGACAAAGTCAGTCAGCTTCTGCTCAGTGGCAGAAGTCAGTGTCAATACATAACAGCCCCTGCACAGGTTGTGAGAGCAACCAGAGTTACAAAATGAAAACTTTGCAAAGGCAGATTAAGAAGATATAACAGAAAAATAAATTATAAATACAAACAAGAATTCATCACAAGACAAGAGAAGACATAATTTGAATAGACACAAATAGCAAAGTGTAACTATACAGCCTTAAAAATTCAAATGTGCTTATATACAAGGGTAGTTAAGAGAAGGAACTCTCACCAGTGACCTTAGAGGTAGCTATGAAACAGCTTCAGCCTTTTTCTTGCTATCTTGGACCCATGAAAAACACTGTTTAGGATGGAGCCTGACATGAATGGAGTAGCAAAGTTACTGTTTGCCTTCACAGCAATGAACATGTTTAATTCAGCTCCTCTGAAGCCAGCCAAAGGTAATATCCCCTCAGTGAGATGGGTCATTCCCACGTAAGCCCTCAGTGGTGATGATGCATCATCATCCACTGGATGTGCTGCTACAGCTCCACCATCCTGGAACTGAGATGAGGAGGCCATGAAATGAAATGGAAAGAAAGTACAAGGTAAGAACCTTTGTCTAAGTATAATTAAACATTCAAAAATCTAAGGCTACTTTCTTGTACCGCGGAAATGCTCAATTCTATTGATATTATTTCTTCAAAGAGAGGTAGTTGCTTTCTTTGAATAAATAACATTCTCAGCAAAACTTGAGATTCAACTTTAGGATCTACTTCTATTGAAGTTATTTTGTTATTTATAAAGACACAGCAGAATTGTACTGTTATCAAGAAATTCTTTGAAATATTGAAAGAATCCTTCCACAATTATCTATGTATCTGTGTATGCGTAATATATATTCAGATACATATCTTATATAATGCCAAAGTATGCTTCCCTCTCTGAAGCATGACTTATCTCCTTTATCATCAGAAAATATTATCCTTTTTTTTGTTTATATAATACCATTTTATATTTAGTTTTGTCATGTTTCGAACATTTTTCCATACTGTGTTTTGAGATTAAACAAACAGCTTTTGATGAATAGTTCTATTAAATACTCATGACATGCACTAGCAGTGCACACCTTTATATTTTATGTATACATACTATATATATATAAACTTATACTATATATTTATACTATAGACTAGAACTATGCAACACTATATTAATTYATAGAATTACAATTTTAGTCTGCAAAACATCCTGTAACAATAACTTTCCAATAAAGATAGTGGTTGTCTTTAACAAAKTTTAATAAACACCACTAGATCCCTGTCCAGCAGGATCCACACTTTAGAGAAGAGGAGCAAAGATCCAGCAACTGGCTGCTTCTGTGTGGCATGTGATCCCAAGTTCCAACAGACTGACACGGTTTTTTTCCTTCATCCTGCATGTGGGCTGAGCTTCTCGGTGAAACATGGCTATGGGACATGAGGACCAGAGGGTGACTGGGGAAACGAGGTTCCTGAAAGGTGAAGGGCAAGTTCAGTCTTGTCCCAAATCTCCCCACATCACCAGCTCGCCCCAAGTCACCACGGCAGAGTTTAGGGGCTCAGCCCATCATTATCTTTTTTCCCCACCTGGCATTCATATGCCAGAATTGCTGTAACATTCTTCAGAGAAAACATGTGATAGCCATCCTCCAGCAGCTGCAGTCACCCAAATATAACGCAGCGAGATTTGAGGTTTCTTCATCTCCCAATGTCTGTGGAGCCTCTTCTTCCGAACCCACAAAGCCAAGGTCCTCTTCCGTTCCGCTCGCCATTTCCGTGAGCAGCCCACGTTCTGGGGCAGAAGAACTTGGCGAGCAGGTTCAGGAGCCTCTGCCGCAGGTCCCACCTGTCGCCGATGCGRGTCAGCTCCAGGGCGCACTCCACCGCCGCCTCTCGCCCTGCGGAAACGCGCCTGCTTAGCGCTTTCGTGAGATCCCCACAGCACGCTACTTTGTGCCCAATTCTTTACTTTGTCCTCATCGCGAAGCACGCCCCGCCCCGCACCCTTTCTGCCCCCCACTCGCTGGGAGCAGCAGCTGGATCCCTCTCGCCTCCACACGGGCGCCTGCAGCCGCGCCGGGCGCTGGCCGCCCATCCGGTGCTGGAGCCGCGCAGCAGCGCCCGGGCGCAGGACGGTGTGTCCCTGCTCTGCCCCGTTCTTTCGCCTGTCCCGTCCCTGTCCCTGCTCTGTCCCGTCCTTTTGCCTGTCCCTGTTCTGTCCCGTCCCTGTCCCATGCCATGCCGTCCCGTACCCTTCCCTCCTCTTTCCCTTCACCCTGCGGTACCTGCAGGAGCAGCGGGCGGCGCAGCTTTGCGCAGGGTCCGGCCGGGCATCATCGCAGCGGCGGGACGGGGCTCGGCGGGGCGCAGAGCTCCGGGGCTCGGCGAGGTTCGGCACGGGGCGCCCAGGCGAGGTTCGGCGGGGCACGGGGCGCCCAGGCTCGGTTCGRCGGGGCACGGGGCGCCCAGGCTCGGTTCGGCGGGGCACGGAGGGCTCACGCTGCTCTCGGGCCGGCGGCTGCAGCGTTCTGCCGGCTCGGGGGCGGAGCGCGGCGCTAAAAGCGCGGCGGCGAGTCCAGCGGGGATTTCCCTCGGCCCTGACGTAACGAAAAGGCGCGGGGATCCCTCCCCCCGCGCCCGGCGGGCAGGCGGTGGCGTGCCCGGGCGGCGCGGGGCCACGGCCCGGACACCGCCCACGCTGCCGGCCCGGAAAGGGCTGGAGGGATGCGGTGTGCGGGGCAGGAGATGGGAGGATGGGCTGTGCGCGGGGCAGGCGAGGTGGAGGGATGGGGAATGCTGAGGGAAAAGGGGATGGAGGTGTGGGGTGGGCTTGTGGTGAGTCAGGGGAGATGAACGGTGGGGTTTGCATCGTCTGGGTAAAAAGAGGAGAGGGGCGAGGTGGCCTTGCTCTAGGCAAAGAGARATGGGAGGGTGGGCTGTGCTTGTGGTGGTGGTGGTCCTGGAAAGGTGGACAGGGTTGCAATGATGATGCTGAGGAAGAAGATGTGGAAGGATGGAGAGTGTTTGGACAAGCAGAAGAAACAGATAGGGTGTGTTTTTATCACAGAAGTATTAGAATAGTTTGATTTGGAAGGGATTTCTTAAAGGTTGTCTAGACCAGCCTGGCTGTATTTTGCTGCTTGTAGCCACGAAGACAGAAAGATYGTCAACTAGATCAGGTTTCTCTAAGCCCCATTCAACCTAACCCTTGATGTTTCCCAGGATGGAACATCTACCACCTCTCTGGGCAACCTGTGCTGGTACTTCACCATACAGATTAAAAACTTCCTCCTTATAGTTAATCTAATCAATGCACCGCTAGTTCAAATCATTGCCCTTTGTGCTATTGCAAAAGACCCTTCTAAAATACCTGTCCCAGATTTCTTATAGGCCTCCTCCAGGTACTGGAAGGCTGCGGTAAAGAGTCCCCAGAGCCTCCTTTTCACCAGGCTGAGCAACTCCAATTCTCTAAACCTTTTTCTATTGAAAGTGATGGTGACCTTGCCCTCAAACCAAGCATGGGGAAACAAGCTAGCCATACTCATGTACCACTTGCAACGGCTTGGGGCCTCCCGTGCCATGCTGGATCTTCCCCATGGAAGTGCAGGGTCTGCATGGCATGGCTCTGACACATGCCAGGGCAYACTTACCTGTGCCTGCTATAATTTTAGATGGTGCTTTTTGCAAAAAGCAAGAGCTAGCTAGAACAAAGTCACCCTCATGTCTTTGTGATTGTTGCACAATGYTGGGAGAGCTGCCAGTGATACGTGGACCTCTCATCTGCCTCCCCTCTCTCAGAGAGTTGATATTTCATGTTGTGACACATGCCATGGACTTCTGCTTTTAGGGGAAAATTAAAACTGTTTGATGTAAAGAAGGCTCGGATGGGCCAGATATAACAAAGAACTGATTTGTGGCTGAAAGTCAGTAAATCACTACCTCTCCCATCAAAACACAGCTTAAAATGTCACAGTGTAATGCAGACCCACAACAGGATGTTGAGAAGCTCCATTCTRTGGAGTAGGAGCCTCTCAAGTCAAGTGTCTAGAAATGCTGGTGACTTTGAAGTTCCATTAAAAGGGGAATCACCACCAGCTCAGTGCAGACAGCCTCTTCCCTGCTATTTCCCAGAATGATGGCACACTTGAAACACGGCTGATTTCTCTCCCTGTGCAGGACACCTCAGCCCCCTTGGTGCCCGACGGGAGGCAGCTGGCACAGTGGTGCTGCAGGGCTGGCATGTGGGAGGGGCAGCAGTGCGAGCTCACGGAGAGGGCATTTCTCAGGATGAGATGTCTAACTGAAAGCTATAGCTGGATGAGGCTTTTGCAAGGCCAAAACAGTAAACTGGCTCTGTCAGCACCACATAGTGCACCCTGCCAGATTGTGACCTGGTGTCAGAGCAGCTCAGGTTGGCCACGGAGAAGTTTCTAATGTTTTTGAGGATGTATTGCCTTTGTCTCTCAGCTGGTATAAAACCTATATGGCATGTGGGCTAATTTCCTTGACCCGATGTGTTTGGGGTCCCTTCAGCTGTATGAACACTGCTGTCAGTAACTCAACCCTGTTCAGGCAGAGCTGGCCTTTGGCAGTCATTTCTGTTATATAAGAAACTGTGTCTTCAAAACAAGTTTGTTGGGTTTTAGGAGATGGCAAGGCAGGTAAACAGGTCAGGAGGATGTTTGCATGATGCGTCATCCCTCATGGAGGAGGTGTGGTGGTCTGCAGCATGCTATGCCCAGGGCTGCATCTCACAGCCACAGTCTGACAGCTGCTCCACAAATCATGGAAGCCTCTCCAGAATGTCAGCCCAAGGGGCTGGGGCCTCACTGAGACTGCCCCCTTACTAAGGGGCACCCCACAAGCCCCTCCTGCCCTACTCAGTGCTCAGCAGTGCCCWGTGCAGGCGAAGAACCCACAGACTCAAGCCGTGAGGCCATGCTGGTCTCTTGTGCTGCTGGCACGTGTGTGTGACTTTGCACATTRATTTTGCATGTTTAGACAGAGCCAGGTATGACCTGAGCCTCATTATTCTTTGTGAATCTGGAGACAGATGAAATCCTTGGGCAAATTATTTAAATTACTCTTCCTCTAGTRAAGCCAAAACCAAATTAACCTCAATCCCGTCCTGCTCAGCAACACTTCCTCACCCTGAAGGCAGATAAGCTTAAAGGGCAGTTTGTCTCGATACCCCTGCAGCCACACGAAGAGATGGGCCCTTCTTTTGGGTGTATGTGGGAGAGAATCTCTCCTAGCAGGGCAGCTGGGCACAAACCAGTGGGATAGTTGAGAGCATTAATTTTTTTGTTGTTGTTGTTTTATTTTAAAGTAGTGATAAATAAAAATAGGATAATAGGTAATAAAGGATACWACATAATACAGAAGGATAAAAGGTAATGAAAAAGGGCACACTTCAGTGTGCAAAATGGGTTAATAGACCAACTTCCCTCAAGTACTTGTTTCCCTCTTGCTGCAGTCAGAGCCACGTTATCTGAGTGCAGTTGTGTAATGCAGGAAGACTCACTGCTGTTTAGAGGGGAATTGCCTCAAATTCAAGATCTGGCCCACATCCTTGCAGGGTTTTCCTGGTATATGAGGGAGTTACTGATGTGTAAATCACAGCCCATTTTGGCGGGAACAGCACATGGTGGGCCTGCTGCTAATTATAGGATTGTGCAACAGGGYTGAGTGAAAAGAAGTAGATTGTGGTTTCAAAAGCCACTGGCRAGTTCTGACATTTTCTTGTTTCGATTCCCCTAAATAAAGAAGTRTATCTGTGGAAAGCACAGACCCCTGGGAAACTGCTCTACCAGCAGCCACAAAAGTTGTTTCTTGCTGTGGCCACACTGAGCAGGACCACAGGTCACCAGCTGGGCACAGCCATGGCAGGGAGCAAAGCAGCAGCCCCAGGAGCACTGCCCACTGGAGCTGCTGTTCAGTTTATTTCTGCTTAGTACCATTCAAAGTTATTGCAATTACTCAGCTGAGAAGAGAAAATCATCTTTAGATAATGTGCCCCAAGCTTCACCAGTGTGGGTGATGTGGTTTTATCGGGAACGTGTCCATAAAAGACAGCATGTGACATACTCTCACCACACATAACAACAGTGGGCGGGCTTACTGAGAGGAAATCGAATGTTGCAGAAACGAAATCAAGAGTGGGAGAGAAAGGAAGCTAGTGTTTTTTTCTCTGAACTCAGTTAGTTGTGCTGAATCATTTTCAAGCTSTTTCTGCGCTTTCCTCTAAGATCTTAAATAAATCTCTGATACTGCTTCATCATTGGAGTTTATCTTCTCATCTTCTCAAGACTGGTGTTGACAGCTCTTGTGTTAACTGAGAAGCTGTTTGTTTTTCTGTCTCCCTTTTCCCGTTTCTGCAGACAGCAGAGTCGACAGTTCCTGTTGATCCGTGTGTGTCTCTGCACCCGATCAGGAAACTTGGCTCTATTGTCAGGAGTACAAATCAAGGTCATTTCAGGAAAGTGCGGTGGCATGCGGCCATGGGCCATGCTGAGAGGGTGATGAGAGCCATGGATAAGTTTTTGTTTGTTTTTGTGGTGTTTTTGGTTGGCTTTGGTTTTTGTTTTTGATTCTTTTTTGCTTTTGTTGTGTTTTTGTYGGTGGTGGTTGTTTGGTTTTTGGGKTTTTTTTTGCCAGGGTTTTTTTCCTAAATTGTTCTAATTCTCTGGTTTGCTCTTCTCAGGCACCTTTCCTCCAGGAATCTCTCACTGTTACAAGTAAAGCTTCCTAAATTCTCCAGCCTTAGGCATTAATCCCAACTTCTCTTTTCAGAGAAATGGCCTTGCTCTGTGTTAATATTCTGGTAGCAACTGCAGTAAAGCTTTGGCCTCCAGCAGCTACTGCTGCTGACACCTCAGATGTAGTGAGGGAAAAGGTTAATGCAGCTTTCAGTAGTTAAGTGAAATACTCCAGCTAATTTGACTTTGATTTGACAATGTGATTCCATACCACCCAGGAAAAGAAACTAAGAAGAACAGCACATCCACTGCTGGGCTATAACCCTACTTGCACAGATCTCATGTGCTGTTTAAATGTTACCTAATGCCCCACAATTTAATCTTAGACTCTCCCTCCTATGCTGTTCTCTCTTGCCTGCTTCCCTTGAAAGCTTAAATGCATAATTTTCTTAGTAAAAAGTGAACTGCATAGTTGCTCATAAATTACAGTGCTCTGTCACTGCCAGAGGGTTAAACACACACCTTTTCCTCTATGACCACCTCTGTGCAGAGGAGGCAGCACTAATTCATTACTTGCAAAATGCTACTGAAGAATTACTCACATGTGTCTGATCTGGTGCCCATCCAAGCCAGAATGGGCCAGCCAGTACTCCTGCTGCGAGCAGTAACATTTGGTTGAGTATGAGGTTGAGTAGTAGAGACTCCTTGATATAGCTGGAGTGTAAGAAAGTTTGAATTTTATGCTCTTTAATCAAGGAGTATTTTTAAGGAACCTTTGCTGACATAATTTTCCTAGTCTTAGGCTAAGATCAGTTTTAAATTAGATGGGGCATGTTATCTGCTGAGCTGAATATTCTGTAAAAGCAGAAAGCAGAGATCCTGCAGGTGGYTCCTTGTAAAGTTATTCCCAATTCATCCTCTTAGTAGTCACCAAAAAGATTTCTAGCTTTCTAAAAAGGTTGTAAGAGATGGAAAGATTCACAAGGTACTTTGTTAAGTGGGTTTTAGCACCTGTGGAATTGACAACACCCTGATAAAACCAGTCTTTGCAACTGCTATCCAGAGGTAGGAGTTAGTAAAGTAAATATTGGCGTTGATCACTGTTTATGAGGCTGGTATTTGCTGAAGAGCTCTCCTCCATGTGTGTAGGTGTCTGTGCAAACGCCAGGCATAGTGTTAGCACAGCTGTGCCATTACTGCTGGGTTTTTGCAGAGGTCCTCCCTTGGACAGTGACTGCGGCTGTTTTCTGTCTTGCTATCTTTGCTGAGAATGTGAATGTGCCCCATTTCTGAAATTCTTTATTGCTTCCTGCTCTGCCAGATCTTTTTCGGGTTCTGGTTCCCTTGTTCTTCTGGTTCCCTTGTTTCCTGCGCCTCCCCCGCATTTTGTCATAATTTTTGTGTATAGTCAATGCAGCAGGCGTAGGGTTGAAAAAAAAGGGAAATCTCATTTGTGAGACAGTTGCTGCTTTGCTGGCATGCCACTGCCTTGCAGCTGAGGCAGCCACCTGGTAACCCCCACAGGGCTCATTAYTGGTGACTTGCTGTGAATCTAAAGTGAAGTCTAATGGGAGAATTAGAGAATCCAAGCAAGCTTTTCTGGACACCAGCATGGGGACCTGGGGTTCCCAGTGTAACACACCACCAGTGCCTCACTGCTGCAGTGTCTCCCCTGCACCTTGACAATGCTCTCCAGATGGGACAGGTGCTATTTTGCATGGGCAGATTTTCAGATCATTGTGAAAAATGATTTCTTTGAGCTGGGTGAGCTGGGTTTTGGAAGTGCCTCTTTTGAACAATCTCTGTTTGGGTRAAGAACTCCTTAGTGCCCCTAAAATCCCACAAAACAGACATGAAGTGGAAAAGGTTTTAAATGGAGCACCTCTCCTATGAGGAAAGGCTGAGAGCGATTGTTCAGTGTGGAGCAGAGAAGGCTTAGGAGTGACCTAACTTTGACCTTCTAGTAGCTGAAGGGAGCTGACAAGAACAACAGAGAGGGACTTTTTATAAGGGCATGTAGCAACAGGACAAGGGGTAATGCCTTCAAACTGAAAGAGAGTGGGTTTGGATGAGACATTAGGAAGAAATTCTTTACTGTGAGGGTGGTGAGGAGCTGGAACAGGCTGCCCAGAGAAACCGTGGATGCCCCATCCCTGGAAGTGTTCAAGATCAGCTTGAATTGGATTCTGAGTAGTCTGGTCTGGTGGGAGGTGTTCATGTCCATGGCAGAGGGATTGGAACAAGATCTTTAAGATCCCTTCCAACCCAAGCCTTTCTATGATTCTGTGAACTTAGAGCAAAAGAGAAAAAGATTTAACAAGAGAATGCAGGGACTGAAGCAAGGTGGAGTATATTATCTTTTTTGAAGCATTCTCCCTTGAAATTTTTAGGGCTTTAAAAAGTGTTTTGGTATTTCATTCACTCTAAGGATTAGAACTATACATTTGAATAAAGTAGGTGGTATGTTCAATATAGTAAGTATAGGATCTCCTCTACCATTTGAATAGTCTGTGATTTATGTGAATAAGCCATTAGGTGTATTTGGCGCATCCTGAGGCCATGTCTTTGCTATAGTAAAGGAAAAAAAAAAGAGAATATGATTTAGGTTTCCCTTCAAAATGTCTATTTAGGAAAAAAAAAGGCACAATGAAAAGTATGAGACTTGATTGTGAGTAGATCATCACAGTCCTGACCTCATGATTTGGCAGAACCATAGGAGCAGGTTGTTCCCCTACTCCAAATATGYACACACACACACACACACACGCATACACAGACACACACCTGCTGTTGTTATGTATCCATTTTAGGATACATTTTAGGGGGTTGCAGTGAATTCTAGCAGCCTCCTGCCACCAGAACATTGCTGGGGGAGCTCTGGAATGGACTATTTCCATTTCAGGACCTGCATGCTGCATTGTGGCAGTGTGAAGCCTCTACACGAGAGGTCCCTTTGTGGGTTGTGCTGGTAGAGAAGCGGCACAGGCTGAAATTGTCTTGCTGAAAGCTGACAGGGTGGCAACCAACTGTGAAGGCAGAGGGACCACTTGAATCATCACTAGTCTGACAACAGATTAAATTATGAGAGTGCTGACAACATCCCATGCTGCGAGGTAGTTTCACTTTTAAACTTCATGACTGATAGCACTGAAACGAGCTCATTTCCGTTTCTATTTTTGATTTGCAGACACACACAGAGGAGAAGAAGAGGCTGACTTTTGCTGCCTTTTCTGAACGGGAGACAAAAGACTCCCAGGAGATGGGAAGTCCCCTGCAGCTGCTCTGCAGACAAACCCCAGGAGCCTTGGGCATGAAGGGCTGCAAGAAAAAATGTGTTGATGGCAGTGACCTTGCACAGAAATGGAAGGAAGCTTGTCCCTTCCTGTCTGAAAGGAGTCCCTTTGGGCTCCCAGTGCTTTCTCTGTGAGTGGGAGCAGCCTGCAGAGAAGAAGGGGAGATGCTCGATGGGGTTGGACAGGGTGGTCAGACGCAGAGAGGAGTGCTGTCTTCCCTGAGCTCCTGTTACCATGCTGACCTAGCCATTGGATCCATACACATCTTGGCTTCAGGAGAGCCCTGCTATGGGGGAGCAGCTCCAGGTAGCACCACCAGCTGCAGATCATAATCCCCTCTTTGCTGAGTGTACCCCACATCTGAGATCCTGCTTCCTGTTTTTTTCCAGGTGACATCAGGGAATGGAAAACCAGCACAGAGCTGATTTTTCATATCCATGCTGGCTCTGAACATGGGGACAAACTTCTGCCATGCATCCATAACTTTGTGTTGTGAGAGGTGTGTCTCCTCACAGCATGAACACTTCAGCTGTGGTTGTGCTGCTGAGGGATGTTGGTTACTGGTTTGAGAGGCAGAGCTGGGAGGATGACCTTTGGCATTAGGAGTGCAAACAAAAAAGTGAGAAATAGCAAGTCTTCCTTCAAGGGTAAGGACACCGTGTTCTTCCTCACCAGAGATCTCTCTACAGATGCACCGGCTGACTACAAAGAGAATAAAGGAGAAGTAAATAGGGGAAACAGAAAAAAGAAGGTTGCACTTAAAAACAAACTATTTTTTGTAGTTTAAAACCTGTTTCTATTCTCTGAACCCTATGTGCTTTGGKAAAGACCTTTGCTAGCTGCTCCATGCCTCCCTCATGGGTGTAGGTGCTGTGTGTGTGCCCTGTGCTCTGTCAGGGCTGTCACCATTCCCACYTTTTCCACGTGTGCAGGTGAGGAATGGAGGAGTGTGGTTTCCCAGAAGGAGAAAACAGAAGGGGGACAGTCTGACCAAGAGTGGGGGTTGTGTCCCACAGGCACAGGTGATGTGTAGGAGCTGATCTCACGTGACAGCATCTTGGGCTGCATCCTGTTTTGTGGTCATGATGCCATCCACCCTGCCTATTTCATCATCTTGTGGTGGACTTTGGTGTGTGYAACTGCAGAAAAGGGCACACAGGCTGTGAATCTGGAAGGAGCTCTCAATCTGCAAAGACACAGGAAGTCAGAGTTTCTTTTGTTGTTTGGTTGTTTTAAGGTTTTCTGGTTTGTTTTGTTTTGTTGGTTTTTCTTTCTTTTTTGGGTTTTTTTGGGGTTTTTTTGTTTGTTTTTTTGGGGTTTCTTAGGTTTTTATTTGTTTTTGTGGGGGTGTTTTTTGGGGTTTTTTTGTTYGTTTCTTTATTCTTTGTGCTGGTTTGGTTTTAACACTGGGCAATTTTCTTGTCAGGTGTTTTCAGGTGTCCAGCAGGGGAGAAGCTKCTGTGGTTATGGCAGAACATGGTGATGGAAAGGAAGAGGTGAGGGAAATTCTGTGCTGAGGAGGAGACAAAGGACCTTGGGGAAGGGGTGAGAGGTGGAGAAGCCTACCTGAAGTCCCAGGGTGTGGGACTAGTTGGCCTCAGGACTGGCAATGTATCATTGCACCCTGAGCTGCTTTTCCTGCTGCCCAGCAGAGGCCACATGAAGCAGAAATCACAGTATATGTAGCAATTGTGGCATCTGGGTCTCCACCCAGGAGTTCACAGGYTCACAGAACTGCAGATGTGGCCAAAAAAATTAGCAGTGATAGTATCAAGTCTAAAAACCCAGGAGGCTCAGATGAGAAATACCCACAGAAGTTTGGATGCTCAGTCAAATTAAATAACGTAAGCTTTCTGTTTTGGCTGAGGGCTGACTCACTGCGAAAACCACCTTTTTTTGTGGTATCTCAGTGATTGTCAAAAATTGSAAAATGACATCATCCCTCTAAGCAACAAGTGAAATACCTTGTCAGGCTTTTAAAAGTCTCAGTTAAAAATGTCTTCACATTGTAAATGTGAAAAACAGACTCACAAGAGCCGTCAGTCAATGACCCATTTCAGTTCTGGGTAGCACAGAGAAACTCTAGAAGCCCTCTTTGTGAATTTATACCCCAAATGATGAAGCATGTACAATAAGCAACAAGCTGAATTGGCATCTCTAAAAATCATTGCATCTATTAATGGTGTTCTTCACAGTGCCTGTTTCTGATTTTTTTTATTTCAGAAGAAGYTTTTATTTTCTAAGTTTTTTTTTTATTTGTAATGTGTTTTGARCAGTAGTTCTGGGTTTTGAACAGCAGTTTGTCTCTTTCTTCTGAATGATATCCTAATAACCAACTGCATCCAAAAATTAAAGCAAAAAATTGCATTTAAGCTCTTCTGGTAAACAGTAACCGTACTGATCTTCAAATTTTTTTGTTGTTATTCTGGATCTAGCTATCCTAGGTTGTAAGATATTTGAGGTGAGGGTTATTGGTTCATGACACAGAATTGACATT
>JACDOX010000120.1:1827707-1968860 GCA_014549065.1 Cardinalis cardinalis
GAAGTTCCACCTGAACACGAGAAAAAGCCACTGTGGGGGTTACAGCACTTTGGAACAGATGCCCAGAGAGGCTATGGAGTCTCTCTCACGGGAGATATTGAAGAACCCTCTGGATGCAATCCTTGGCAGTGTGTCCTAGAATGGCCCTGCTYGAGCAGGGAAGTTGGACCCCAYGGGCCTGTGTGGTCTTTCCAACCTGACCCATTCTGTGAAATGTGATGGAAGAAAATTCTCAATATAAGTCGAGTATTTGACAATAATGTTACTGGTGTGGAGGGTCAAAGTCACTGTGTTCTCTGGGATAGTTGGGTCAGTACATTTTCCTGTGGTTGCAAAGTATTTAAGCATATGCTGTAGGCTTGAGAGAGAATCAGCACAGCACATTAAGCTTTGCCAGGCAGGGGCAGCTCAAACATGCTGGTAGTGGTGGCTATGGGACATCTTAGAAAGAAGATGTTTGGACCACTGCAAGCAAAATGGGCATGAAGTATATTTCTCTTATTTTATTCTACCAATTTCTTGTAATTTAGAAAAGTAGGGACTCCTTTATTCAGATAATACATTTAAGACCTACCTATTAAATAAATATAATGATATTGGATCCTACAAGAGGAAATTTTCTTCTGAACCTGTYTGCACTTTTGACTTGGACTCTACTGTTTGGCTGTGTGGTTAAATTCTGCACAGGAGCTAGCAACCTGCAACCTGGTTACCCTAGCTCTGATTTATCACCTAATTRTTTTTCTCTAGCTCTGCCAGTATTACTCATTTGTGATTTACATCATTTGCAAGACACGTGAGCTGGACAATTATAGTAAACTTTCAGAAATCCAGGAATGATGAGACATGTTCACAAAAATAAACCTAGGCCAAGCCTGCTCTGTCTCTGAGGATGTTTGGTTAGTCTGTTTCATTTATGTCCATTCGCATGAAAAATCAGCTGGTGGGAGGGCCTCTTTAAGAACAAAACTGAGAAAAACTGTTTTGCAAAGGACGAAAGCAGTCATCAAAACTTGTCTATGTAATTATGGACTATACAGATCTTATATTTACTGAAACAGAGGAAATGGAACAACTTAAAATACATGTTTAAAACATCCTTCAGCCAGTATCCAACACAATTAAAATCTATATTAATTTCTCTTTGCTTTAACCTTAATTAATGTTTTCACACTTCAGTAATCTCTGATAGAGAGAAAAGGGTAAGAGGCCTCTCCACAATCCCCTTTTATGGTGTTTCTCTGATTGTTTAGCCCTGAATTATCAGAAATTTTTACTTCTGTGTATAGACTCGATTAAGACAATTTTGGTGACGGGGAAAAGGGACCATTTTAAAAGAATAAATTTAAAGTTTTAGAGGGAGGACAATCTTTACACATTTACAGTTGATGAAGCAACTACATGAACAAGACCGTGGGTATAGCTGCACTCAATTAAGACCATTAAGTTGTGTTCTCAGAGAATCTTAAAATGTAAAACCTAGGAGGGAAAAAAGGGAAAGAAGAAAAGGCCTCCAAGGACTCCTTATGGGAATCATTATATTTGCCTCTCTCCCTCCTACAGAAACCAGAGGAGTAGCCACTTCTTGTTGTGTGGGGTCAGAAGCTCTGCTCATTACTAAATTGGTAGATAGTATGCTGGAAGGTTAGTCTTCGTTTAATGTTGATACTTTCTACTCTCCATTGTGTCATGGAGCTTTAGCCTAACCACAGMCACTCAGTGGAAATCCCCAACAGGTAATATTTTCTCATTCTTTTATTCCTTTGGCATTTATGTTACAAAATATATATGGGAGTTTTTGGGTTTTTTCCAAGATATTGGTGCAGAAGACAAAAATTGAAGGAGAGGCCACCCCAGGGAAGGACATAATCATCAGATAAATAATTGTACCCTTTCCCTAAGTTCTTATCTTTGGCCCACAGAGCTGGTAACTGAGCCAGGCTCATGGCATTGTGACAAGAATGCATGAGCAGCGAATGGGATAAATCATCTTCTCCTTTGTTGCCTCAGTATAACAAACCCAAATACCCAGTTTAACACTTGCATCATTTGATTACCATCCTTTCCCCCAGTGCTCTCCCCTGGACTTAWAATACTGCTGCATATCCTCAAAGAGCTGCTCCAGTGGGCCACCTGCATGACCACAGTAAGTTGGCCCCCTTGCAACATCTCCTCCTCCTCTGCTACTGGCTTGCCGATCCCTCAAATCCCCATCCGAATTTCTGGGATAACAGGCACTGGAGTGAAGTTGCTCTGAGASATCCCACGTGTGTGTGTGTGTGCCCAGAGGGCTGGGGTGATAAACGCTGCTGCTTGCTCAGAGAAGTGGATTCCCCTCTGCGGTGGCTTCTGCCACCAGCCGCAGGAAAGTGAAATAATCACAGGAACTCTCAGTGGTGTTGCAACTCATTTGTGTTGCAGTTTCATGAGCAATAGAYTTCTCTACACAGCCAGTTTGATTTCTTCTGTTCTTCATTTTTTTCCTCCTTCTTTCTCCCTTCCTTACTTTTTTCTTCCCCCGCTCCTTTCTCTTTGTTTTCTTCTTTTGGGGAGATGATACATTTGTATACTACCTTTAAAAACCTCATAATTTTGCATTGTAGGACTGCTCAGATATCTGAAAAAAATATTTGCACTGTGCCCCAGGATGGGGGAGCCGCAGATGACTGCTTTTGGCAAAATTTCATTTATTTGCTCACTGAGGTGGCCTGAAAAGCCTGATATTCAGGTTTACTCAAAGAGAACCTGAAATGACTCATGGTCCATATTTGACCCCATGTTTGAGGAAGATACCCTCATGACTGTGAACAACCTGTTCAACAGGGCAGCAAAGRCACTAAGTAAGGAGCACTTTGAAAATGGCTTTAAAATTCTGTGTTTTGGCCTCTGCATGGTAAAACTAATTTAATAATTTTTCTTCCTTGTACTAGCTAGACCATAATAATTATCAGTCATACTTACATAAAAACATTTATTTAAAAAAAGGGAAAATAACAAGAGGCAGAAAACAGCTTGATTTTCAGAGGAACAGACTTTGCATAGGCATATGCTGATGCAGTGATGTTGATGCAACAAGTTTCCAAACAGTCTTTGTTCAGACACCTTTATATAGTTTCCAAATGAAGGAAAGGAGACAAGTGGTCTCTATTTAACTTGACCATAGTCCTTCAAATGCCTTTCCACCRCTCAAAATCGATGGAGAATGAGTGCTTACTCAGGTTGTTTTTCAGTTCAGTCCTGAGAAACCCGTGAATATGCCATGTAGCACCTCCATTGTTATGCTGCACTAGGGAGTGAAAGATGCCATGAAGAAGGGTGCAGGTAGGGTAGGGTGGTGGTCAAGAAAGTTTAGAAGTTACCAGAGCCTTTCAAGCTGCTTCGGGATGAAGGAGGAAAAAACAATGAGTGAAAGGGAAATTTACAAGAGATGGTAAAGGATAAAAGTGTGGACTAAAATGGTAAAGGATAAAAGTGTTTACGTGTGTCAGGGTCAATGCCCATGGAAGCAGTAACAGAAACAT
The DNA here is from genome assembly GCA_014549065.1 of Cardinalis cardinalis. NCBI lineage: Eukaryota > Metazoa > Chordata > Aves > Passeriformes > Cardinalidae > Cardinalis > Cardinalis cardinalis. The sequence goes on from JACDOX010000120.1 coordinate 1,831,229, forward strand.
GAAAACCTAAATGGTCTCTTACTCTCTTACAGCTGGTAAAGCAAATTCTGTCGGAGATGCACAGAGCCCAGTGCAACAGCAGGAAGCTGTTACCAAAGATTTTCCCAGGCTAGTTCCCAGGAAAGGGCTGCTCTGTGTTCTTGGAATGGAGACACAGACCTACTCTGCAGAAAGGAAAAATAATGGAAACAAGAAGCCAAGCATTACAAAAATCCTGTGAAAATGAAGGCTTTGCACTAGACAATTCAGAGGGAGTCTGTAAAACCTAGAAAACAGGTATTGCATCATTTCAGCAGGGGGTTAATTTATTATTTCTCATGAGTGGGCTCATCACTGCCAGCCAGAAGTCACCCAGCAGAGCTGTGAGTCATCCCCTGAAGCAGCCCTCAGTCTGGTAAAATTAATGCTTTTTTTCCAGCTTTGCTTGAGTTGTGTGTCCAGTTGCCCTCATTTTACAAACCAAACCCTAAGTTACTGTTTCAAAACCAACAATAACGACAAAAAAGCACACACTCTTTCAAGKCTGGGTGAAAATTAATATTGAAATTCTTGGACTATGTGATGAGTTTTCAGATATTACTTGCTGGTTGAAAGGCTTAATCCTGAAAAGTCCCTGCTTTAAAGCATGGTGARATGGGTCACCCTGGTTATATCACGCTTCTGTAAATACATATCTTGAAAGGTCCCCAAAGCCCAGTACATAAATCTTTTCTATTTATAACTTTGTGAAAAACCTCAGCCCTCACCTTGAAGCCTTCCCATAGTAGGTATCTTTTTGAATTAAATGTGATTGCTGATGTCTGAGGTTTTCTTCACCTTGTAGTTCAACCTTGTCTGACTGGTGATAAATCTGTTTTCTCTGACCAGCTACACTAACAGATCCCTCTGGGTACAGTGGGCTGAGCAGTTCCTTTCCATAGTTATTGTGTTCTATAATCAAAGATCACTGCAGTCTGATTACAACGGCCTTTGCTGTCAGGAGTGTATGTGACTGAATGAGCTGCTGAAAAGAAGTACTGTCCTTTGCCTGGACATCTCCAGATGTCTTTTATCTTGCTTTATCATTGCTGGCAGGTTGAAAAAGCAATGAGTAGGTGAGTTTTGCCTGCCTCAGGACCCAGGMTTTTACTTAATGGCAGCTACTGAGAAAAAAAAAAAGTGCTCTGAAAGAAGGGGCTCCAAGCCAGTTATGAGAAAGCAGCAGGTTCCTTCAGAAGCTTAGCACATTTCTTGGAGTCTGAGCAACATGACTCGAAGGGCTGGATCCCACCTTGGAAAACTGAGTTCCAGTGTGGCTGTGTGAGGTCTTCAGATTCAGCTCGCCCCTTCACAGAAGTATTTCCTGATGGATAATTTGATATTACATTTTCGAAACTCACACTGTAGTGCAAATTCCTTCATTTTGGAGGAAGGCGCAACACCCTGTCAGACAGGCAAAGAAAAATTCCAGTCAGCAGTTTGCAAACAGCTGCATTTTATCTCTGCAAGAGAAGAAAGGAGCAACAGCAGCCTTTAATTGCTTGAATTTCAAAAACTGATTTTAGAGTAGAATTTTGTATTTAAGGATACTTCTTCACCAGAGAAACTGCTGAAGTCTATCAAAATCACATTTTCTAGCTGTTTCCCTGTTGCCGACCCTAAAATGATGGCTCATGGATAGTGTGAGCTCATGGAAGAGGGCATTAATTTTAGGCAGAWATTCTTTAGTAAGAGAAATAATTTCAATTATTGGAGAATAACAAATGAAATTTTTGCTTTTGATGCYATATCTTTGTAGAGAAGTTGGGGACAGCTGTGCAGAGCTGAAGACAACTGATTTCATTCTGCATGAAAGCAACGCTGCTGCAAGTTCTGCTTCAACACCCTGAAGGTGCCTGAGTGGAAATTCCAGATATATGGTTGTAGTTTGCAGCTTACTCAGGGACGAATTTTCTGACTTCACCAGAAAGGACAGTAGATGCAAAATGGCCTTTTTTGGGGGGTCATTTGCCCWCACTTAAGTAATTCACAGCAGCAGGGTGAAGTTTTCACAGCTGTGGTGTTCCAAGCAGGCCAGGGACTGAGAGGAGGAACATGCCTGGCACCTGTGTGTTGGCACAGTCCCCGTGGCAGCCAAGCCCCAGCTCTGGCCCCAGCCGCCCACAAGAAGCAGATGGGTTCAGCTCTCCTGGCCCCACACAGCTGCAGCTCTGCGGCTGCTGCCGATTTAATCTCGTGTCTGGGCTTCATGCCATCTGCGAGCCTCGTGGGAGGCAGCAAGGAGTTCTCCTGCACGTGGGTGTTGATTCCCGCATGTCTGTGCTCTCCCTTGGGATCAGGGAGCAGCAACGGCTGCTGTGTCCCGCTGGCAGAGGTTATCATCRGGTCAGCCAAAAGGGCAAAGGTAGACTCATGTCTGCCTGGAGCTCCAGCATCTCCAGCCAGCGCTGAGACCCCAGTCTAGGTTTCAATGGCAGCCAGTGCTAGACGTGGCTCTAAAGTGTCCCAGGGAAGCATGTGTTTCCTTAACTCACTGTCCTGTGGGATGGAAGCTTCCTGAATGTGGACAAAGGGAACAATTCATAGAAGTTAGAAAATTATGAAATTAGTAAAATGTCTTATGCTTTCYCTCAGTGAGCCATGCCAGATTTTGCACGTCAAGGCTGTTGACCTGATGCTGGGTGATGATAGAGATTAGTGCTTGATGTCCCCTGTTCCAGATGTTTGTGCAATACAGAAATGGCATATCTGACAGACAGGAAACCATTTTTGGCTGGTTCACTCCAATTCCTGGCAGTCATGGCCTAACTTCCCTGTGCACAAGTTTATCTTTCAATGCTTTATGGTTTTCTTTGTAGCCAGGGAAAGAGGTAAGACATTTTTCACCAGAAATTCCTGTAGATGGTCTGTGTATCTCATATCCCAGCAGTGCAGGGAAAGGTACCAAGAGGGTTTACTGTGGCTTACCATGGCKGAGGATATGTAGAAATGAAAAGGACAGGGTCATAGTTATTTCAAAATGCCAAACCCTGGACTTCCAGCAGAACTGGAATGCAGAACTGGACTTCCAGCAAAACCTGGACCTGCCTGCCCAGGTTTTAGGTCAATCCACAAATAATCAGGCATCAAACCAATTCTGAGCATTCCTGTTCAGCCTGGAGGTCAAACACATCATTTCTGCACATGCCATAGTTTTCTCTCCAAAACAGGAGAGCAATGATACCTCTGACTGCCATTAACCTTTAGTAAAGCAAGCAAGGGTAGGCTGGAATGACACCTACTGGACACATCTGGGTACCATCTACAGCAGATGTACAAATCTGAGAACAGGTCTTTTAAAGCAAATTACTGCAATGACTGCGCTATTCTGGGGACTTGAGCGCCCAAGTACTTCTGTTCTGTAATAGGATTGTGGGCATTGTTACATTACATTTATAGYAAAGTGACTTCATACTCAGGACATCTAAGGGCAAGGCTAACATTTCTCAGAAAAATATTGCACTGTTTCTGTGATTCAGTTCCCTTAACCATGAATTGTGGAAGTCCTGTGGTTTCTTCCCTGCTGCATCAAGACCATTGTTTTTTAGAGCTGAAGAATTATTAAAACTCCTTATTGTTTAAAACTCCTAATTACACCTTTATGGSAAGCATTTTAAAAAGGGTAGAAAGGAGCAACTTGGTAACTACCACTCTGTCAGCCTCACCCCTCTGTCTGGGAATATCATGGAACAGATCCTCCTAGAAGCTTTGCTAAGGCACATGAAGGACAGAGAGGTGATTTGAAACAACCAGCAAGGTTTCATCAAGGGCAAGTCTGGCTTAAAAAGCCCAGTGGCCTTCTATGACAGAGTGACCACATCAGTGGACAAGAGTTGCAAATTTCATTTGTCTAGACTTCTGTGAAGCCTTTGACATGGTCCCCAACAACATCCTTGTCTTTAAATTGGAAAGACATGAATTTGATGGATGGACTATTTGCTGGACGAGAAATTGGCTGGATGATTGCATCCAAAGTGTTTTGGTCAATGGCTTAATATTCAGATGGAGGTCAGTGACAGGTGGTCCCTCATCACCCTCAGGGGTCTGTACTRGGACCAGGACTACTCATCCATGAAAAGTCAGTACAATCAAGAGTACCCTCAGCAAGTTTGGAGGTGACACCAAGCAGAGGTGGTTTGACACACCTGAAGGACGGGATGCCATCCAGAGGGACCCAGACAAGCTTGAGGAGAGGTCCATGAGAAAAATCATGAGTTTGAAGGTGAAGTGCTGATGCTGCMCCTGGGTTTGGGCAATCCCAAGCAGCAGCACAGGCTGGGCATGAACAGCCCCAGAGCAGCCCTGCCCAGAAGGGCTTGGGGGTGCTGTGGGTGAGAGGCTGCACATGGCCCAGCCATGGCACTSMCAGCCCAGAGAGCCAAACGTGTCCTGGGCTGCATCCAGAGCCCCGTGGGCAGCAGGGCAGGGAGGGGATTCTSCCCCTCTGCTCTGCTCTGCTGAGACCCAYCTGGAGCACTGCATCCAGCCCTGGGCTCCCAGCACAGGAGGGACAGGGACCTGCTGGAGCCAGCCCAGAGGAGGGCATTGAGAATGATCAGAGGGATGGAGCACCTGTGCTGTGACTGAGAGAGCTGGGGTTTTTCAGCATGGGAAAGAGAAGGCTCTGGGGAGATCTTATTGTGGCCTTTCAATTATTAATATTTAATAAAAAAGACAGGAACAGATTTTTTATTAGGAGCTGTTGTAATAGGACAAGMGGTAATGGTTTTAAACTAAGAGAGTAGATTCAGATAGTTAAAAGGAAGAAAAGTTTTATAATGAGGGTAGTGAAACACCAGATAGAACAAGTTGCTGAGAGAGTTGGTAAATGCCCACTCCCTGGAAACACTCAAGGTCAGGCTCATGGGGTTTTGTCCCACCTGATGGAGTTGAAGATGGCTCTGCTCATAACCTTTAAAGTTTCCTTTCAATCCAAACTTTTCTAATATTCTGTGATTCTGTGGATTAAAATTTAAGAGGAGGAGGTGGAAAAGGCAAGATGTCCATTTTCATACAGGCAAAAGTTCATCATCCCAAACTATTCTGATACAAAAGCAACTTGATGTGACATAAATGCTAATTTTTTACCCTGACAGATGTTGGTTCTGGGTCCCAAACTAACAAGGCACAAAGGTGCTGTCCTGGTGTAGGTGGCCTTTGGGCTGAAGGTCCTTATACAGGCGACTATGTCAAGGCCAACACCACTTGGGCAATGCAGGGTGTGCAAGATGCCACTGCCTTTAATACAGCACGTGGCTCTTCAGTTTGAGTTGTTGGGTTTAAGGCCTCTTTTTTGTCTTCACAACTGACTCCTGGTGGTGACATTCAGCCAGGCTCAGATAGGAATGACTCTGCTCATCTACTGAAGAGCAGTGGATTTGCTGGTGTTGGAGGGGGTGCTGACAGAAGAGGGTTATACCTTCTGTGTTTTCATAGTTCTCATGGGGCTCTTAGGCAGAAACTGAAGGCATATTCACTATTTAGGGGAACTTGGCTTTTTTAGAAAGTACTGTGTAGGGTCAAGGAGAGGATAATTGTCTGGGGAACTGGTTTGGCCATCTGAGACAGAATTTTTTTTCAGAGAATTCTTCCCCCCTACCCCCCCCAGTCTACTCTTTTATAGTTGCCTGTCTTTTAGTTTAATCTGCYGTGTCATTGCTTTTCAGTGCTGTAAGATTGTCCAGAAGTTTTTTGCAACACAGTGTAGTGGTAATAAGGCTGTTCCACAAATCATCCTGCCCCGTGAGTACCAGTGATTGTGGGTTTATGACGTGACATTCCCATGTCTGAGAGGTGTGACCGAGGCTAGGATAGGGTCAAGGTCAGCACCACATGAGGACAGGTTCACAGGAGAGTTCCATGGCTTCCTGCTAGTTAAAGGGAATCTGGAGCTGGATTAGAGTGACCGCAGAAAGGAAAAGTTTTTAATGTTGCCGCAGTGCCTTAAAGTATTGGGATTTATATACAACACAAAGAACAAAACATGTTGATGAAAGGAAAAAATCCTTAAAAAAGAAAATCTGAAAAATAAAAAATCCTAAAAATAAAATAATGCCTGAAAATATGGGAGAATCAGAGAGATGCAGTCAGAAGCAGTGCATATGCGCTGCTGACTGCCAGCTGTGTATTCAGGGGGTGTTTGGGTTGGAAGTGAAGATCTCACCATACTGGAACCTCTATAGCGAATAATTTGAGATTAAGGCCTGTGAACAGACCATAGTATATACCATGGTGTATCTCAGCCATGAGATATTTTCTAGTAGCTYGGCTCCCTCTGCTGTGTGTGTGAGCTGGTCTGAGACAGGAGGATTTGGATGGGCTTTTCAGGGAAATCAAAGGSGGCTCTCAGTCAATAAAAATTACAGGACATCTTGTGTTAGAATGTGCCTGGCTTTTATTTATTTGCTGTATTTCTGCTGGTGGTGTCCAAGCCCCCAGCAGCTTCACCAGCGCAAGTCATGTGAGGCAGGGGTCAGAGAGACCACTGCCAACATTCGCAGTAACTCAGTTTCTTCACGGGAGATTGACATTTCCAGCTTCTTGCGGGAAGATCTTGATTTTCTTCCCGCTGCTTAAACAGCAGGGGGATATAAAATTAAAGAACAATGTAAATTTGCACTTCTTATTGCTAGGAGAGTTGTTTGCTCCTAATGGATAGTTAGCCTACGTATTAACATTTTCTTGATGGTTTCCTTATCAGCCTTGCTGGTTTTCTGTTTTCATTCAGGAATGGCTTTCCCTTCTCATGATCACGTTGTACTTCCCACTGCAGGCTGAAAACAAACTACTGATGACTGTGTGGCAGTAGGTATCTTATCAAAGGTACCTCCAGGGCATTTGAAGTGAGTTGGTTTATTAGTCTCACTTCTGCTGTGGATGAATTGGAACAATCAGTATTTCAGAGCTGCTTTAAGTGAACTCTGTTCACTGAGTTAAGATAATAAAATACATTAAACTGCTTTGGAGCTGGATGGTGTCTGCTAGCTCCAGCTGGAACAACCAAGGGGCCAGTCAGCACAAGTTTTCAGGCTGCTGGTTCCTGGCAAAAACGAGCTATCTGCAGAAAAATCTTGAAATCCTGTTGGGTTTGTGTGCAAAATACACTCTCAGGTACTTTCTGGTTGTACTGTAATAAGATCAATACTTACTAAGAACTTCCCCTGCCCCAGAACAAGACCAGCTCTCTGAAGTCCAACATGGATTATGTTTGTCAGAGAAGCTGTGGATGCCCCATCCCTGGGGCCAAGTTGGATGGGCCTTTGAGCAACCTGGTCTGCTGAAAGTTGTCCCTGTCCATAGCAGTGTGGTTGGAACCTGGTGATCTTTGAGGTCCCTTTCAACCTTTCTGTGATTCTATGATCAAGACTCAAACCCTTCATTAGGTGCTAAACAAAGGACACATTGATTTGCTTCCCGTATTTTTTTAACAGCAGCCCTATCAGAAAAGTAGGACTTGGATCCATATGAAAGCCTAAAGTAGCTAATGCAAGTCTTTCTATAAGCTCAAGGAATTCGGGATCAGGATGTAAGTAAAGCAAAAGGAAAACTTTTGACAACAATTAGCAATGGCCTTTGCAAAAGTTCTGGTTTTTCTTCAGGAGCTGCTGTTTTAGCAGTGCAGAATATTTAGAAATTTCCTGTCGAGGTACAGCTATGTAGATGGGAGAGACCATGAAAAAAGCTGTGCCAACTTCATTGTGTATACCTGAACTCTTTGCTATTTCCTTCCTATGTTGTGGTCATCGAGATTGGTTTAACAGACAAACATTGTTCCAGTCTTTGGATATTTACTTTTAGTTTGGATTCAGATTAGATACAGTTGTAGGAAGACTAATATACTCGTTTCAGCCAAGTATTCATTCAAAAGATGGCTGTTGATTAGCTAAACTATGACCCTGAAAAACCACTGAGAGATGCATTGGAACAGATGAACAGATGAATTGGGAAAGATAAAAGTGTACAAGACTTTTTATCTACATTTATACCAGTTTTATTGAGACTGATAGCATTTGAACCCAGGCAATAGACACATCAAGTTTATGATGGTTTCTGCATTCCCTGGTGCTTTATCTTTAATGTTACTCCTGTGGAATCAGGATCCTCCGCTTAATCAGAGAAAAGTAACACGAAATAATGCATATTAGAATMATCAATTCTAATTGAGATTAGAATTCTAATGAGAAGTAGCTAAGGAAAGTTACTGGATAGTTATGCTTTGATTTTGAAAAGTCTTGCAAATGAATATTAATTTGATTAAAAAATACTAAATGTAATTCAAAGATACTGGAGCACATGAAAAATCAGAATGTAGATAGTTGTGAGTATATCTTTAAATATGACAGACTACTTCCCTTTCTACCACAGAAGAGCTCAAGACACACAGTCATAGTCCAAGAAAACATGAGTCAACCTGTAATTGTTTTTCATCTCGTAGTTCAGGGACAGCAGTAACCTGCTCTGCATCATCAGACAGCTGCAGGTGCATTTATTTATTGATCTGTAAGTGGTTTAGTTCTGGTGTCACAGGCATTGGGGCTGTGGGATGGGATTTACAAGAGAGTGTAAAGGAAAGGTTAATCCCTGAAATAAAGCAGATTCTGCTGAATTCTGAGCAAAACACTTTTCTTTCTGGAACTGGTTTGAATTTACACCGTTAAAGAGGTGCATCTGTTCTGCTTTACCCCTGATTAGGAGAGCCTCACCTCTGCTGCTGCTGCTGGCCCTGAAGGCAAACAGGAGGATCAGAGCTCAGCTGGAGGGACTCAATAAAGTCAGATTGATTTATCAGAGCTGGAAGGGAAAGGGGAATTTGGTGGGTGACTGAAGACTATGTTAGAGCAGTTACTTCAAACCATGGCAATTTTTGTGTTGTAACTGTAGGACTGCTGTCACTACTAAAGGAGGTGAACACCCAGGGTTTCAGGATGAGCCTTGACTGAACATTGAATTTGAGTCTTTACTTTAAATTCATATGTGTTGTCATTTCCCTTCTAGCACGTCAGATTCTTACTGTCTTGCTCCCTCAAACTTCCCAGTATTTCTTCCRCTCCAAAATGCACCGCCAGCCCCAGACAGGCATGTCTTGATTGTTCCCAAGAGCTRGGTTTATAAGAACTGCTCCTTTGCATTTGATTACTTCACGTTTGGAGGCCAGTTTGGGAAGGGTAAAGGATTGGTATGTTTATCCATGTTCAGAGCTGAAAAGGTCTGTGTGCTGTGAGCCGTACTACTRCCTGCTTTGTTGAGGTCAGAGCTGGGTGGAGACTGGTTTTCCTTGCTACCCGGTTATCTTATCTGAAAGGCATTGAGTTAGGAGAAGTAGTACTCAGGTGGTGTGTGTTCGGATGAGGGGATGACTCCTCACTCCAGTAGTTTGCGGGATCCTCTCTTCCCCAGGGAACGGTTACTGCAGATGAAATCTGAGCCCAGTTAAGGCGCACAAGGTTTTTTGGGGGGATACGTCAGCGTTCTGCAGAGGCATCGCTGTGCTGCTGACCTGAAATCGCAGCATTGCGCCGGGAACCAAAAGGTGGTGCTGTTACTGCAAGAAAGAGGAGAAAAAAGTGCATCCCGATCTCTTCAAGGTTGTTGTTGATCAGCTGGGGAGCAGGGGGAGAGCTAAGGGCTCTCCTGTTTTTTGCAGGAAATGCAGCACTCCTGGCTTTCTTAATGTATAGGACAACTGGTACTGGTGGGTAGAGCTCAGGAAAGCAATAAAACATAACGCAAAAATAGGCACCTGGAGGGGGGAGAAGGAAGAAAAAAGCCTGAAGTCACAGGACTTCACGTTGTGAGGTATGAGATAGGAAGCGAGACTGGAGAGGAGTGGCAGCTGATACTGGGCTGGGTYCCGCAGGGCACACAGCCCATCATGTGCTCTGCCAGGAGGCAGCCACAGGGCAGCTGCTCCAGTTAGACATAAATCAGGAAATGGAAGCATTAAAGATCCTCAGAAGTAAAGTTAAAAGTAGTGGGAGAGTGTGGAAACCCTTAGTGTGGAAGCTCTGTAACAGATGTAACATGAACCCTCCTAAGAYAGTGTTTGCCTTTGTCTTGGTCTCTGGAAAGGCATATGTTGAATGGGACATTGAGCTACTCAAACCCAGCCAAATCACACTTTGACTAACAGAGGAGTAATATCTAGGTGCTGTACAGGTGGATTAGGGAACTGTTGGTACTGCAGGAAATTGTGTTGTCCCCTGTCATCTCCCTGTAAGACTCTTTCTTCCGCTGACAATTACCATCAGTGAAGAAKTCCATGTCCAACTTCTGCTTCTCAAAATGTCTTGATGTTGTGGTGCAGCTTAAGAGACACTTCATATGTACTGGATTCTGTCYTTTGGGGCAGAAATTGTCTCCAGTCGCTGTGGGGAGATTGAGATTTACAAAAATAAGATATTTCAAATTCAGCCTTGGAGGGGTCCCTCAGGGTTCACTTTGTACAGCAGGATAAAATTCAATTGCACACCCTTGGCTGATGGGAAATTGCTGTATCAAGTCATTTGAGGAAGCAACAAGACAGCCAAACTCTACAACCATTGTTCTCGGGCCATAACATGCAGCAGTGACCATCTGAGGTACAGGGCATGGCATTCTGCACCCTCTTCCCCCTTGCTCTTCTAGGCCACAGGTACAGCCCCACTGCAAAAACCTGCAAAGAAGAGTCTGAACTGATGTTCCTCCTCTCTCCCTGTGACTATCAGCCTCACTGAATGAAGTCAATTTGTTAAATGAATGGGAAACATTCCTTGGGAATGGGCTGAGCTGTGCATGACACCATCCACATCTAATTTTTGTGGTTGCAGATTAATAGCAGCAGGTGTAAGTKCCTGCTGTGCTGTTCAACTCATGCATGTGCTTTGAAGCAGAAAGATTCCTTACTCTTGCAGCCTTGCCTGGCTCATCCTTCAGGACCTCTTTCCCATCTGAAAATAAAGGAAAATAACTCTGTAAGGAGCACTGGATGACAAAGGAAAAAGAGAAGGGGGTTAAAAATCTAGAACCAGAAGCCTCAACAGGGACSTCCAGCACCCAAGTCTCCCTGGAAATGCTCTGTCTTAGCTCTGCCACTAGTCTCTGGTTTGTGTTCCTGTGCTTTGATGCCTCTCTGGGGCTGTGTCCATTCAGAGCCTGAACTCTGCACACTGCTGCACGATCTCAACTGTTAGACCTACTAGAAAGCAGCTGCTGTGAAAACTTTTATATCCCCCAGGAGATAAAAACTGGAAATGAACTGTATTTGTTCTCCACTTGAGGATGTTCACCACTGATTAATGCCAAGAGGAGTTAATGAGAGGCCTTGACTAGAGTGCAGCAGTGTAGATCTGTAATCAAAATCTTTCTATAATCAGAAACATGCCAAATACTCAATGTATGTGTCAGACTATCCCTCTGACATAAGTGTATTGTACCTGAACATGAGATAAGTGGGAATAAACAGCAAGTATTTGGAAGAATAGCTGCTGTGTTTCTGTGTGCTGAGGAGCTGTGTACATGTAGCTCAGGGGTTTTGCTGTGCAGTGATATTCGTGTTTGTACTGGATGTTTTCACTTCTTATCACCAATRTCTTAAAGCTTGTTTATTGAACTCTGGGTCAGTTTATTCAGGTTTAATGACTCTTCCACCGCATGTTTTCATTTCAAGCACATTTTTGTGGGGGGAACATTTTGTGTGCTGTTGTGTGGCTGTTTCAGGAGGTTGATCTTGGGTCATTCATTGAACTAGTAGATGGATGATAGAAATGATTGTTATGGTCTCCTTCTCTTTATTTTTATTTTTTTAACATGTGTTCTTCATTTGTATCTTATATTCCTTTTTCTGCTTCTGTAAAAGGTTGTTGGTGAGGACAAAAAAGAATGTGGTTTCTCGAGGGTAGCCTTAGCCTACATCAGAGCTTGTGTCCCAGAAAGAGAGAAAGATGTTCTTGTGGTTTGTGAATAAATGTGTGGAATTTAGTGACCCATGCTTTTTTCTTGGTGTTACAATAATCTTTTCAAGAAATCACAACAGGGAATTCAATTATAGGATACATTTGYGGTAACACAAAAAGATTGTGGCTTCATTAGAAAGCAGTTTGGGATGCCCTGCCTTAATTTCTACTTATGTAAGAGAACTTGGTGAATGCAAGAGGTGAACATGTGTATTTTCTGGAGGATACTCTCTGACTGGGGGATATCAAGTTGTAATAAATGTGAGTTTCTGAGTAGTTCCCACACTGTCTTCTCATGTTTTCACAAGCACAGTGAACAGCTTCCAAAAGCCTCTATATCAGACACTTACAGAGCCTGGGCTGGCAGGTCGGGCTGTGTTTCTAAATGCACATCTGGAACACAGAGGCACTGACCTCTTMGCTAACCAGCAGCTTACAGATGTGTCTGTTCATCAGCGAAAGAGAGAGCTGTGGAAGCCGTCATGTCAGCTGCTTCCTGTGTGTCAGGACWTGGTGACAAATCATCCAGACTTCAGAAAGACAGGGAGGGTTTCACTGCAAAAAGTTTGAACTTTCWCACTGAGAGACAGACACTGGTAGTTTTCTCATCCACCTGATAGATATTCTAAATATTCATCGGAATAACTTTAATGCATGCTGTCTTAGTGGGACAACACTATGTGTGCAGACACACATTTCCAGACACTGATGCCTATGGCTTATTTTGCAAAACATGAAAACAGATTTTTGCTATTTTGTAGAYAGGAGTGACTGAAAGTGAACCTTTGCCTTGAAGATATCGTGGGTGCTCCTTGAGCATGCCCTGTCCTGTACTCTTGCTCACAGTGGGGAATCTGAACTTAAGATATGAGTCCTCTGAATGGAGAACAGGAGCTGCCAGAGACACAAAGTTCCCACTTTGTCTTTCACAAGACCTTTCACCACTTTGTAATTAAAAAAGCATGACTGTATAATTGTGATGTAATATTTTTGTTTTTCAATTAAGAAGTAAACAAAAAGGCTGGTGTCTGATTTAAACCTGAATTACCATGGGAAACGAAAAGAAAAGAAAAGAAAAGAAAAGAAAAGAAAAGAAAAGAAAAGAAAAGAAAAGAAAAGAAAAGAAAAGAAAAGAAAAGAAAANAAAGAAAAGAAAAGAAAAGAAAAGAAAAGAAAAGAAAAGAAAAGAAAAGAAAAGAAAAGAAAAGAAAAGAAAAGAAAAGAAAAGAAAAGAAAAGAAAAGAAAAGAAAAGAAAAGAAAAGAGAAAGAAAAGAAGGCCAAAAAACAACCAATGGGGGGAGTGAGGTTTCTTTTTGTTATGTGATGTAACATTTTTGGCCCTCTGCAATGTGGCTTTTCAGTGAAAAGGTGCAACTCTTTTCTGTTYCATACCTATAGATAACTCCCTTTGTGTTAAATATCTCTGCTCTTCAACACCTGTTCTACAAGTAGTATCTTAGGAGTATCAAATGCAAACCAACTCTACATAGAATAATCTAGATTCTTATGATTTTTTCTTATATGAAAAGGTTCTCAAAAACTCAGTGAGATGTTTTGAGTTTTTACAATGTTKCTTCTTATCCTGAAATAATTTTCTAGTCCTGCATAAGGGCTGAAAARATATTCTATACTTGGATCTGGTAAAGAGTCTTTGTGTGGGACTGATTGGGTAATTTCCTCCTTTTTTTTAATTTGCACCTCTGAAAAAGAGTACCAATAAATCATTTCCTCATCACATTTTCATGGTGATAAATTATATACCTGCAGCTGTATGAGGGATTAATTTCTATGCTGCCAAAAGCCAGATTTTGCTATTCTCTCCTCTAACAATTGTTGGGCTTTTTGAAATATCATTGCTGTTAATTTCTGTTGGGATATAAGGGTCAAAGATTGACTTGCAGTCACTGATGAGCACTTTGATGTTGACTTGATGGTCACATCAAGTAASCACAACGAAGTGCAGAAGGAGAGTTCTTGGAGTGATTTGGTGCAGCTAGATCAAGGTTAGGGTAGTTGTTCRTCTTAAATTATCTCTGCACCTTTCTTAAATTCAAGGGGAGAGAGTTAGTTTTGATTCCATCATTTGGGACTGCTCCATAGCTTGGGCATGGATCAAGCTTAGTGCCTCAAATGAGTACAAAACCAGGGCAATGAGGAAGGAAAATTGTGCTGGATTTGTATCGAGAAATCTTTCCCATATGGAATAGCAGTTCTAGCCTAGGAGTTATTTTTGGTCTGATGTTAAAAATCTACATAATGAGATAATCTGCAATAAGAAATTTTCCCCAGTTTTTGTGCATGGGCAAACCMCATTGACTGAGAAATGTTGCCAAACTTGTCTGCAGCATACAAAGCAATAATGCAGTTCTATGAAAAGAAGTGCGTGTAATGACTGACATCTGTCTCCTTCACAATATCTGCCATCTCCATGGCAGTAATTGCCACATTTATGTGAGCACAATGTTTGATTCTAATGTCTGATTTATCAGTGACAAACTGCATAGTGTATGTTACAGATTAACAGAGCTGATGCTGAAAGATTTTACAATAATTTGAAAAAGCACAGTAGCCGTTCTACTATATGAGTGCAGAATAAATTTGCTTGAAACAAGAAATCAATATGAAACTCTTCAGAGTTCTGAATGTGTACGTGCAAAAGCTATTTTCATGTAAAAATCAAATTCATGGGAATGAAATGAGATCACTCTTGCTTGCTTGAAAGAGYTCTCCCATGGTAGCTGTGTGCCTTTGACTGTCTCAGGGGTGTAATGGCTTATTTTTAAGTAGTCTGGTTTATGCTAGGTGCTGTGGATTTAAAATACTAGWATGACTGTGGGATTGCAGCTGTATGTGTGTTGTGTGCTTGAAGTCTCTTCAGTGAAGAAAGATCTTCTGGAGATCTGTATGCCAGTATGCAGAAAATATTCCTTCTTTAAGGCACTGGAAGAAGAGCATTTTCTGTACTGTTTTCATGAAACTGTGACTGCATGTCTATTTTAATTTTAGTCCCTTTCTTTCCACTCCCACAAAGATCCCTAAGACTTTCTACACCCAAATATTCCTGGTCATATCTGGCCAATTCCTTTGTACCAGCTCTTTCTATCCTCTGAGTTTTCCTCATGGCTGTTCAGCCCAGATATGACATTTTTACTTATTTCAGCTGGCCAAAAAGCAATAACTCTAGACTAAGAGATGATGAACTCCCAAGAGCCACCTTATTTTTTGTCCTGATTTGTTGTAGTGCACTAAATAGCTTGTTAGTTGGTATTTTTACCCTTGGTGACGGGAAAATTTTACTGGGATGTCAGATCATGTGGACCGTTTATTCTTCCTTTCTCATTACACTGATTCTTTCAGCACACACACACAAAAAGGTAATTCTTGTTTTCTTGATGCCATTTTGACAACCTGCCAAAATTAAAAATTTCAGTCTATGTCCCAGTCATTACATCATGCTTTTTACATGGGTTTTCTGAGCAATACTTGATAGGAGAATAATGCTGGTGCCATTTAAATTGATGCTAGACCTTGTGTGTCCTGCAAATGGTCTGAACACCAGGGTAATAAAAATGCTGACTGATGCTGATTACATCATAGTGGGAGTCTATGTTCTTTCAGTGATGTTCACATGTAGTGCTGGTTTTGGTTGAGGACTTCTTTGGCAATTTGGGACTTAAAAAGGGAATTTTACCTCAAAATGGCTACTTCCACCTCTGAGATACCAGCCACCACACAAATAATAATTACAGTCTATTCAAGAATGGGATGCTCGACACTACTTTCTACTGCAGAAACATGTCTCTTCTCTGTATCCGGCAAATTATAAAACTTCTAAGAATGATTTCTCAACACATTCCTGCAAGACTATTACTCTGAGTGATTCTGCTAACCAGCAAATATTACACCACTGAATCATAATGGTGTTAGAAAATATAGCACCAAGAGAGAAAGAAATATCCCTTCTCTGTCTTCTGATCTTTACTCTAATACTTTGTTCATTTTCTGGCTTGACAAGGCTGTATGTGTTAAATGTTGGAAGGTGACTAATTTCTTAGTGCTAATTTCTTAGTGCTTAATTTCTTAGAAGTGCTTTTTTTKCTTTTTGTTTTTTAATTTTCCCCCCTCTCTTTCAGTGACCTTTGTTCTAACAGAGAAAGCCAGGACATGCATTTTCATTGGGGCAAAAATTAGCTRAAGAAAGAGGCCTAGATCAAATGGGAGTCATCTATATTGAAACAACCAGAGGAATTTAAAATGGACAACAASTGATATGTCAACAAGTTCTCCTGGAAAACACTTTGACACTTGCCAGAAGTAAGAACCTTTGGCAGTGCGTGAACTTTAGAGGAAGTCAAAGAGGGAAATGAGAGAAGTTAAGTATTTTAAAGTGAATCTAGTTATGCAAAAGTGCCCATGATCACTTTATTGTTCTGTTGAGTTCCAGTCACAGCCCCAGTGTGTTAGGTTTTGCTCAAAAATAAACATTATCTGCTAGCCTCAGACTGAAGGCTGACACGGAAAAATAGCCCCRACTCAGAAAGATGAACGGGCTAGAGTTCTTCCTTTGCTTTTTGATGAACTCAAGTAAATGACATGTGCTGGTGGATCTTGGTCTTATAGGCTGTGTAAACTTGTACCCACAGATGCATGCCTCAAAACAACTTTTCCAAATTACTTGCTTCTGGAATCYCTTTTATCTGATAACCAATGATTCTAATCTAGATCTGAGAACTTTTGTCAAAACTGTTAGAGTTTTGTGATGGGCTTAAATTTTAACAAGTCAGAATTTCCTAACAGGAAAAAAATCTTATTTGAGAGAGTTCCCATCTGGTAGTGCTCAGATCACGATATCTTGTGTGTTTCTGAAATTAAAACAGGTGGAATATCTTAGAGCATTTCATCCTGTTCTTCTCATTTCAGATCATTTGCCTTCAGGAGGTGGGAYTTTGAGAAACACTAAATCTGGTAAGCTGAATAAGAAACTGTGAAAGTTRGAAGCACTAAAGGAGACCATTCKGGGAAGTTCCTTAAGTTTCATCCCYTAGATCTATAACTGATGTAAACTGCAGTCTTCAGTTTAACAGTTTGACTGCAATGGTTCCTCATGTGATCAACTCATAAACAGTTAAGATGTCACTTTTGTTGTTCTTCCTTGTTTGTTTCTTCTTAGTTGTTCGGGTTTTTGTTTTTATTTTTGATTTTGTTTTGKTTTGGTTTGGTTTTGTTTTTATTTTTTGTTTGGTTTTTATGGTTTTTTTTCTTCTTGTTTGGCAAAATTCACTTGCATTTGTAAAGGAGGCTACAGTAGTTGGTGAGTGTCTCCGCTGTCCATGTAGTGAAGAACAAGGTGGAAGTACCGTAGTCCTTCATGTCTCCATTCCCCATGGAAAAGAAATGGACAGAAGATACTATATTGATCAGATTGAGAGACCCTCTCAGAAGAGGTCACTATTAATGTATCTGTATCACATAAGTAAAGAGTCTAAACTTACCCAGGACTTCTGACTCTGTGTGTTGCTAATTTTGGACAAGGCAAGGCTCCCTGGTGCAGTGGGAGCTGGGGAAAGGGTGGGAGAATTTTGCCTTCCACTTCAGTCTCTGATTGAAGTTTCTTTCCTAGAATAGAGTTGTTTTCTGAGAACCTTGCATTGATATTGAGCTGAGATCTCTAGGCAGTGACTTCCCATTTCTTAGTCAATTCTATTCCAGGATTGGCAAATATGTGTAAAGAAAATGTTACATTTACAGCATAAAGCTGTGTCAGAGCATGTTTAAATTGTTCATTTTGGGGCTGTCCTGGCCTCGAACAGGACACCCCAAGAGTCTCACCATGGGCCTGAGAGCATTGCCCAAACACTTTTTGAGCTCTGCCAGGCTGGTACTGTGACCACTTCCCTGGGAAGCAGTTCCAGTGCCCAGCCACCCTCTGGAACAGGCTTTTGCTGATATCAAACCTAAACCTGGCACAACTTCAGGCCATTCCCTTGGGTCCTGTCACTGTCCCCACAGAGCAGAGAGCAGTGCCTRCCCCTTTGCTTCCACTTGTGAAGGTGTTGAAGGCCACAGTGATGTCTTCCTCAGTCTCCTCCTGGCTGAACAGACCAAATGACCTCAGCCACTCCTCACAYGGCTTCTCCTCCAGGCTCTTCACCATCCTTATTGCCCTCCTTTGGACACTGTCTTACAGGTTAATACCTTTTTTATATTGTGGCACTCAAAACTGCCCCCAGCACTCGAGGTGAGGCTGCCCTGGTGCAGAGCAGAGCAGGACAATCCCCTCCCTTGCCCGGCTGGTGATGCTGTGCCTGWTGCCCCCAGGACAGGSTTGGCCCTCCTGGCTGCCAGGGCAMTGMTGACTCAGTACTGCTAGCCATGCATGCAACATGTAACCCCAGCTTACAGTAAAAACAGCACACTGGTGAGCTATAACACAGCCTTGTTAGTCTGTGTTCAGATGCTTAAATTCAGATGCTTAAGTGACCCTCCTTTTTATCCGTCTTTCTCTTCCCACTCCAAAGTACCCCAGCCAGTTGGTTTAGAGCAAGTGGAATATCATATGTTTCCCAAAGGAAAGCAACTGCTCAGAAATCAACATGTCAATCTGCTTCAGAGAGGGCTAGTCCCAAGAGGTGTGAACATAAGTGCCTCCAGACCACTTGGCAGAGACTGTGATTCTTCACTGGCTTTCAAAGCTGTGCAAAGACAGAGTTGTCAAACTGTGCTGAGCACAGGAGTGTAGGTGGGCTGCTTTCWTGGAGTTGCTCTTTTTTGCAGCTGTTCTGCAAAAATTAAAATATACTGTCTTCTTCATCCTTGGACCAGGTGGAGATGGAAGGTACTGCAAGAGATGATGCTGTCAGGAGGCCAGGTCTGTAGGCAGGCATAGGACATGTTTTCTTTGAATTATCTCAGACTCAGTATAATGTAGAAGTCACTTTCTGGAAAGGACCTAAAAATGAAGCCCCAACCAATTTTTGTAAACTTGGGTTTTCYGCAGCAATGGCGGAACCCACCTTTRCCTTCTGTTGCCTCCTCAGTTCTGGCATCTGATGTCCTCAGATATGCTGTGTTTCACCACACCAGGTGCTGCATGTGGTGATGTGTTTGACCTGGTGTTCATGCAAGGGGCTCTTAAACAACAACAACAAAAAAGGAGTGGTGGTTTGGGAGCAAAGGAGGGAAAAGGGTTTTTTTTACAATGTCATTGYTGCCAAAAGAAATACATGTCTCACTGTCAAACTACGTATCTGGTAGCTCTATTTCTTAGCATATTTGTCTTTAACCCTATGTCCTCACAAAGGTTATGGCACAAATCTAAACTGCAGGTCATTGTATTCTTATCTTTAAGTCCATTCCTTCAATGTGTTAATAAAACAAAAAATCTGTCTGCCTACAGCCCAGTRTATTTCCATAACATCAATAACTGAATTAAGGAATAAATCTGTGCTCCAAAGACTATGCTCCTTTAAACCTCCCTTTTTCCAGTCTTCTAAGTCCCTTCTCCCTGGAAATTGGGCAAGGGTTTCTTTGTGCTGGCAGTTGAAAAGAGGCAGATCTCCAGGTCAATGCCAGCACATGAGTGAAGAGAAAGCGGGGCCAAGATTCACTCCTTCAAGTCCAGAGGTCTTGACTTCATTTCCCTTTGCTTTTGAGCTGTGCACAGCACTGAAAGGTTTTTTATGTAAGAACATAAAGCAAAATAAGGCACTGYATTTGGAAATCTGTTTTTACATAGAAATCTGGCATACAGAAGTTCTTTCCTTTGACAGGACTTTACTTCTGTGAGGCTTCCACATGCAATATTTAAGAGATTAGGCAGTACAAAATGCCAAGTCATCAGCATTTTCCTTCAGTACTCATGGTCTCTACAGCCTTGATGCAGTTTGATGTTTTCCAAGTAGAAGCAGTGTTGTTTTTGTGAATATTTACCCGTGCTACTTGCTGGGCAAATGCTGAGAGCAATTTGCSGAAAGGTTTTGCTTGGAAAAGAGGTTCTGATTAAGGAGTTTCACAGAGCACAGTTTGCATCAGTACACTATCAAAACAGCATCTTTAGCATTTGCATGTCACCTAATGTTAGAAAATATATTTCTTGTGTAAAGTGAAAATAATAAACCCAAGATATGAAGATCTGTTTAGAAAGAGCAAATAATGGATCATTGAAATGGGGGTTTATTTCTCCAACAGAAAAGCTGAGTCCATAAGAACTTGCCATTTCCATCAGCCCCACGGAAGATTATATTCCTGAGAACAAGACTCAYTTCTTTGGAATTTCTACTCAGAGTTTCAGCTCAAAYTTTTTTGTTAAAAAAATGAAATAARTGCACAATGTGGAGCGACTCATCAGCTGGGGACAGCTCTGACAACAGTGCTTGAGACTGCACATTGAAGGCATCAGTAACATCTTCCAGTYTTGCTGGCAGGAGAAAGAAGAGAGCACTAATTCTTATTTGTTTATGCTAGTTTGGGCTGTTTTGAATTATTGATATGTCCCTTGAAACTGTCTCTGATCATTTCCCATTGAGCACAGAGGCATGTGGTGGTAAGTAGAGACCTGGCCTAGCTGCTGGACTTTCTCCTGCTGAACTCAGCATCTGAGCTGCTCATAACAGCAACAGATGTTTCTGCTTTTTAAGGTCTGTGGGAACCTCACTTAACATTTTTTTCCCCCTTCTTTCTTGCAGGAACAAATGCCAACATAGCCGAGATCCAAAAATCTTGACCTCAGCTTTATGTTATTATTGGATGTTATTGCGACTGGATATCCTATTGTCCATTCTCAAGTAATAATCTGATAGCTTTTAATGCTGTATTTGCTTTTTCATGCATACTTTCTACGTGTTTGTTATTCAGATGCTTCCTGGCAATAAATGAGGGAACACATAATCACTGTTGCCTTCAATGCAAGTGGGTCTGCGAGATTAATCTTGTTTCAAAAGCGCTAGGCAAGCTCAGGAACAAGCCCAGCAGCAACTAAAACAAATCATTCCCTTTGCCGCCTTAGTGCTCTAAGCAGTCACCTGGTACATTATGTTGCAGGGATCYGTGTCAACACTGTGCATAAGGCCTGACTCAGTCCTGAATACCCAGACACAGATATCTCAGAGTGCCGGGTAGTGCGTGTTAAGCTTAAAACTTTCCAAATGAATGCATATACTTAAAATATTATTACTATTRCTTATAAAAAAAGGAGGGGAAAAAAAGCATTTAAATCCATGCCTGACCTAATTTCCTATATGTCAACAATATCTGCTTTTACCAAGGAGACCCTTGCTAGGCAGGAGATTTGCTTTCAAGAGAAGATGGGCTTTATGCCATGTTTCCACAGGTAGCTCCTTTGTGTGAATTAACAGCTTTAATTGCCAGCAGGAGGACCTTAGAAGAATTCTTGGCAGTACTTGATCAGGGGATGTGCCAAATTCAAGCATCCCTTGGCCTCCCTACCCGTACCAACATTTTCAAGATGTCAAGGCTCTGCAGAGGGTCTCAGCACTCCCTTTTCTCTGGAAGAGAGCTGGACCTTGGTGAGTGGCTGGACATGAGCCATAGGGCAAAGCTGTGGCTGAGCAGTGTATGAAATATGTCTCTGCTTTTGCAGCATAGGCTCTGCCTTCCCTCCTCTCTGCAGCTGCCATCAGAAGCTCAGAAAATGAGCCAACTGGCTACATCTCTTGCACAGGGTTGGGAAAGGGGAATGACATCCTGAGATTTTATTTATTAGGCATGTGCAATTCCTGGAGGGCAAGAGTGACAAGGAGGCAGTTTTTAGAATCACAGAATMATTTAGAACAGACCTCTGAAATCACTGAGTCCAGCCTTTGACTGAACACCACACTGTCAAGTAGACCATGGCACTGACTGCCCCATCGGTGGTTTCTTGAATACCCCCAGGAATGGTGACTCCACCACCTCCCTGGGCAGCCCATTCCAACATTTAACAACCTTTGCTGTGAAGAAATTCTTCCTGATGTTCAACTTCAAGATCTAGTTGGCCACCACCCCAGGTAGGCTCACTTACCAGCTGTGTCAGGAAGTTCTCTTTCACACTCTCCAGGAATTTCCTAGACCCCCTCCTGTCCCCTATAAGTTTCCAGCAGATATCTGAAAAGTCCTAGCCTCCCACAAGAAGGAGAGCTGCCAATGTGAAACATCAATCAGGCACTTACAGAATAGTTCATCTTCCTCTTCACCCTGGGTGGATGGTCTATAACAACCCCCCATCAGCATATCTGCCTTGCTAGTTTTTCCCTTGATTCCAACCCATCATCACTATCCTTGAGTGCTCTACAGCCAAAACACTTCCTGAAATACAGAGTAACCCCACTGCCTGTGCCTTCTGAAGAGCTTGTTGCCACCTTCTGCAGCTCTCCAGCCATGAGAGTCATCCCACCACATTTCCATGACTATGTCAGAGCTTTCCAGCTGCTCAGTGGYCTCCAGCTCCTGTTAGTTACACACGCTCTCCGCATTGGTGTAGGGTAACAAGCAGAAGGAGGCAAGCAGGATCTACTTACTATGGTGTCCAGTTAGGAAAAACAGTTATTTCTCCCACAAGCTGTTTTGGGAGGAAAAAAACCTGCCGCTTCTCCTGTTTCATCCGCTGTTGTCACCAGCCCAGACATGAATATGGCTCTTGGTGGTGGTCTTACCAGGAGACTGTGATGGTAGGGTGAGTTCATCATTGATACAACAATGGTTTAAGGTTACATGGGCTGCAGGCAGAGGTGTGCCACACTGCCCAGACAATCTGGGTAATCTCAGAATTAAATGTTTTCCTGTTTGGGTGAGAAAGAAAAGGTGGTTCTTCATTTCTGTGCACGGGGCTCCCAGCTTTCTAGCCAGTGACACTTCAGCTGATTGGCATGTTTCATGACTCTGGTATGGAAATGTGTGCTTGTGTTGCTGCTCCAYCCAGGGCTGGTGCAGGGGTTAAGGTCTGTAATCCCCATATGTGCTAGAAGGAGAGGGGAGAACCTAGCATGGGAAATGCAAATCCCCCTAGCTTCCTGCTATTGCTGTTTGTTTGGAGATGGCTTAAGATGTAAAAATAAGTCTGATCTGTCAGTGTTTGCTTTACTGAATTTTTTACATGCTGATCTGGTACTGTGCAGCTCCTGCGTATCCTGCCTGGCGCACAGCAYCCATGGGGCAGCAGAAAACCCCTGTGATTCAGCAGCAGCAGGGCATGCAACATAAAACCCTCCTCTGTCCTGGCCGTGCTGGGAGAGTAACATAAGGTCAAGTGCTGGGATGATTCCTCTCAACTTCCTCTGGAGCTAATTCTTCTGCAGGATGAAGCTCAGCATTGAACTGCTGGGTAGGATGCTGTCAGCATCTCTTGGRGGCCTCTTGCAGTGGGTTCTGTTCCCCTCCTTGTCTGGCACTAGGCATTGCATCTCTCCTTGCACGAGCTCAAAGGAGAGCTCTCAGCTCTCTACAGCCCAGAAACAATGTCACAAAAATTGCATTGAATTTCAAAGGTTTCACAGAATTCAGAAAACCCCTTTCATCAGCTGYTCTTTCCAAACCTCACCCTTTAAAATTTTTTTCAAAATCTATTTATCTTTTTATAAATTCTGTTTCATGCCTAGATCTTGTCCGGCATCTCTGGCACAGTCTCTGCTCAAATCTCTGCCTTCTTGCTTAGCCCCTGAGAGTTTKCACCCCTTCCAAGGTTAATTAATGAGATTAAGTTTAAAATGAGGCACAGTTCCAAGTATGAAAAGATCAAAGTATAAGCAGATGCCTTGTCTCTATGAAATCTGACTTTCAGCGCATCTACCCCTAGAAGCGAGCTCAAGATGGAGACTTTCCTGGCCTTTGCATTGCATTTCAAGATACTTGTCACATAGCTTKTGCTCGGAGATTCGTGGTTTAAAAATGGCAAGGAAATGTTGAATAAAAGGACATGGCAATACAACTTACATGGATGAATGTGGCTCTGAATGTCATAGTTTTGGAATTACACCAAGTAGATGGGCTTTCCAAAGCCCTGCTAAAGTAATAGCAAGGGAGTACATTATTAAATGCCTCCTGCATTTTATAGGGATGATACCTTTACAATAATAGAGATCCTAATTCATGTGATACATTGTTTGCTAATGCATTTTTAGATATAGTCTCAAATGCAAACACTTCCAACATTCTTATAGCAATTAATGCAATAATAAACTACATGGACCTTGTGATTTAGCATATCAATKAAATATTCACACAATGAAATTTAGCACATCAATGAAATTTCATACATTAAAAAAAATGTGTGTGAAAACACACCTGTCTACTGTGCACCTGGGGAAAAACCAAAAGGGACAGCTTGTACCAAAAATTTTGCCTTCACACAGTAGCAGTGACTTGGGTCAAGTCCTGTTACTGGCGGCTGGTTGYGCTGATAAGACACCACTTTGTCAGTTGCCATAAGGAAGTTTTTCAGTTTCCCTTCAGATTAATATAAGTAGAGATATCATAAACAATTGGTAGTCTATAAGAAGATTTAAAAGTGAATAGCTGCTCAGTCTGAATCTAGGGTATGGGAGAAGGAAGGCATTTTTAATAAAAGCAGGGATGAGGTTTTCAAGAACTAGGACTCCAATCTCCCACTGAGAAGTATTCTTTCTCTAGCTCAGAGAATTTCAGTAGCTTGTGTTTTCAATATTGATACCCAAAGTGTTGGGGTTTTTTATTTCTTTCTTTCTTTATGTCTGTACAGATGAGTTTTCTGGCTCAACTGTGAAGTGTAAAATTCAGCTTAAACTTAGGAATCATTTCAGGTGAATTGAAACTACAGTTTTCAGGGACAAAATAGCTTATCAAGGAAATGTCTGTGTGTATCCTGTTGAAATGTTGGAGAAAGACCCTGTCCTCTCTCCCATGTCCTTTCCCYCTCTGACATTAGTAGTTTTGCAATTGACCCCAGAGTCAGTGGCACCAGGAACAGACCAAGGGTCTCTTTTCCTGGATTCTGGACATCCTAAACCAAATCTACATTTAGCAGTGACTTTTCATAGCCTGGTAGGATGGGAACATTTTTATCATGATTAGTAACTCCTTAGGGGATTTTTATGGACATAAAATGTGATGAACACCACTGTACATTTTGTAAGGATAGGTTAAGAAGGCAGACTGCTTAACTTGTGGTGACCTCCCRCAGAATTATGATAGCACTGCGGTATAAATCTGCCGGTCAAACGTTTCCTCCCTGCAATGCAATAAACATCCTGGTAATTTACATTGGTGTAGCTGGTGATGAAATGTGCCTGAAGCACAGATGTGTGCGAGGCAGCGGTCCGGGGGTTCCCGTGGGAGCTGCGCTGGGATGCTGTCTGCACAGAGACTGGCCCTAGCTGTGGGGCAGGACCTGCTCCTGCTTTCTGGTCCCTTCATCCTGTGCTAGGAAATTCCTTCMTGCAATAGGTGTCCTGATACAAGATTGGTTCTCAAAGACACTGTGGCAACACCAGTAAATATCACTGACCAGTGGTCTATTCTATATTAGTTTGGCTTTACGGTGGGTTTTTTGTTAGTTGGGGTTTTTTTAAGCTTGGATGTTTTCTACATTCCATTTGCAGACTGAAGGGCACAGTTCCTATCATAAACCTGCTTCTGATAAAATTCTTCTTTTTTGCTCTTTCCTTTTTTATGTGTTTTGTTGGTTGCTTTTGTTTGTTGGGTTTTTTGACATTCACATTCTATTCACTGTTATCTGGACAAATRGTTTCTATGAATCATACTAAATGTTTGTGATGTTCAAATGACACCATCAACAGATGGTAAATGTATTGTAGCACCACCAAAATACCGTGGCATGGCTAAGAATAGTTTGGGATGTACTGCCACCTAATGGCTTTGCTGACAGTAAAGGAAATCGAGGGTAAGCTTGGCTCCTATTAGATTCAGAGAGAAGGTAAAAGGTTTTCAGTTACCATGTGGAAAAGTCTATTTAAATTACAGTGCTGAAAAGAATGTGTTCAGACTTGGCTATTTTTTGACTGTTTGAGATGCTGCAGTGTTTCATATCCCTGCTCTGGTCTGCCACAGGAGTCAGTAAGTAAGTAGAGGGCCACATTTGTATTTTACTGGCGTATAACTTGAAACATTCTTGAATCTGTGTCATTAAACTTAATGGTACTTCTTAAAACAGAAGTTCAACAATTTTGCATTCCAGTTTCAGAGAGGTCTTCCTTTGGCTGTAGCTTGACCTCTCTTAGTGGTAAAAGAGAATAAATAAATGCAGCCTGTGGCACTGAAAAAAAGGAGTTTGTCAGCATGTCTTTCACCTCCTCTGCTGAGAACCGCCTCCTAAACACCCTTCCTGATGCATTTTGCCATGATTTCTTCTAAGTGTAGAAAAAATCCGTGCTCCCAGCAAGTCTTCAAATATTTCTACTGAGCAAAGAGATTTCTTTTTGCTGCCATTAGTAGCAAAAATTATTTAACCATGTTAAAGCCTGAGCCTCAAGAGCCATGAGCTGCTGGCCAGAGCCAGAAAAATACCTGGTGTTCAAGGTAGTCCTCTGGGATCCTGCCTCGGAAATCCCACAGAAAGGGAGGCACAGTTCTGAGCTTTGTACAAGAAAATGATTGTTACTTTTGTAGCTGATCRGGAAAATGGTTAGTGGTTAACAGTGAGAAGTGTCTTCCCTTGCCTCTGCAGCCCCAGCTCTGACTCTGTTTCTGCACCATCCAGAACTTTGTGGAGATGCTCTGAGCACACCTACATACCCTGTTTCTCTCACTGGATGTGTATTCAGTTCCCCTGACCTCTTTCTCCCTGTCTGTGAGTCCCTGGCTCAAGCCATGCTCTGAATGCACCTTGTTGGCACCCCACCATCCCAGGAGCACACTCGGAGCRCAGGAGCTGTTGTGTGTGTGGCTGGCTATGCACAAAGGGAGATCTGGGTAGAAGAAACCCTGCAACTGAAATGTTACTGCAGTAGGTTTTTTTGTCACATTTGCACCACCCAGGAAATGCCCCCATTTTTKAATTGTTCCTTGATCAATTTAATGTGATGATTATACGCTAACCCCTCTCCTTGGAGCATCCCTCAGCTGCCCTGTGGACTATGAAGTGCATGGCACACTGTCCTACTGTACAGTCACTTTGCAGCTTCTTAATCCTTTTGTCTTCCTCTTGATGACTTCAGGAGAAGTAAAGAATAATAACTTCTCTTTTCTGCTGCATCTAGTCAGACCTGTGTGCRTGTCTGACTTCCAGAAAGCATAAATTAAAGATGCTCTTAAAAAACTGTGTGTATCTCTTCTAATACGGTTCACATCTCAGGCTTAAGTAAAAGGGTGTGGGAAGGGTATGACTGCATAAAAATGCAGTAGTTACAGAAATAAGCATGTTTGAAATGGCCCAACTGGGTAAATGGTCTAGCTATGAGATTAACTTGCTTAATTCCCTCAAGATTTGAAAACTTAAATTCACATTCAAACCCTCTGATGTAAACAGTTCACATATTTATACAAATCCTTTTCTTTAAAGAAAACAGATAACATTGTGCTAAAGTTAACTATGCACAGGATGGCCTCCGTGAGTGCAAATGATTCTAAGGAAACAAGGAAAACTCTCAAAGTATTTGAAGTTCACTCTGTCAGTGTTCAATAGACTGCATCCCTGATTAATTGTACAGATTCAGGACTGATCAGTGCTATGGACTTGTTTCTCTAGGGATACAAAACCCTGCCCAGCCTTCAAAGAAATAACTGCTTGCAGTAAAAAAGTCACTTTGGAAATATGCACAGGGAAGTTATATATAGTAAAGAAAACTCTTCTCGGCCCTGGGGAAAGCATGTAAAAAAAGGGTTATGGGTCAAAGGGAGAGTTTTCTTCTCTGCAGTAAGAGGACCAGAAGTGCAGACTGAAGTTTGTCAGTGTGTGCAAGGTTTCCAGTAAAGAGTGAGCTGAGACAACTTCTCAGGCATGACCTCTTCTTACCAGACTGCTTGCCTTAGACTTAGGCTGAATCCTAGGACAGGAGGCTTCTGGCAATATTGCACATACATATTTCTTTCCAGCTTCCTCAAGCTTGCAGTTGGGTAATCCTGACTGAGAATCACCTCTGGTCCTAATTGATTTGCATCCAAGGTCMCTTTGGCTTAGGCCCTGCATGCCCAATGGTCACAATGTTGTTTTAGGAATGATTTATCCTCCTACACCCAAACGAGCTCTCTGTCCCTGTGTCGGATGGCGCGCACACAAGTGGGATTTTCACTTTTTCACTTGAGCATCAAAATTCCACTAGAGACGAAGTTCAGTTAAATCTCACRTAACTTTGATCATTTTGTATGAAATGTTAGTTGCCAACAGGAGGTCAGAGGAAGTAATTTAAACTGMTTGTTTGTAAAGGAAGCTATCAGTTAAGGTTTAATGCATTTGGCCCAAGATGAACTTTAAAGCAGGATCTTAAATTGCTTTTGGATTGGTCTTCTTCTGAGCCTATTCCAGCATGAGCCTTGTTGCTGTTCAAATGCAGTAACTGTTTTGGTAATTAGGTTTTTTMAGTATATCCTGAAGGACTTGTACAGTACAAGAGCAGTCACTTCAGGAGGAAGAGCTAGGGGATTTTTCCAGTATAAAAGGGACAGCAAAAGATGGGACAAATAGCTTTTCTGTATACACTGCAGATGTAAGTCAGCAGGAATTTTTTTAAAGTCTTCATCTCAACTAAACAAAACGTGATATTACCTACCTGCCTGCCCCTYTTCACAGTTTAGCAGCTCATTTGGATTGATGGATTTGACCCCAAGTGTAATTTGATGCAACAGAGTTGGAAACTCTGCATTTTCCTACCGGTGAGTGCTGCTATCCCTTGGTGTAATTTCCTTGCTCTTYCTACCCAACTCTGCCTTTCCTGAGATGATACATAAACCTCTCCTGCAATCAGGCTTAGTGCTCCCATCTGCATAAAACCATTTCCTCACTCAACAGATGTGTGATGTGTGAGAGTCAGTGCAGACAGCAGCAAAATCTCCATTCAGCAAAAGTCATCAAAACTTATGCTTACAACTCAAAAGGCTCAGTTCTCAACAGCCTCTTCTGGATTCATACACAGCTGTTGGCTCTTACCACATCCTGTGTGCTTGGTTCTCGCCCACACGCTACAAAAGTGTCAGCAAAGCTGTGGGCACTTATTAAATCTTACAGTACTGATGTCCTGAGTTGATTAACAAATTATTAGTAATTGTTTTAGTAAGTTGGTGGCCCAAGTACAGCCCTTGGCTGTTCTTGGYATGGAAGTGTCCTTGCTCAGGCAGCTAGGCTAAAGCTAAGCTCATATTGGTTTAACCTCTGAGTCCCTTTTGGAAAAAAATTTGTTCATCTATTTGGGCTCATCTTACCTTGATCATGTTTTTCACATTATCTGAGCTACTCCTGGCTTTGGGGCTTGAGTGCCTATAATGGGCACTCTCTTTTCCATTCTCTTTGGGGCTTTGGGGCTTGAGTGCCTATAATGGGCACTCTCCTTTCCATTCTCTCCTTCCCATTGCATTTAGAGGCTGGAATGCTGTTAAAATCCACATGTGATGAAATTAGGTCATCATCTTCCTCTCAGCTGTTTGTTTCTGGCAGCTGGTCCTCCACAGCAAGGCACCAATGGGGCAGGTCAGTAAAAAGCTATGAGCGTGAGGAAAAGATGAGGAGAACTTCTGCAAAACCTGGGATGCCTCTGGGGGTAAGAAAGGCCCTGTGAGAAAGACCTTGTGGTTTTTGTCATTGGAACCTTTCTGAAATCAGAGCCAGCCACATCTCACAGCCAGAAAGCAAGCTGGGTCAGAAAGTTGGCAGAGCTTTTGGTTCTGTTTTGGTCATTGTCCGAAGCTGATGGGCTGTGAACTCTGAAAGCAGAGYTCTCCTTCCCACCACTGCACTTGGAG
This sequence comes from Cardinalis cardinalis, assembly GCA_014549065.1. NCBI lineage: Eukaryota > Metazoa > Chordata > Aves > Passeriformes > Cardinalidae > Cardinalis > Cardinalis cardinalis. The sequence goes on from JACDOX010000120.1 coordinate 1,861,058, forward strand.
GATTGCAGTGTTTATGGCAATGGGCGTGGGAGTGAAAAGGGGTTTGGGTGGAAAGCTGAGCTACTGGGATACACTGGCGTGGGATGAGCTGTTGGGACAGGAGGCCATGTCTCCTCCCTAGTCACAAGCAACTGCTTTGAAGATCCCCTAGAGGAGGTAGTTTTCCACGTGGTGTTTTCCTCACCATGGGGCTGCAGATGCTCTCTTCCCTTGGGCACCACCTGTACATGAGGCCAGATGCCACCAGCAGCTCATCTGCAACYGCCAGTGGCTGAAGGGGCAAAAGAAGGGATAGTATTACCATAGAGATTTTGATACTTAGAGTTCTACAGCAGCGGACAGGATGTTGAGAGAATGTGGTTTAAGAATTCACAGTTGTTAAATGGATATTTTTATAGAGTTGTGGAGGGGGAAAATATCCTTCTTGTATTCAGTCCRAATTTATTGCTTTTGTCGCTTATTCCCACTTTAGTTTGCTGGGGTTACAGAAGACACTTTGGAGACACATTTCCTTTAATTTACATGGCTTGTTGTCCTCAGAAACACTGGAATACAATGAGCAGTTTTCCACTGTCATTGTGCCCAGTTAAGTCTGCATGTTTCATCCTCATGCAGTAATTTTGTCATGCACAGGTTTCTGGTATTTCCCTTTCTCTCCTCTGCTCCAGCTTTGCTCTCTGCAGCTCAAAAGATATGTACATCCCAGACATTTGCATGGATCCAAARTATTTTGAATAAGAAAGCTTTGGGTTACACATTCTTGTAATTTGCTCACAAATTAACACTTGGAAAACTCTGCTGCAATGTCAGTCTGGTTGTTCTTGCAAAGCAGTCCTCAGACAAGGGCAGGTTTTTATGCTCCACAATATTACGTAGTTGAACAGATATCTTRGAAGTCCTCCTTTTGTCTTAGCCCTCCCTTCAGCTTTCTTGGCTTGGCTGTGACTAGCCAGGGGTTTAGGCTCTTGCTGTWATGCTGAGCCCCTGACTCACATCCATGGGAGCAGGCAGCTTCCCAGAGCCTCTAGCAGGCAGCTGATACTACTAAAAATTGTCTTTTTGTGCTTTTCCCTTCCCCTACTCACTTACAGCTTAGAACTAATTTTTCAAAGCAACAAAATCCGTAAATTCAGCTTGACATTTCCTATTTATGGCTCTTTTTGCCTTATTTTGACCTTATTCACCCTTACTGCTTTTCTTTGAAGACAGAAATACAGAGGGAGAAAAAGTGGGCTTGAATCAAGTCTAGTTTATTGATCCTTAGGAATATTTGCTGCCTTGCTGCACTAATGACAGCTGTTTTGTATGAGAATATGATGTATTTCTGTGACACCCACACAACCTTTGGGTTCAAAGGTTAGCCCAAACCTTTWACTGAATGCCAATTTGCAGGTAACTGTCCACAGAGCAAAGAGAGACCCAATTATCATGAAAACCCTAGTATGAGACAATCTGGAACATTAAGAGCAGTGATTGTGGCTGGGACAAGAGAGTAGATAGCGATAGATAGATAGATAGATAGATAGATAGATAGATAGATAGACAGATAGAAAGATAATTCATCACCACTGTCATGCTTCTTTCATATCAGCAAAAGCAGACTTGATGCTCTGCATTTCAATTGTGAAGGGCTCACCAGGGCTTTGGCAGCATCTGAGTGTCAAATACACCAAGGGCTCTCTCAGCACAAGCTTGGATTGCCCAACACATGCTGAATGCCAAATTATTTTACTGAAATTGGTAAAGGCTGCAGTAAATCAGGGGTGACTGAAGAGTAACCACATAWGAGCTAGTTTGCCAGTGCATTGTGCTATTAATGATTACCCACCCTTCGTTGGAGAGCAGCACAAGCAGCACAGTTGGTGTATCTAACCATTAGCCAACGGATGTTTTCCCTTCAGTTCTGACTAAACTGCTGATGGGGGAAGGTGCTGTTAGGGTTACACATTAATCGTACCCWCTGTGGAGGGGCTGATGCCATCAGTCCCTGGAGTGGGAGCTTGACACCTCAGGGGAATTGTCACCCCTGCTGCAAATCCGTGCTGCTGGAGACAAAGAGCCACCCMCACCAACTCAGGGAGGGAGTGGGAATTCTGGGATGGATGGGTGTGGGGAAAGACAGAGAGGAAAAATGCTTGGATGAGAAGGCAGCAAGCCAGCAATGAATGGCATGGAGGCCAGGGTTGTCCTGTCCAGGCCAGACGTGGGAGTCTTTAGACAGACGCTCCTCAAACATTTCTTCTCCTCTGCAGAGGCACTTGGCTGGTGATTGGGCTGTCCTCAGCTGATGGACACACTGACTAAAATCAGGGCAGGTACTGGACAAACAGGAGCCCTCCTGAGCTGCTCCTTGGCTGCTCCTTAGTGCTGGCCTGAAACCCGGGACAGGATGTGGAGGGTTGCCTCAGGAAGAGAGGCAGAAAGCAGCAGTGGGGTGAGGCCGTGCTGATGCATCCCTCAGCCAGCATCTGTGCTGTGCCTGCTCTGACACCACGTCTGACARTCTGATTGCTTGTACGGGCTGCTCGGCTTGGAAAGGCATTGTCCCAAGCGTAATATTTCATACACATTCTTGTAATTCATTGAAACCCCCCTTTGCTCTCATGGCAACTAGCCACCTACATGTATTTAATCCAAAAATAAGTGTTGTAGATTATAAATAGCTCCTACACACACTAGGAACGTATTTCAAGGAAATATTTTGACAGGACGCCTGAAAGAAATGTCAGGAAAAGCAGTTTGGTTCAGCTAAGTACCAAGGTATGCATTGCTAATTTCCCCTGTTCCTCAGTGGAAATGAGTTACTATCATTATTGTTCCTTTGCTTGCTATTTTTTTCAAGCCATTATTTTTTAGATAGAAAAATAGATTTTCTAACTTTGGTAAGTAATGGCTGCCAGAGGTATAATACAGAAACATAATTTTCTGGAGTATTGAGATCCTACTCACCTCTTTAAGAAATCAAACTGAACTAAATATCACTCMGCAGATACTTTTTTTTCTCTGTATGTATGCCTTTTTTGCTTTTTGGGTTTTGTTGTTTGTTTTGGTTTATGTTTTTGGGTTTTTTTTGTTTTTGGTTTTTTTTTACTGAAATACAGACCTGAAGAAAGCTATTGCTTKATATATGTTTAAAAAAGAGAAATACAATTTTGAAATACAGTATTCTGGCTGCAAAAGAACATGTGGAATTACAAGAAAAGTGTAACTTAATTCTCCAGTGTTTTGGTCCTTTCAGATGGCTGCTGAGAGATGCTGAACACTGTAAAGCACTTTCATAGATCTGATTGATTTATTTTTTCTTTCGCGAGAACTTGGATCGCTGTTATCACAGTGCCCCAAGGCCTTAGAGACCTCACTGTGTATTTCCTTGAGGACACCTGGAACATGCACATCATGAATCACTGGGCACTGCCAGACATTTTGTGTGACCTTCTTGCAAGATGCAGGAGATCAARCCCTGCCTGCTTTTAGTATTAAAGGACCTGCAAAAGGGTAAATGTGGAAAGAATGTATCTCATTGGTGTAAAGCACGCACAATTTTTCCTTGTGGCAAATCAGCCACCCAGTGACAGGCAAGGATTAGGACTCTTTTAGCCTGAAGTCAAACCAGATGTAAATTGCTTGTTTTGGAGAGAAAGGTCCTTCTCAAGGCAAAATTCTGTATTTATCCTAACAATTAACACCTCAATAAATGGACAACTGAATGTGGATTTTCCCCTTTTCTGGCAGGAAAATTATCTTTCCCGACATGCTCAGTTTGCTTCCTGCCTGTTCTTGACAGACTCTGAAATCTCCCACATCCATCACTGAAAACAGAAATTCAGCACTTTACAAGCTCAAAATAATAGATTTTTACAATTCCTTTTCATCATAGATTTTCTTCCCTGTAAGTGTCCCACACCACTGCCTTAAACTTMTTAGTTTCTGGCCATCCCCTGCAGGGATCAGGCCAGAAGCAGTACCATTAATCATGAAATAAACACTGAAAGATTTAGATAATTTCGTGTGCATTTCACACAGCCATCCATAGAATTAAGAAGAATTCTCTGTTAATCATGGAGGGTGCCTGGAGATTCATTTTCCTGCAATGAATGTGCCAGAGCCTATTTCTGAGTAATTTATTGTTGATTTGTCAGAGTGGTCAGTCCTCATAGAAAACAGTCTTTTATCTCTGACACAACCAGCACAGCTTTAAGGGGAAGGGACTCTTTAACCGAGACAGTTTAAAAACACTTGCCTTTTGACCCCTTTCTTTGAGATGTGATTGAATGTGTGGAGTGTTTTTGCAAGGAGTGCAGAATAAATAAGCAGTGAGTGAGCTGTCACAAGCTGTGGAGTGAAGGTCGTATTCTTCTTCTATTTTTTTTTTTTTTGCTTGTGTTTTGCCAGATTAACTTCAATGAGACGGGTGACTGGTCTGAATCGAGCCCATTTCTGTGATGAGTTACATGTGTTGCTCTGTAGGGCAGAATGAAACTCCTCAGTCCAAGCTGCCTTATTTAGAGGGAAATCAGATGGAACAAAATGTATCAGAACTAATAAGGCAACAAAAACCATCATGCAGGAGAAGAAAAGCATGAAACATACAAGCATTTCCATGTCAAGGAAAGCAGCAATGTTGGTGCAAAACTATTGCTTCCACTTCATATCAGGTTGATTTTCAGCTTAAATAACCTTTCCAAGTCTGTGAATGGGGGGGGTTATATTTGTTTAAAATTAATTTGCCCACTTATAAATTACATGGAAGTGAAAACATTCCTTCCTTGCTAGATTTAAAGGTAAGGGTCGAGGAGTCGTGCTTGCATGAGTGTGTGACCCAGCTTTTCCAAGGAGGGCAGGTGCAGTCATCACCCCAGGAGAGGCAGATTTCAATCTGTGGCATACCAATCATCTCTCAAGCYTCCCTGCACCTGGCTTTGCCCATAGCTACAAGAAGTATGATTCCATAGCCATATGAACAAGGAATTTTTACTCCCCAAGAGCACTCAAAAACCTTGGGATTTTTATYCAGTTAATGCATCTACCACTGGAGAGTGCCCAGGGTTCCACAGGAGCCTGAGCCAAAGAAAACACATCTGGGAGGAGATGCCACAGCAGGGACACGTGCGCAGAGTCTCCAGGCTGCATTTGCTTTGGCACAGGCTCCAAGGATTGCCGTGAGCAGAGCAGCATGAGGGCTGCTTTGCTTCCCCCTGTGTCACAGGCCTTCTTCAGCTCCCCTGCATAGCTCCAAGCATGGGAGCACGCTGAAGGAATTCCGCAGTGAGCTATGGAGGGGCAGCTTTCTCAGAGGTGTAGCTACARCTACCTGAGCTGCCTGGAGCTGTGTCAGGCCATAGCTGCAAAACAGCTGCACAGCCCATGAGATAATGTTTCCTACTCTGCAGGTGGGATGGCAAATCTGTGGGAGGCTCCATCTACATGGACCAGAYACCTGAGCTGTCTGCAACTTGCTGTGGATGGAGTCATAATGGAAAAATTTTGGTTTAGCAGCTAGGATGGACAGTGTGCAGCACTCCTTGAAGAAATCTGCACTGGGGCAAGTTGGAAACTATTGCTATGTATCCTAATATTCTATAGTGTGAAACATAACTTCTATAAATATTCAGTATTTTTTCACTTTTAAAGGTGTCTATTTTATTARCTCGATACTGCCATCAGAACAAATAAATACTTGAGACTTTACATAAGCTACAGGTGTGGCTTGATGCCTTAGCCACTGGAACATTTTTCCTAACACTTGCAAACCATTGCAAGAAGCTATTTTCCTCTATGAGGARTATTCTATACTACAAAATAAAGGCTTGTCAGTTAATGATATATAATTAAAAACAAACAAAATACACCACCCTTTATTTGTAAATTTTCAGTTACCATGGATTTTTCACTAAGGTTTTCTCTTGCTCAAGCCTCTGTGTCTAGTCTCTGCAGTATTCGGCRCAGAGTTTGCAAAATAAACCCCAACACCTGTCTAGGGATCCACCATAATCCTAAAAGGATTGATGGTGTCAGAGTCGGGCCTGTTTCTGTGGCATGCACACACTGCACTCTTGAGTATTGCGCTCCCTTTGCCAACAGCTTCTGTGCTGGAACAGGGCTCCCACAGCTTCTTTTAGTCAAAGGACACCTTTGGCTTGTGGAAAAGAAGGAGTACTTCCCAGGACTATCYTGCTCCGTGCTGCCACCACAATGTACCTCTGCAAATAAAAGAACAAGTGCTCAAATTTTAGTTCAGTTTGTATCATCAGATCTAGTTTCCCACCTACTCAGTTTCTTCTACATACATGYGGGAAATGCCTGTTGTTAAAAAGTGATTTCTGGCTCAGTGACCTTCCTCCTCAACACCCAGGGCTTCTAGAACATGACACTGGCATGGGATGCTCATCAAAGGAGCAATTTAGGTGGATAACCTTGTAAACTTCAGAAGCACAGTGCCTTCATTTTGACTCTTACAAAGACTGGGTAGAARGGGTCTGTTTATCTTGCTGTCCATGCACTTAGAGCACTGTGCCAGGCCCTTCAAAGGAGCCCAGACTGAAAAGGAGCACATGTGATCTGCAGAAGTCGATGGTGTTTGATAGCTGGGATGCCATGGAAGATTTCACATTCTTCAGCTCTAATCTCTTATAACAAAATGGAATTCAAACCTAACCCCTAAAAAAATAAGTCAGGTCTGGTTAGTGTGATGCCATGTCCCATGTATCCACCAGGATTTGTTTTTGGTGGATTAGTGCTCTCATTTAAGTGTTTTCTTCTTGGTCAGCAGTGTTATTGTTTTAGCTGATACTTTCAAAAGGTGTTTATTTTTGCTGCTAATCTAAGATGAGCCCTGTAATTATCTGTGAAATAGAAGCAATTCCTTTCTGTAGCTGTGTTGCTCTCTGGAGGCAGTGCCTGATGCTTTCTGTTTTCTGACATGATTTTTTCCATGGCTATTTTCAAAACAGTTGCATCACATTTCAACTGTCTTGGTCCTTTGTTGATGTGTTTTACCAAAAATACCTCAGATAAATAGCAAAGACTTTTTGTCTCCTAGATGGATTAAGTGCCATTCTAGTGTTTGTGATGAGAAGTATCTTTCTCTGCCTCAATATTTTTATTTAATGCAAGTTTTGTTGGGTATTTTACATGTTGGGCTGTAGCACAGAGTAAGACAGCTCCTAGAACTTACTAAGCAAAATAAATAAAATATTTTAACTTCCTCAGTTTCATACCTTTTCAAGGGGTAAAACAATGGCTGGAACAAAGAGGGAAGAAGAAAAACAGCCTTTCTAGAGCTTTTAGCCCTTCTTCACCTTGTCCTCTACTCTTTACCTCCCAAGCGTAACTTGGAGCTGCTGTGGCTRTGTCACTGTTTTCTTGCCTCTTTCTACATTTTCCCTGCTCTGACAGATGCTTTGCTGAGTGCTCTACCATCATCTTTCAGGATGTAATACCTGTTTACCCTGGGAACACCTTATGGTTCCCTAATATTTCTTCAACCTTTTTTCTTCCCTAGATTTCCTCTTCTTCTTCCTCTGTTTTTTTTTTTCACTTTCTCTCTCTTCCTTCCTGCTCCAGACCTGCTTCTAGGGGATCACTTCTGAGAGCTTTTGCATTCACCCCTAGCCTTTGCTCTGCCTGTTTATTCCTTGCTTCATGCAGCCTTTTACAGACTGGGTAACTGTTAATCATGCAGAGGTTAGGAAGAAGTTTCACCTCTATCTAGAGAGAGAGAGAGAGAGAGAGAATAATCCAGGAATTTTTTTTATCTCCCTGTCATCTGATTCTGTATTTTTTTCTGAGATGGAAAACTGCTCTAGGTGCCTCCTGGAGTTCCAATGCTGTGGGCTTTACTCTGCCCAAGCCTGGGTGAGTGTGTAGCAGTTGAGCTTGGATTGTGCAATATTCCTTGAAAGTAGGAATCTGGGTTTCCAGGTTTAGTTTGGGCATTAACCTGGAAGGGACCCTAATCCATGAATGACCAGCATGAGGCCTTACAAAGGATCTACTCAAGATGTTCTTGCAAATCTCTGTTTTCTGTCTGTTTACACCTTCAACCTTGCTCCGATGTCCCTGAACATGTCAGTGCTGACAGCTAGAGACCTGGCACTTGAYGCAAACACAATGCTGTAGTGGGATTAAGACTATTTACAATAACTGGTTACTTGCTTTGTGTTTGAAGAAGATGGAAAATACACCAATGAAAATGTTGTTTGCAAATGGGTCAAGAATAATCACAGTGCACACTTCTGAAGACTGCAGTGAAACTTCTAAAAAAWCAGCCAACTAACCAAAAAAATCCCTGTGCTCCCCTACTGCCACCCTTTCTCCCCAAACATCATGGTCATASTTTTTTAAAGGTGGGAGTAGAAAGGGGGTAAAAATAATCTTCTGTTCAGGATCATTATCAAAGTTTCAAATCTTTTGAATGCATTTGTACTGAGCCTATACAAGTGCCCTGGTGGAGATCAATGAGTAGTAGGTAACTAATAACTGCTCAAGATCTTTATGCACGCAAATAACCTCTGTATTTCTAAGGATTATGGGGTACTCTGAACACCCTTCTCCTCATGTTCAGAGGCTGTGCCTTTCCACTACAGAAAAAGCCTCTTTGGAGGCAGTAATCAAGGTTTGCTTGTAGACCGTTCCATTTACCAGCAATATCCAGAAAGGAACTTGAATTTGTATTATTAATTCAACAACATCATTATGAATGAACTGCAGGAAACAATGCATCTTCTTCCTATGTAAACAGTGTAAATAAAACCTCTGATAAGCACTTTACTGCATTGAATTCCTCATTCTTTCTTTTGAGAGCGTTCCAAAGTTTAGTGTGGAGCTTAATCAACTTCATACGTGCTTGAGTTGGGCAAGTCAAAACTAACATGACCCCGCACAAGAAAAAGCATCCCTCGCACGAGAAATCCCATTCTGCTTATTTACTATATATGAAAACAGCCCCAGCCATTCCTTCCCTGAGGCAACAGGAACTTTTCCATGTTTCCTTAACCACCGTCACCCTTCAACACTTTTCAGGACGAAAGCCTTTTTCTCAGGATGACCCTGGCTGCATGGTCATTAAACTGAGATGGAGCTGATGAAGCAAAATGACCAAACCTCCTACTTTAATGTATTCAGCTGCAATATAGTTACCAACTGCAAAGTATGGTGCTGTTTAACCTCTCTTTTCTGTCAACTATTGACCACACTGTAATTCTTTTGAATATGAAGATTTGGGCCCTGCTTTGGCAAAGAGCTGAGCACAGGATTAGCTTCACCTGCAGGTTACCATCTTTAAATTAGCACGGCTGTTAGCATGGGTTAAATAAATACATATGTAAGTTAATAATAATATTTTTTAATTAAAAAGATAGCAGTGTGTTGATACAGTGCTATGTGGGTGGCAAAGATTAAAGAATAGGCAGGGAGACAAGTAGTTCAGGTTGTGAATCAGATCTTCACTGAGTGGCAAAAGTTCTGGAAAAAAATCCACCTTTTTGGAAGCAGACATATGCCAGGCCTATATTCAGGCCTTTTAAAATCAAAGTCCGTCTTCRTTCATGACACTTGGGTCTGGGCTGGAAATCTTCCAAAGGATTTCGGGTCTGTGCTCTGGGATTCAATCACTTTTAAAAAAGAAGCGTTTTCGGAGGGTTGGTGACCACTTCTGGAATGTRTTAAATTAAATCCTTTGTTATCTATAGACAGACATCACAGGGGTTACAGCAGTGCAAACCTCTCTTCATTTCAGGCCTTGTCACTGGATACTTTCTGCTTGGAGCGGGAGGGTAAGGAACACGGTGTGGAGACAGGTGTCCCCGAGCTCTGGGGTCTGGGCACCCAGGTCCTGCTTTTGTTCCTGTTATCTCCGAATCAGAAGAGGCTGCCTAGGAGAGGTGAGGGCTTAGCCCTCTGAGAAAGACCTACAGCTTTCTCTGGCTTCAAGACAGCAAGTCCTGCCTTTGCTTACTCATTATTTGTATAAAGGAAAAAGAAGTAATTATGACAGAATAAACATCTGAAACATCCTCTTGAGAGCAAAAGCCAAAACAAGTGGGGAAAAAAAGTCTGCTGTGGAGCACTCCTTTGCTTAACTGAGCACAGGAGTACAGACAATGTGCAGTGCTGCCTAGAGGAGAAAAATATCTTGAAGCTGGCAGTTCATAGCACAGTCAGCAGACTATGATGACAGTGGATGATGTGCAAGTCAGGAAAATCTTCTGAAAAATCCAATAATTTCCCAGTTCATCTATAGTTGGGGTTTTTTTGTTTTGTTTTGTTTCTTTTTCCTGGTACAGGACAGCATATCAAAGGGATTAACAGTTTAATCATAGCTGCTGATTCATATATGGGGATCTGCAGTGTTTATTTATTTATTTTGTTATCAGGAACTTCCTCTTAGAGACATGGGAAACAGAGGCGCAGAATGGTGAAATTACTTGTTTAAATGGTGCCTGTGGCAGGGGGAAAAATAGAAGTGTTTCTCAATCTTACACCCTTTTATTACTCCTGTGCTGGTTTAACAGAGGAATTACAGCTCCTTGCATAACCCTGACTTTTCTGGCTGTAATGACATATGAGTACAATCCATTGCTCACATTTCCCTGATTTTTCTGACTGCAAAATGAGGTCTTTTATACTGCAGGTGAAAGTGCTGGAAAGGCTGATTCACACCCTGCCATGTCCCTCCCTGGAGCTTCTGGTACCTGTAGGAAGYTACATGGTGATTAAAGCCAATGCATCTGCCCAACACTTTGCAAAGGCACGGTGGTTCTGCAGGTTCGCTCCCCTGGTCCCAAGCAGTTTAACAGTGAAAACAAGATATGGTAAAGCGGGCCGGACCTGATGCGCTGCTTTGTCGAAGTCTGCTGTCATTAATCTCCGTCTTTATGAATGGTGGGGAAGTGGCAGCTGTACACAAGGATAAACWGCTGTCGCACCAGAGATGCTTTGAACTGCTCTGCTCCTTTGGGGAAGAGATTTGAGATAAAACCGAATCTGGAAAGCATCAGTGGTGGTGCACCGAAAGCCGCTGATCACCCCCGCTGCTCCGGACCCCTTCACCACTTTCCGTCCCCATCACCCTGGGGCGGGCACCCTTCTCCCCCYTCCTTCCCTGTGCTGCCCGCAGCCGGGGCCTCGGGTGTGGAGCGTGGCTTTGCGGGGCTGTGTGTTGACGTCCCCTCACTCCCGCCGCACATCTGCCGCGACCCTGACACATCTGGCCGCCGCCCCGCCGCGGGGCAGCATCTGCCGGCACATCTGGGCGCGCGCGGCCCCTCCCCGCGGGCACATCTGTCGGCGGCGGGGGGCGGCCCCGCGGCGGGGCGGGAGGAGCGCGGGTCGGCGCAGCCCCGCCGCCGGCCGGGGCGGGCAGAGCCGGCGCGGCGCGGAGGGGAGCGACGGCCCGATGGGGCGGCCGGCCGGCAGCCTGGCCCCGCTCCGGCTGCTGCTGCTCCTGGCGCTGGGACACGCCTGGACCTACCGGGAGGAGCCGCAGGACGGCGACAGGTGGGTGTTGCGATAGCGAGGCTGCTTCTGTGCGTGTCCTCCCCGTCTACCACCTTCTTTTTCTTTCTTCCTGCCTTTTTTTTTTTTTTTTTTTTTAATACTCCGACTCCCCGCCTTGCAGGGAGGTTTGCTCCGAGAACAAAATCGCCACCACCCGGTACCCCTGCCTGAAGCCCACGGGAGAGCTCACCACCTGCTTCAGGTGAGCGCCGCAGCCGCGGAGGACGCGGGGCAGAGGGGGCGCGGGGCTCACGCGTGTCCGCGGCTGGGGACTCGCTGCCCGCGGGGAAGGCGGGGGGGACACACGCGTGTGGGTGTCAGAAGCAGGGACGGCGGCTGTGCCAGCTGTTTGTCTCGCCCCTGCTCCGTGCTAGCCCACCCCGGCATTCCCACGACGCCGTGGACCGCGGAGCAGGTAACTTGGTCACATCCCTCGTGCGTTCCGCATCTCCCCTGGCAAGTCCTGCAGCTGTCCCAGGGAAGGGTTTCGGTAACTCGCTGCAAACGTCACCTCTGAGACATCGCTGGAGAGAGAGGGTGCGTGTGGTTCTCATTGCTGTACCGAAGCCACAGACAGTTTTTGATACGGTGAGAGAGAGGCTTCCTCTGACCTGGGTGTCCGGGACCACACTGGAGCTATAGCTGCATCAGTTGCAGGACAATCAGCGAGATCGTCTGGATTTGTGCTACACAAAATGTATCTGAAGTTAGGTAGATGAATCACTCTCAGAATTGGTAACTTCTTCAGCAACCAGCTCTGGGGGAGAAATGTGACAGAGGCCTCTGAAATTAAGATGAATCTAATCTCGAGTTCTCATTTTTCAGCTGTGTGTTTGAGAAACATAATCTGTTTTAATGATGACAGCTGTCCAGAGCTGTCAGTGATTGACAGTGGATGTGCTTTTTTGAAGAGCTGTACACAAAGTATGAGCACACACGTACCCCTTCACTGACGCCCTCAGGTTAGCCTCATCTCCACAGACGAGATGTTTCATGTATGAAAGCTGCTCCTTATGAGAGGCTGCTTTGTGGAGGCAACTGTGCTCTGCCTGTGCGTGTATGCTTGCATGTGACAAGGAGCCACTTCTGTACACCAAAAATATGGTAACACATGTAGAAAGTGAAACAGAGAGTGTCCACTCTTCGGGGAGCGTCCATCTCTTCYGTTTGGAATTAGTTCCAAAGAGCTGTAGACAAACGTTGCAGCAGTGTTGTCCCTCTCCCATGCTCTCAGGCTTGTTCATGCCCACAGCCAGCTGGGACAGTGTCCTGCCACTGCCCAGTTCTTAGGAGCGTTAGCTTCCTCCCAGTCCCTGGGAAGGGCTCTGCAGGGAATGGGGACCACCCTTCCCTGCATCCCTTATCTTCTCTCTCTCCTCTCTCTGTGAAGGTGAAGCAGAGCCCTCTTACAAGCAGCTCTGTAGCACCCAGTGGCAACACATTTTGTGGAGAGGGACAGTGTGAAGGTTTTGCWGGTTCTTAGTTGAACCTGCAGCATTTCTCTGGTTTGGGGGCAGAGCACTGGGGTGGACAAGACAGTTCTGAGCGGGGAGTTACTGAATGAAGAAGCCAGAGTGGGAGCTGCATGAGGCAGTACACACGTGACCATCCTGCTCCTCTSTGCGTGTCCCAAAATCCGTCTGAGGAAAGTGATTCTGCTTTGTGTGTGACAGAGGAGGACTACACAGGCTCCACTGGCAAAGAAAGTGGGACTCTGTCCGGCTGCCAATTCCCACTTCTTTAATCCCTCCTGAGGTATTTCTGACCTTTGGGCTCTGGTTGTGACAAGCCTCCCTCCCCAGCTCTGCCTCTGCACAATCCCAAGTGATATTCACTGTCCCAAATCAGCACAGTCTGTGTGGATGAGAATTTGGAAATTGCTGCGTCAACCTCTCGGTTATTTTAGTTCAAACATTTTCTGTATCTATGAYTTCCAAGTCTCCCTTGCTTTAAAAAAGAAAAAAAAAAAAATCTATTTCTGTGTAATCATCTATTTTTAAGGTTTAACCTTTAGGCTTGGGTGAGGGCTCCATTCCTCACCTTGCAAGGTCTCTTCCATGAGAGATGCGCCAGAGCAGGGCAGCAACTCTGAGAGGGAGCAGCTCTGATCGGCAGAGCAGCTCTGCACCGAGCACAAACCTGAGCTGGCAGTCCTGCCCCTCAGAGCTGTGGCGTGCTCTGGCAGGGACCTGCAGCATCACCCACCCGACGTGGTGAACCCCAGGGGCACAACAGCACCCCCATTGCTCCTGCTAGCAAGGGGTGCTCTCAGCAGGCACGTGGGATTACCCTTGGCAGAACACTTTTTAATGTTAAATTCATTAATACTTTGAGGTTGAGGCTGTTAACAAGGCAATGGGAAACTTGCAAGTGTTGACTAATCCTGTGGTGCCTCAAGGCAGATTTTGTTTCATAGGACATTCAGGAGCTTAAGGATTCAGTTTTCATCTCTGGAATGACAACCAACTCCTACAGAAATTCAGCTTGGTAGAAACTCAGCTGTGGCTTTTAGGAGCTTTCACTCCAGGTTTCAGATAAACTTGATTTTGCTGTTCTATATTTTATTCTTACAACAMTTCATTTTTTATCTTCCTACATATCTTTATCACAGTATTTCATAATGATAGYAGTTATGTAATTTATATACATTGTTAGAGGTAGGTAAAGGGATAGTTAATGTCAGCTTCTATTTACTATTAGCAGACACACCTAAGTTCTTTTCTTGGTCAAAGTACCATTTGTGTARAAATTATACAAACTGACACAAAATTTATCTTGATATATCAGGCATAAGGCAACATGCACCACTACTGGTGATTTGTTGTGAAATTTRTTAAATAAAGTAAGGAATACATATGAAGCTAGACACCAAAATTCCTGACCAAAATGCTTGATAGAAAGTAATATCATCCTTTTATTCCTCCTGCTGGAATCTGTCATGAAAATCAGCATGTTTTTAGAGCACTTTCAATAAAAATAGCATATTTTCATCACAAAAAGTATTTCTTGATTTTATTTTTTTAACCAGATTTACTTATGATTAAAGATGATCCAAGAGGAGGACCAAGCTAGAAGTGGGGCCAAGCCCTGAGAATATACTGGCATTTTTCCCTGTGGTCATAGCAACCACGTACACAATCAGACGTATTTTTTTTCTTTTGAATGTGTGCAGTCTGGCCCTTGGTTTAGTTTGATTTGTGATTTTTTTATATGTCCTCTGTATTCGTTTTCATAAGAGTACAAAAGAACAGATGCAAAAAGCAGAGGGAGCTTATACAAAATCTTTTCTGTGGAAATCTCATTTAAACTTTTKTATGTAACTGGACACAGTACCCAGTACTGATGTCCCCGTCAGGTAGGTATGGAGAGGAATTTCTGCAGATTTATTGATAGTAGTATRGTCCAATAAGACTTTGAATTCCTACTGTATGCCAAATTAATCAAATTTTAGGAAATTTGGGCAGCATGAGAATATGAAGCCCCAGTCTCTTGTTACTGTCTTCTCCAGCTGTTTGGATGTGATGTTGATTTGTKTCACTCTCATACAGAGTTCTAAACACTTTGTTGGCATAAAAAAATTACACAAATGTTGCATTTTTCTCCAGTGCCTGTGACAATTCAGTTTGTGCATCCTTGCAGCATCCTTTTCATTACAGTCCTTCCTTCATTTCCATTTTAAACAGTGCTCCTCTATGTATTTGCTCTGGTCCAGAAGGAAAAGCACATCTGGAACAGGTATCCCTTGCTTCATCCTGACTGTGGACCTGTGTTCCCATAAGGGAGTGGTAGTGATTATGTCACTTCTGAGTTCAGGAGGATCAACATCTAATCTGGTACAATTTATTAATTGGAGTTTCTCCCTTTTTAAAAACCAACAAGCTTGATTGCCACAGTAACTGTTGTATATTAGGAGAGCTAAATATTTTACTCAGAATTCAGAGAATGTAGTGAATTATTCAGAATTATTCAATATATGTACTTAGAAATTTCCTAATGGGAAGCTGTGAGAAGTTGTAGGAAGATTCAAGCATGAAATGTGGGAAAACAAGAATATTTTTATTGCCTGACTGTGCTCATCTCTTTGCCTACTAGACACTTAAATATTGTTCTAAGTTGACATGTAAGAAATAATCTTGCTGCTCCTCAGAAAATTTTTATAAAATGTTAAATTAAGGAAACCAGCAGCCGTAAATCAGGTAGATGAAAATTTGAACCTGGATCTGCACAGCTGGGAAGAGCACTTTAGCCATTGCCTTCATGGGTGAAGGGAAGATTTGGGGTTTTTTTCTTTTATTCAGATGAAAATGTTAGTCTAAATTAGTTGACAAAACTGATTATTTTTAAAACAAATTGACTAGTGACATTGTAAGAGAAATTATCCATCTTTCTCTGGCATCACCATAAGTAGTCTTCTGCATTTTTTGCTGAAAATGAAGCATGCAAGGACAGGTTATACCCTAATTTTGCGTATATAGTGATGGAGACTTCTCCTGGTCCTTCCTTCTGCAGGACCAGCAAGGAGTAAACAGTTTAGAATTAGGGTGCTGGGCACAATTCTAGCTAATGATGGTGAAATCTTTGTAAAGATGAGTCAACTTTTTATACATATATCTCCTAACAAGCTCCATGTTGTGGAACTTAAATCTTGGCTAAGAACTTAATCTGTAACTTTTTTTTTTAGTATTTTGCAAGCAAGATCTTTTAAATAGGACTAACAACAGTGTAGTTTGTCAGCTTCTTCATCTGATAGTTTGCAGCTACAAGTATGTTGCATGAGTCCTTCCAGCACTTCAGGTTTCAAATTATGCTGTAAAAAATTGTTCTACACTTCCTAACAAAAAGACAATTCAAATGTATTGTGAAAGAGAATGCATATATATTTATACCCTACTTTGTTCTAATGCTAAACAGAGATGACAAGCATTTCTTTTTACCCTCTTCAGTGCTGATACTATTTTTTATAGACTGTATAATTTTGCACATTCTTAAAAGATAAAAGTAATTGCAAAGAAGTTGGATTGTAGCTGTTTCACAAAGTGCAGCACTTTCACTAATATGCCCTTGGGGACCATATGCAATTCCTGGTTCCCAGATACTCAGAGAGCATGTAGCAGAGCTTTCCAACATGAGAAAAAATTGCTGTATGTAGTTTTGGATCTTTCAGCTGGAGTAAGCAGGGATATTCTTCGGTCATCTTATCTTCTGACTTTACTTTTCATAAATTTCTTTTTTATAGTTGCTATTGCATTTCCTCTMTGAAGTTTTGCTGACTATTCCATATCATTGAAAGAGCCCCAGCTGATATAGTATAACAGTTAAACAAGCAACTAACCTGATTAGAGCAAACTACTGCCTAATCTCCCGTTATCTTGAGGGGAAATACACTCCATAGTAGAATTTTGCTGAAAATTTAGAGAGAATATGATTTCAAACTTTGTATTGGTTTCAGAAAACTAAACATACAGAATATACATATATATTCACATTTTAAAAAAATCTTTCAGGGAATTGTCATCACAGGTAGAACTTTGTACATATCTATGAATAAAATTTTCTTCAATACAGTGCTATTTTTTACAAAACAGTGTATGCTACAATGGTGCCAAGAGATGCTTCCTAGCTCTCCTAGGTTTTTTTTTCTCACTATTGGTTTGGAAGTAGCACCTTCAAGCTGTATGGTTCTGACTGCATTCAGCCCTGAGTTTCATTCATTTTTCTTTGCTGTGATTGCCAGAGGAACAGATTGCTCATGGCTACTGAGACACATTGTGAATATCTGCTGGTTAAGGGTAACACCAACGCCACACAGCTGCCTTTAGGCTTCCACGCTACACTTGGGTGGCCATGACTTTCTGTGTCACTTTTCTGTCTCAGGTGCTAAGAATAAGAAACCTAGTTATTTCTGGGTTTTGGTGAGCTTAGGGACACCTGAGATCTCAGCAGATGCGGATGATACTGGCTGCAGCAGAGACTCCTGCAGCAAAATGTGGTGCTCCTGTGGGTTTCCTGGGCAGTGTCTCCTCTGTACAGCCAATTCACTACAAAATGAAACAATTTAATTAATGGTCTTAAAGAACGCTGCGTAATTACTCTGAGTGGTGCTCTCAGGTACGATGTGCTAATTAAAGGATGAGGTCAGGCAAGTGGTCCTTCACGTAGGCCAGGAGTTTTTGATGTTCACATCAAAGCAGTTTGGAGAATTTTAGAACTGGCAAGCCAAGAGCTTTATGATAAGTGCCCTGCTTGGAGGTTTGATTGATAATGAAACCCAGGTGCTTTGCATTATGGTTTTCATCTACAGAATATAGGGTTAAATATGAACTGACTTTGCTGGCCATGTCGTCTAGCTCAGAGACTCCAGACAAACAAAATAGTAGCCCCAGGGCCTCCCATGCCTGATACGAAATAGGTAATAAAAATAGGCCGCCAAAGGGAGCATGACGTTTGTAATTATCTTAAGTATTGTATATGTTCCCTAAGGTCAGGCTGTTTTGTCCTTAAAAAAGTGATTGTAGTCTCTCCTGCTAACAGCAGGATGTTATTAATACTTGTATTACTGCTCCCATTGTGGTAGACACCCATTGAGCTGAGTTGTGCTGTACTGATTGCAGACAAAACAGGCAAGACAGAAAAAGCAGGAATGGAAGGATAAAGATACAGAGCAGCAGTGAAGAGAAAGGACAAAACACCCAGGGGCATGGAGCAAGCAGAAAAAAGAACTGATACAGCCATAAAAAAACAAAAATTCTGTCTTTGTGGTGGTTTGTGTGACAGATACGTGTRTGACAGAAGGGAGGTTATCACTCCCCAAAGAAGTATAATTTAAATGCTTCCAGGCTTCTATTTAAGTTGAACCCATAAAAACAAAATATCAGCCAAAATCAGACAAAAACCCGCATGCACGCGCTCCTGGGAGGATTCCTGTTTTCCCAGCTAGACTTGGAGCTAAGCTACAGGCCCTGATGCATCTTCCCTTGACAGCCTCTCCCCTTCCTTCCTTCCTCAGTCTGGAAAATCTCTCTCCCTCTCTGTCCCTCTCTGTAAAGTGTGTGTCTGTGCAGGGGCAGGAGGGACAACTTACAGGCAGATATTTAAATTTCCCTTTCAGTCCTTACTCTGTCCAGATTGCCTGCGTTCCTTGTCATAGCAAAGAATTTTTGAGAAAATGTTAAAGCATTAAATATTTAAAGTACTTGTGGAAAAGTAGATCGAGCTTGCGAAAGATCCCAGGATTGTCCATATTCTGCTGTGAAAGCCATTGCCCAGTACAARGAACATGTGAGCAACAGGTTTTTTGAGACCTCTGCTGTGCAGTTCTGTTTTTCTGTCATTGCATGTGGGGAAGGGAAATTACTGCATGTGGGGAACAAGGTCACTCGAAGCAGGTGTGAGGGAGATGCCTGATGTTGATGTACAGCAAGTAGTTACCCGGTGCCTGGGATAGATCTCATTTCAGATTATGCTCACTCTTGTTGTGCAGTGCTGGTTTTTTGGGCAGGTGTGATTTTGGGTTTCATTGAGATTGTGGTGAATTCTCACAGTCTTGAGTTTAATATTGGTTTTGCCTCCACCTCAGTGCCCTGAGTCCTGAGATGACTTTTGTCTCAAAGTGTGAGTCGCTGCTGAGTGCTCAGTACCCATGTCACTCCAGCTGGAGCTGTTGGGGATGGCACAGGGTTTTGTCATGAGTCAGTGACAGGGAGATGGGTCTCTCCTATCTGGAGACCTTGTTCTGGTTACATCTCATACATATGGATCACTCCAGGGTTCCTCTTTTTAATTGTGCCCACCACCCCAAACAAGCAAAGCTGACTTTGATTTGCAGTAAAAAATGCTTTCCCCAAAGTCGCTCGGATTTTTTTTCTCTGTTGTCCATTTTCTGCTTGCTCGGTTTCAATTTTCAAGCTAATAGGAGCTTCTTTTATAAACTAACAGTAGCAAATGTCACCCTGCTGCTCAACTTTGCCAGTTCTTCTGCGTGGTTCCAATTGTGAGCAGAAACAATGGAAAGCAGAATCCATGCAGTCCTGACTTGATTTCTTCTTGGCCTAGTAAAAAAAAGGCAATTTGTTTGCATCTCCTTGAGAGTAGCTCTGTTTAACAGCTGAGGAGAAAAACAATTTCAGTTTTAGACAGTAATCTCAGAGCTTAGTGTTTGGAAAATCCTTCTCCCTTAAAGAGTGTTTTCCATTGTGTTGTGTTGATTTCATTGCTGATCCTGGTTCAAAAAATGAAGTACAAGACCATCAAGCATTTAGCATACATCCAGCTATTGTAAATAATTTCTTCTGAGTTTCTTTGTTAGTTTCAAGTTCTAACCACATTAGTTTTAATTGACAATCTGTGCAGTAATTGAAATGAGGTGAAATACACAGTGTTTGTACTAACTGCATTAATTTTAGCAGCCACTCAGTAGTAAACACATATTAAACAGAGTTCTTCTCCTTCCTTTTCAAATGGACTGGGAGATAAAGCGTTGCAGACACCCTGTTTTAAGTGGGAAAGAGAGGCAAAATCTAAGCTATAATCCAAGTTTTTAAGTGGATCATTTTTGGAAAAATGAATAAGCATATTATAGGTCAATGGCAAGTTGTTGCAGAGTGTGAGTTTGGAGAAATATAAAACAATATTCATCTGGGCTAGAAAACATATTATTTATCTTTCTAGGGAAAAATTATTGGTGCATAGCTTCCAGCATAAAGTAGCAGTGTTCATGTTGGCTTCATTATCTCATTATCAACTATCAAGAAGAAAGGTTGACCACCTAATTCTCTGTAACAAAGTGTGCATGTTCAAGAAGTTGTACTGTACAGTCTTCAAAATGGATGAAGAAATACATAAAGTATTATCATAATRTCTCATGAGAAATGGATGAATGCTGAAAATATAGAAATTTGTGAAAGTACACCCAGGAAAAAGTGTGCTCAGAACTCTGTATAAGAGAGAGAAAATTACTTTATTGGATGCATTTTTTCTTTGTAAATAACATCCTGCTCAGAGCTCCAGTGTCTTTGTGGAATGTTAATATTTCTGTGATCACATCCAACACTTTTAATGTATGTTGTAAACCGGACATCTTGCCTACTCAATAAGATGTTATTATCATACTCAATTTTCACTAAAGAGTTTATTATCATAGCTGCACCAAAATAGTGGTGTCATTTCCTAAACATTGCTCTCTGGAATTCTGGCAAAACCCCTTAGTTTAGAGATTATTGCCTTGGAGAGTTGAAACAAAAATAGCCAAAGGGAAAATTATTTTTTCTTTAAAACATTTTATGTGCAAAGAGAAAAAAACAGGTGAAAACAGGGGGTTTGGTAGTTTATTGGTAGATAGTGATTAAGAAGTGGAGGTTGAGAAAGAGACTTGAGGGACCAGGACTAGAGCTACTGTTTGGTAAATGCTTAAATCTACTGGGAATTTGTGCTTTTAACTGCATCTTCCTGAGGCAGGAGTAAGGAGCAGTGGCAGACAGACAATGCTGGCAGCCTGGGCTGATCTTTGGAATTCTGTAGCATGATGAACCCAGCTGCTGGCCTGCACAGTGGCCTGGGCAGTCTAAGGGCAAGTGGTGCATCAGACTGTGACTCTTGTGATGCTTCAGACTTTGATTTCTTGATGTATTACTTAATGGGCTGCTTGTATGAAAAATAGTATGTTTGCTTAGGCAGTTGTATGAAGGTTTTTTTGATGTATATTTGGATTTCAAAAATTTATTAGGGTTTTTTAATTTGTTTTGTTTTCCCAAGGAAAGTATATGTCTACTCTACTGGACCTGCCTGGAGAGATAAGGAGCCTATTACAAATGGGTCATTGGGGAAACTTTGTGGGGTTTTTTGCTGTTTGGTTTTGTTTGAGACTTTTTGTTTCTTTGGGTTTTTATTTTTGGGGTTTTTTTTTGTTTTGTTTCTTTATTTGGTTGGTTGGTTGATTTGTGGGGGATAGTTTGTTTTTAATTTAATGAGGTTTGAGGTTTTTTAGAGTTTCCATGCAAAAGTATTCATTTCAAGCTCTTCTCATTTTAAAATTAAGAAACATAAAATGGAAATTAGAAATAGCGAATGTGGGATTCGTTTTTATTCTACCTTATCCTGCTCGCCTTCCAGCTTGTCTAGTAGCAAACCAGAAGATACTGAACATGTTATTTAAAGACTGTTGCCCTGCTCAGTGTCACACTTCGGTTCCCTACATTTCTAACTTCCATCAATGCCCAGTAAATTAGGGATGACAGAGGAAATTGGGACAATCTGACACTTCCCAGTTTTCAGACATTTCTGTTCAGAGTCTGCTTTAGGGTTTCAGGCACCAGTTCTTTTTACAGTATATGGTCAATGAGGAGAAAGGGAAAGCTTTCTTCACAGCAAGCTAACATAATATTTCCTCTTAGTTTTAAAACTTAAAGAGAAATGAAAATTTTGCTGTCGTATAACCTCAGCAAAGAGCCTTATCCACAAGGTTTTGTAAAGACAGACCTGCATTCCTAAATCTCCTCTGGGTTTGAAGTAAATTCAAAGTGCAATCAGACCTTCTCCTTGTGTTTGATCTTAAATTAGGCCGTTTTCCTGCAGAAATTTCTCTGTGTGGCACAGGAGCTCAAGAACGTTTTATGATTGTGTCTGCAGGACTGGCCCCTTTTCGATTTTTCTTAGAAGCTCACCTCTGTAAAAAGATGTCTCTCTTGGTCCCTGCATGGGCACTAAAGAGGTTGTATGAAAAGATTTGCAGAGGTTTGCATTTCCATAGCTCTGCTGACTTCCCTGGACCTACACCAAAGTGCGTCAGTAGGGGAATTCTTCATAATTATTCTTAGCATTCCATGAAAAAAAAAAAAAAGAATGCAGAAAGATGTTAAAGCAGATTGAAGGCATCTTACCAACAAAGTGAATTCTCTGCCTGGTTTTCCAAGYTGAGATTCTTGGCCAGAGTCTTGTTTTTGCTGTTTGTTGTCCTCGCGCTGACCCATACTTGAATTTGCGGTTTTATTGACCGTGCCTCGAAGGGTCCTGGACAGTGCCCTTCCAGATTTACATCAGTGGGAGCACTGTGATCCAGGGAGGCAGTGGGGTTTAACCTTAGGAGGGCCTTGCCAGGAGTTGAGTTCTAGGTCCTGGGCTTCATTTCTCTGCTCCTCAAGGAGCTGTATCATGCCAAATTCTGCTTTCAGTTACCCACTGAAGTTCTCTATAAGATGTCAGTATTACCTAATTCTCCAGCTATAAAATGGAGGGGAAAGCCTAATTTATGCCTCACWGGGAAGAAAGAGAACCTGAAAGCTTATGCTGAAGATGTAGCACTCCTGTTACAGCAAAGAAGATTGTTGTAAATCAAATGTTCAAATGACTTGCTAGACTTTGTTTACTTTAGTGATTTGCTGTCATTCCAGTTCAACAAAATACTACTGTTTGAGATAAGAAGAAAAAATGCACATTTTTAAAAGTATATTTTTTCATACCCACCAAGAGACAAATTAGATTTTTGAGATGTTTTCTTATGTTTCAAAAGTATCCAGAGTATTTCCACAGTGGGAGYAAGCTAATGGTACATCACTGGAACATCTCCAGTGAAAATAACTGTGGCAGAGTGAAAAGAGCAGTAGAAAACAAGTAGTCAGGAACAACAATGGCAAAAAAACACATATATTTATTTATACATCCTTGTTTGCAGTATAGACCTCTGGATATTTTTAAATACCAGTAAAAGTAGACCTCAAACATTTTCATTGACCTTACAGTCATTACACTTATAAGTAGTTCCAATGAAAAGAAAACTCTTCCAAGAAATTTTCCTCAAGGACTTGACAAAGATTTAATACAGGACAAATATATATTCAGGATGGAATTAGAGGGAAAACTTTCCTGTGTTCAGATTCCTCTTAATTGTGTATTAGGTCTGAAGATCCTGGCTGTATTCCATATTGTTCCATTTGTTGCTTGCCTCTGTAAGGCTTCTCTTTTGGAAGAAAGAACCAAAGAAATCTAGCAACCCTTTTATTAAATGCCATCTTGACCTTGCTTCCTGGAAATATAATGGCCCAAAGGATGAAAAATTACAGCAAGTGTTTATTACTGAAATCCAGTCTCAGTTGTGAGAAGATTAAGTGTTTCAAAAGATTTAATATCCTGCCTGCTTCAACGGGATGCATGTGGAAAAGAGCTGCAAAGCAGCAGAGAACTGGAAATGGCTGTGTGATGTCTTGCTCTGTAGGCATGTGGTTGATATTTGTGGGAAATGCTTGAGAACATGAGTTTTAGAACTGATCCTAACCACATCCCGATTTCCCTATCAGGCTKCTGTGGGGAAGACTTGGACCGTGTATCCTTACATCATCCCAAAGTATCTGATGACAATGCAGAGATAAGCAGAGACTCCCAAAATACGGGTTTGGAAGTCGAGTGTCAGTTTGGTGTTTTGCAGCTGGATATCAATATCTGAATGAAAAGCTACCTTAATCCTGATTTTTTTGGAAGGAAAACTGTAGTACCTAAGCCTATTTGTATACATGAAAGTTGGTGAGGAAGGTTTATTTGGAGAAGCAGAGTCTTGATAAATAGAGAAGTAGATGCTAGCCTCTATTAGAAATACGTTTTATTTTTAAACAGACTAAACTGCAGATTTTAAATCATTCCAAGTTTTTCCTTATTCCTGGAGACAAAATGAAGTTGTTTGKCTTTGGAGATGCTTTTCCATCTTTTACTGCATTGTAGGAAAACATTCCCCATTTGAAAAACTCCCTGAGACATTTCGTGATACCTTTATGAAATGTAGCTTAGTTTATTGGGCAGAACATTTCTTTTGCAGCCCTTCCTGAAATACAAGTTTTATGGGCAGATGGAAGATGTTTTTCATTATTTGGTAGCAGATACATAGAGCAGGGCAGATTATCTGCCTGCTTTACTCAGACTAAATGCACATCTTTGAAAGACTTTGAGAGGCACAGACACCTGCTGCCTTTGGTTTGCATTTTTTCGTACTGATTTTCATACAACTTCATTTTATAAATTTTCTTCTTAAAGAGAAAATTTTCCACAATGTATTTTTATGTTAACTGCTCTGAGGTAATTCACAGGCTACATTTGGATGTTTCACCATTCCCTTTGTAAAGTCAATGTTTAGATGGAGGATTAGCCACCCTGAGGTTTTCCTTTTACAGTATAGGGCTGAAAACCATAACAAAAAGAAATTATTTATAAACTTACCATCTCAGCTCTTGAAGTTAGAAAGGTTCTGACAATCTTTTAGCTGTCTGCGACGGCAAAGTATGGATTCTCTTGGACAAATTTAGGCTGAGATACGACAGCGTGTACACATAAAAAGGTACATAAATTACTCTCTCATCCAAGTGACCACGAATACTTTGTGTTTGGGTTTAATGCCTGTGTACAAAAAAATTCCTAGAGTCAAAATCTGTTTTGCATCACTAGTGCAAACTGGGTATAGTTCCATTGGATTTGATTGAACTTCCCTAGATTTATGCTGCTTTAAATAATGGTGAAAATAAAATTTCGTCCCTGAAATTCAACTTTTGTGAGGTCTCCCAGTTCCCATCAGGATGAAGCAATTTGATTGTATTTAACAATGAATCATCTAACTCAGCAATTGCTGTGTATGAGCAATTAAGTTCTGTTTTTTTAGAACTCTTCTGTCTCACCATAGATTTTTAAAGTTATTTTTGATTGTTGGTTATGCAAGATTAAAGGAAAAAAACAGCAAGAGAAAAATCCCCAASAAAAACCTAGCAAAATCCAGGTTTCTTGCACAATTTGTTTGGCTGATTTGCACTTCTGGCTGCTTCTAAATAAATAAATAACATATATGCAATTATTCTAAAAAGTTGGAAATCCTCAATGAACTAATGTATCTTCACTAAAACCAATGAGATTTTGCATTTTTAGCCCTRTCCTATCAAGATCAGTGTAAGTTTATTCTCAGCCCTGTGATGCCCTAAGAGATGGATGATCAAACCATTTGGATGCTTCTACCCATTGAGTTTGGTAGGAGTTCAATGCCTGTGTATCATCTGCCTGCGATCRAGTAAAGGGTATGTGGAACAAAAGAATTAGGAAGGAGCAGTTAATCCTGATATGTGGTAGAACTTTGCAACTTGCTGCTGTGAAAAACAAAACAGAACCAACAGGTCACAAACATCATTTTAGAATGTGATCAAGTCTGTGTTCAATATCTCTGTCAGGTCAAATAGGAGGATGCCCTGTATTCCCACACCTTCACATCACTTTCTCGGTTCTCTGAATTCTCCTGCATTTATCAATATCCCTGAACTGCAGAGAGTAGAAAAGATGCTTAATTTTAAGGTTGAGTCTGCTCTTTCCAGATGCCAAGGCAGAACATACTCTCTCTTTTCCCTTGTTAATTATCCAGGAGGCTCAGCAGTGGTTTTTGTTACAGGTCTGGATTTTTTGCCTTCCTAAATGTACCATTTTAACTCATGAAGTTTTGTGTAGATCCCGGCAAAGTTGCCTCAAAATTTTCTTTTTTATTTGCTTGCAAATRCCATAACTCAGCTAAAACAGTGCTACAAGTAAGCAGAGAGATGGGAAACACTTCGGCCTTATCAGAAGTCTGGGGAGAGTGTGTAAGTCTGCCAAAGCAGAAATTGGATATGCCCAGGAGGGAAGGCCCACCAGCATTGGAACATGGCAGGATTACATTGTCCCTGTTCCATGCTGTGTGACATGGTACCATGCAGTGAGTCTGAGAGGAAATTAAAGACATGGATCTGATCACAAATGTAAAACTTGCATTTGTGATTTTGATTTTGAACAGAAAATTATTTGTGGGTAATTTTTCTGGGACACGTAGATTTGGAAATGTAGAGATGCAGGACAAGCATCCCTGAAACCACTAGTCTGTCATGGCAATGACAAGGAAAAAGCCCGTTAACTTGAATAAATAAGGGGAGAATTATGTCTTTGAAAACTTGGGTCTTTTTGTTAGAATTCAGAGAAAAACAGAGTGGTTTCCCTGGGGCACCAAAAACTGTGAGGAGGTGCTCTGAAGTGCTCCKTGTTCTGTCATCTGAGAAGTGCCAAAGTATATGCATCACAGGGGAGACAACTGCTCGTTCTGTCTGCTTCAGAGATTTCATTCTAGTCAGACTTTCTTCAGTGTTTTCTTAGAGGAATATATTCAGTTGCTGGAATGTTTGTGCTTTTCTAACACTCTTGCTTGGTGGATAAACGCCTCTGGTACTTAAATGTCTGGAAATGAGAGAAAATAAATAGTGGTCTAAACTTGGCAGCAAYTGATCCCCCAAAAGGGATTACCTAAACCATTTGCTGTTATGTGTATCCTTTAAACAGGCAGCCTGTTGTAGGTAAAATAGATTTATCTGGTCTAGTGGGAGTGTTGGGGCAATTGTCTCTYTATGGAGATGGCACTGCAAGTGAGACACTTATCAGCTGGGCAAGGCACAGGGGAAAGGTTTGGCTACTTGACAGCCAGGAACTGGAAATAAGAAAGTCAAGTGTGGTGCCACAGTCTGCGTGGTGAAGTCTTTTCAGTAGTAGTGAGAAATTTTTAATACTACTGTGCAAACCCTTGACAAGACCTCAGCTGRAAGAGTAATCTGGTCATTAACTTGCAAGGATGAGGAGGCATACCTGGCAGAAGACTTTCAGAAACAGGGACAGCCTGATGGCAAGAGGGAAGTGGTCTAGAGATGGAAAGAAGCAATAACCCTCTTGGAAAGGTAGAAGGCACTCCTAGTTAAAAAATGATGTWGTTGTTTGAGTGACGAGTACCAAGCTTGAAGACATGGGTCTTGTTAGATATAGTGCCATATTCATGTGAAAATCATCTTCTGGATTTGGAACTGGTTTGCATGGGGAATTCTGGACATGCTGACAACACCTTTCAGACGTCTTTATGCAAGCACCTAGCTTAGAGTTGCCTTCCTTCTACTGCATAGCTCAGATGCTTTCACCAGCCATCAAAACTGTGTCCYTATATGTGTCATGTAGCCAACTGTTGTGGCCACGCTGAGCCAGGRTATTCCCAGCTCTGTGGGAAATGCCAGTGCCACATTCAGATGCCAGAAACCAGCAGGCCCCTGTGGTCCTGCTTGCTCCAGCCTGGAGGTGTTTTGTGTCAGCACAACCAGGGTGTTTGGGACACCAACTCAACCCCTCACACTTGCACCTGTACCCGTGGTTCTACCACTGATTACCTCAGCAGGATGGAAACCCTCAGGCTCACACAGTCATCATCTGGTGCCTTGAAATCATGAGCTCCTTCCTTTTTGGCATTTTAGCCTTGTTGTTGAGCATGGTGAATGTGGGAAATCTTATCTCTTGTCTGAATGACTTCCATTGCTGGGCTCAACATCCTGTGATGGCGCTGTCTCTTTCTGAAGGCCTCCTTTGTCATTGTTAGCAGGGAACAAATATCCCTGGAAATAAACAAAACAAGGAAATATAGAAAATACTTGCTATAAACCASAGCTGTGTTTAAACTGAAGGTTTTCCCAAGGAGCTTACTAGTACACATTTAGAGCAGAGCATTCTTTGTCTAGTCCTGAATGTTGATTTTTACTTTTGAATCTGAGCAGGATAACATGGGGAGTTTGAAATGTCAAGAGTCTCTTTCATGGATCTAAATCATGACAAGTCTTTTGTACAGAATTATTTAAAACCTGAACTAGAATTAGAGCCCTAATGTCATGACTGTGCACAAATTCTTGAAAAATTAAATATTTAATTAGTTTACAGTATGGTGTTGCACTACTTTTTGAGGGTGGGGAGAAATGTTTGAGTCTGCTTTTCTCAGTACCTGATCAACAGATTTTAACATCAATTAGACAGTATCTCCGGGGACTCAGTTTTGGGTAATAGCCATGATGTTGTTCAAAGAACAGAACTTTGTCTCTTTATGTTGTTGTTCCAAGTGGCAGTTTTGGGATTAAATGTCTCACGACACATGTAAAAAGAAAACTTTCTGTATGCCTGCTGCCTGCTCAAATCCAGCCTGGAGGCTGCTGGTACACAAGCTGGAATAGTTTGCCTTTGCTCTCTTCCATTAGGAGAGTGAAGAAGTGGGTTGTCTCGTTACGGTGATTTTCAGAGATTCTTGTTACTAGTTGAGAGAGARGACTTAATCTGGAGGTTGACTCTCCAGTGACCCTTAAAGTTGGAATATCTGAGAAAGCAGCAGTTGCACCCGTAAAGCTGGAACTTAGCTGAGGTCTGAGAGAAGGGAGATTGTTGCTGTAAGGAGAGCTGAACCGGTGCCAGCAGAAAGCTGATACAGCAGCGACATGGGCGATGTTATCTCCCCAGCAGTCGTGACTGCGTTCCACAGGCTGCAGGGTCAGACCCCAGGTTTGCTTAAGGCTACATGAAGACAAAATACATCCTTTCTATACAACTGTAAACATGGATCTGAAACAGGATAATTAGCATTATTACAATGAGCTCTCTGCTTTGTTGAACTCCTCAGTGTGTCTCTCATCCAAKAAGGACAGAAGAGTCTTTGAAAACATAATTTCCACCAAGTTTTAATGACTGAATGGCCAGAAAGAAAGTGGCTATGGCTCTGTTTTCCATAATTTGTRGAAATTACTCCATCTACCTGATTTTTACCATGGGTAGGATTTTACTATTGAACGACGATTTATAGGATGAAGTCAGGGCAAGCCTGTCCCAGCCATCCATTCAACTCTCAACCCAACATTTAGAGCTGTTTTCTCACAGCCTTCTGTATTTAAGGGTCATTACCACGAATGCCAGAGATTTTGGGGTAGATTCTAGTCTTTTTATTATTTTTTAGGTCCTTGGGGGTTAAATGAAGAACAGTGCAGTCATGAGTCATGGCAGCAGACCACCACCAAAGGCATTATGATCGCTCCACAGAAAGAAGCCATATTTGCAAGTTACTGGCACACTTACTCCTAGGAACAGACATAACTAATTCTTTAGAAATAGCCACCRCATGAGCTGGTAACTAGTTGCCAGGAGGACTCAGGGTGTGGAAGATACTGGAAGAGTAATGCAGCCTCACAGGTGCTTGGTTTTGGCACATGCCACATGGTGACAATCCTGTAACTTCATATATAAAGCAAATAGAATGGAAAAATTCAAGTAAATAAACAATACCAAGAGTTTGGTTTTTATCCTGATGAAATTGTTAAGTGAAATTTAGTATTCTGTGTCAATTTAACAACCTGACAAGCCTTAGAYCAGGAGGTACAATGAGCTAAATTAAAAGATTTATAGAAAAGTAAGGCAGTGGATTTCAGCTTGTGGGGACATTTTGGTTTTTATGTTTACTTTTCAAATAATTAGGATGCTAACGTGATGAAGTTACGTGCTGTGGGTCAATGTGTTCCCAAATGCAATTTTGAAATAAAACAAATCCCATGCCTAAACTCCCTGAGTTTGGACAGAGGRACTTGTGGGAATACAAGCTTCACTGACCCTCCAGTGCCACTGAGGAGCCAAGCCACCTTTTCAGATGAATCAGGTGGCTGGAAGTGCTTCCCACAATTGTACCCTATCTCATTCTCCAATTTTAGTTTTGCAGTTTGATTTTTTGTTGTTTCCCAGTGCAGAGATATTTTTTTTTTTTGTGCATGACACCTAGAAAAGGAAGACAAAAATAAGCCAAATATTTTTTCTGCCATTAACTGCTGTTACAAGCTTAGAGCAGTTACTGTGTCTAGGTCAGGATCTGAAAATATAGTTCCAGCTCTAAAGCCAATAGCTGTATCTCATGCTGTTGTTTTGTCAGGGATTTCCAGAGGGGGTACAGTTTAGCAAAAATGGGTGGAGATCTCAAGAAACATTAACTTTCTTGGAAAAGTCAAAAATGAACAAACAGTATGGGAGAAAATGGAAGAACATGAATTATCTCCACTCTCTGGAGAGGCATCAGTAATAAGGTTTTCACAGACTCTTCTATTTATCAATTGAAATGAAAATCCAAAGATAAAATCAGGTCTGGAAAGGACTTTTTAGGCTCTGACAGCCCCCAATATCTGTAATTTTTACCTGGTTTATAGGAAAAGGTGAAAGAGTATTTTCAGCTGTGACAGCTCTAAGCTTGATGTAATGTTTAAGAAGAGACAAAACTAGCAAAGAGCCACAATTTTAATAGGATTTAGGATCTCTGTTACACTTGTCTTGAATATGATCTCGATTCACACCACAGAGTAAAATTAGCACAGGAAACACTGTTTTTCAGAGTAGAAACTGTGTATATTTTCTTCTATCCTCAAGCCATGCAGGATTTGAGGGGGAAAAGAGATGACTGCTGCTAACTGATATAAAAATTGCTTTTTCCTCCAATATAGATTGCTATTTACCATCTTCCATGTAGAAGATTTCCAGACACTCATGTGGCATTTCTTCATTTGTTGGGTTGGTTTGTGGCTTGGGCTTTTTCTCCCAAACTAGGCTGGTGTTTTTAATTTCTGTTACATAGCCCTGATGAGATAAATGAAGCACCGCAGGGGCCCTGAGGATACAACTGGTGTTTCATATTCAGTAAGGAGGCGGAGGAGCTGTAAATCCTCTAAGAAGAACGCTGTGAACACAGTAACTTGTGAGGGAAATAATCCTCAGCCTTCCTCTCCCCACTGTCCCAGCATCCTTCTGGCTGCTTCCCAAGGGAAGGAGCTGTGGGATGTCCATGTGGGTGCACAGTGGGGATGGGGCACATCCCACTTAGGACACTCTCAATAAACAAGTCCAAACCATATCTGTGCCTAATAAAATAAGCCAGCTCCTGCCAATATCAGCATCTCCCATCAGCTGGCATAAAACTGACTGGGTGGGGAAGGGGTAGGAGGTTTCATGAAGTGCCCACAAAGCTCCAACTGTGATCTTTTTCAGGAACAATATAATGATACTGACTGTGGGATAGAAACCTAAATTGCTTGCGTTTTTGCTGACATTTTGCCAGTGGTGTTTTAGAGCTCAAGACCACACAAGGAAAATGGTGTTCCAGGATATACTGCCTCCTTAAAGAGGGGCTGTGAGACTATGACCTAATGTTTATAATTTTAAGAGTTATTGAGAGTCAATTGAACATGCAAAATTCCCAAGTGACTGCACTTATCACTTGTGTGATTAACATGCTTGCRGAGCATAAACAGCTGAACAGATCCAAATGGTTGATGAGGTTCATCAAGAGAAAGAAAATTAAAAATATGTCAGATATTGTTGAAAATATAGGTAAGGCATGATTTTAAGCCCTGCTTAGAAAGAGTATGATCAAAGGGTTGTTTAATGGGCTTTACCTTATTGCTGGTCCCCCTAAGTGTTTGGGCAAATAGAGTTTACTTCGAAGATGATAGGAATAATGATAGCATCAGTCTACTTCACAGGATTTTACACATTCAGATATGAAAGCTTGCATTATGAATTACTCCCATGAAGGTTTGTTTTTTGCAAAATGCTCCTAAGACGAGCTTTACTTTTAGCATAAATATATCAAAATATGTTAAATATATAACATCATATTTACTATGTTCATAATAAAATTTATATAAAACACATATAATCTCAAATATTTATCGTTTTGTGTATGTATTATATATATATAAATCTCTTCATCATTCCCTAAGGCATCATTTCATGCATTGTATTTTTATAAGTGTAGCAAAGGTTTCTTTAGGTGAGATTACACTTGAAAGTCTGCAGCTTTTAAAAAATTACTTTTTAATTAGGTTTTCAGTRTAGATATTGAAATCATAATGTCTTAGATGACAGAAGGTCACATATTTAATACTAGTTTGTAAAACCCTGAAGATCTATTTTGTTGAAGATGAAACACAATGATTTTTGAATTCTAGTTGTTTCTTATTTTTACRTTTCTGTTGGCTCAGGATAGACCATGAAATTATTTTTATTTTTGTTGAGCTTCCTTTCAAGAAGATTTATTATTTTGCTTTGGCTTAAGTTGGAGTTAGGGATTTTTCTCAGCTTATTCCATTTCAATATGCCTGCATCCTGGAGAGGGAATCTGGGAAAAGATGGGACAAACTAAAAATACAATTACTGAAAGTATGAAAGYGCAGTTACTGAAAGTGCAAAAACTGAAAGCTGCAGATAAGTTTCATTGACTTCTAAACAAGTTTTACTTTGCGCTCTTTTGCCCCTTCTTGTTTATATGGGGTTTTTTAAGGCATGCCAGTGATAATTTGAAAACAAAAATCTTTTTTTATCTCTTTTCTTGATTTCACTAGGCAAATGGAGACATTTTTTTAAAGCATTCATTTGAAAAAGAATACTTTGAAAGGTATATTATTGGTGGTAGGTTCTACCAAAGTTATTATTTGTAATGGTATGACAATATTTCACAAGTAATACCTTCTGTATCTTCTATATCTATATCTTCATTTATTTGTGTAGGTAAACTCTGCTGACCCAGAAAACTGCAGAGATCTCTACGAGAAAATCCAGGCTAGAAAGTGTTTGTTGAGGGCACAGCTTCAAAACAGATTTATGTAGCTTTCAGTTTGCGTGAGATGGAGTTTGCTGAGAGGTTGGAAACACTGTTTTTATTGGTTTTGTTCTGCTTTTTCTTTTGGCTGATTTTGCCTGTCTTTTTTTCAGACAGCCCCAGGAGTGTGCTGTGGTTGGGACCCTGCACTTAACTCACATCAACAGTTTCAGTAAACACTTTGTTAAAAAAAAAAAAAGTTTTGGAATGCATTTTTATAACAGCTTTTACACCTGTATTGTTGACATTTTTAACAAACACTGTATGCCCCCTGACCATAATTCAAGAACAGACGTGTTGGTTTTGGAGAAATAAACACTCCCAGACCAAAGGGACCTTTTCCATCTGCTCCCTTCTGCTGAGCATCAGATCTGCCCTTTGGCACTGGTTATGTTTTGGATGACTTTGTCATAAAACCCAGGGTGATGGGGAGTCAAATGCTTTATCTGTGCATGGAATGTCAAATTTCCATGGTTGTGGTGGTTTGAGGTATGGGGGCTGCCTCTAAATCCACCCTCTTCCACCAGCTAGGTGTCTCAGCTGGGCTCTACATATGTGGTGGTTTTCCCAGCAAAGGCCATGACTCACAGTTTCTCTGCTTAGTTTATGATTTATTTGTCAAAATGGCCGTAAYGCGCATTTCTTGTAAATGGCCCGTAGCCTCGTGAGGGAGGCTTGGCTCATCTGCTGTGGCTTTAGAAATCCTAATGACCATTTAATCGGGTCAATGTGAGATAAGCTGTGAGCTAGGGCTGGTTTCATGGCTCTGCTTGCATTTAACAGTGTCATGGTCTTCAAACAATACGTATCCTAAAGCATGAAACCGCGCCGGGCGTTGATGGCATTAAGCTGTTTTCCATACCCCCAGCCTAGCTGTGCATCTGCGGCTCGGTGTGAATTGCCCCACAGTTGGGGAAGTCACAAATACCCGCGTACACTGTCTTTCATTACACAGCTTAATGAGATTTCCACATCCCCTGGGAAACCAGCATGTCCCGCAGATGGGTGGTATCCACATTAGCTTTTTCTACGGCCAACACATCACTGTACTCCTGAGATCCTTTCCAAAAGGAAAGACMTGATTATGCGTAACAGATTGTAAAATAAGAGGTTAAAACAAATGCCAGTATTTCAACTCCATATTGTTAGAATGTATTTTAAACAATGGAAGGAAGGAAGATATTACAATTTTGGTTTTCTTCGTTTGTTTCTGTATGAATCTTCAGGTAATGTTGAGTGGCTGGTTTGTAGCTTTTGTGTTCCTGGCAGACACCCAGCAGGAGATAATTATCTTTCAAGAGTCCCTGGCTTCTTTTTTAGTAATTTAAAATAACTGGCCAGCAGAGAATAAATTGTTCCAAAGTTTCGTGCTTGGGAAGAAATCTCCCAAACTACAAAGTTTTATCAAGAACAAATGAGATAGTAGACRAATGTGCAGGCAACCACTTAAGATCTGACTAAAGGAAAATTCTGCTCCAAAAAACACAAAACTACAGGAATGTGTTTTGTCACAGTCACAATTCATTGAATTAAAATTTCTCAGAGCTTACTGCTCTCCCTTTCTCTTAGARCACAAACACAGAACATATTTTTCCATTTTCAAACCCTCTGGGTCTGGAGCTGACACAGCCATCAGAGAGAAAGGAGCTTGGTCAACTAGCTATGTTGGGGAATATGAAATTCCTGTTAAATATTAATTTTCTGTTAAAAATTCATGTCARTTTACATGTGTATTGTGAAAAACGGGGTATCAGATTAGATGGAATTTAGAATCAACCAAATCACAGAAATAACAAGTTACTTTTATCTTCATATTTACAAGGAGGTATGAATAGGTCCTTCTACAGTCACCAGATTGCAGTCTCTATTTTATCAATCTTAACAGGGCTCTTTCTACTTGATTGCTTATAATGCTAATATAATATTTTATACTTCRTATTTTATATAATCTCTTTTCAGTAATGTTCCAAAAACATCACTGAAAAAATCCTCAAATAAACCATTATTGAAGTTACTGAAGAATTACTGAAAATAACTTAAGCAAACTATAGACAGGTAAATGTCATTAAATTCACTAAAGATGAAAAAAATTGTACTCTTTAATAAGATTTTTCATGTTTGATTGATAAGAGAACACGGCCTACTTAACTCTAAAATCATCATCTGRAGTTACATAATTTCCAAGTATTTTAAAATGAAGAAATGTTTAGAGTAATTTCCTGTTTCCATAAGATGCCATGCCCAGAAACAAGGGAGAAAATCTGTTTCTCTWCTTGCATTGTGCACATCCAAAGGACATCCCCGGCTAGCCAAACACTGTCCTGGGCTGTAATCAAAGTGAGACTGACATCCAGTACAGGTCTAATATACTGAGTGTGTTTCGAGTGTCAATAACGAAACCAAATTTTCTCCAGATCTGGAATGTGCCTTGCTATACATGAGACTTTTCTGTGGAATTTGTGTTCTTTTTAAGGTGGCAGCTCAATACTTTTAAAGTCTGCACAATTTTGAATATAGGTGTGTAAAGGGTATGTGATCTGATTATTCGTTCCTAGCCTAAGCACAGCTGGTGTTTTGTAACACCTGGCTTTGGTTTTGTAGTGATAAATGAATGTTGGGCAGACACAYGCAATGGGAAATGCAGTTATGTCCCAGACAAGACAGCACATCCTCTCCTCGTGCATAAGGAAGAATCTGTTCTTTTCTGGTGGTGCTGAATTAGTACAGAGAAAGTTCTTAACTAGGAAGTTTTTGTATGTGCAAGAACTTTGTGGTTTTAAGCACAGCCACAGGAAATGGAGTAATCGTTAATGAATTTAGGGGGTAGATGAGCTGGCAAACTG
Organism: Cardinalis cardinalis; assembly: GCA_014549065.1. NCBI lineage: Eukaryota > Metazoa > Chordata > Aves > Passeriformes > Cardinalidae > Cardinalis > Cardinalis cardinalis. The sequence continues at coordinate 1,896,854 of JACDOX010000120.1, forward strand.
AAAATGAAGAGGATTCCCTGTACTTAAATGTTTCTCAACTCTGGGTGAAAAATCCTGTTTTGTGAGATCTTCAGTAAGAGTGGGTGCAGCAACATCAAATTTTGGTGGCTTTTTAATCACCAAAGGACTTGCTAATAGCGCACAATTAATTAAGGATGAAAATAGATCCATAATCCTCCTGACAGAAGTGCTGCTTTTTAAAATTTTACCTCCTGTGAATATGTTAGCCTTTCCAGTTTTGGACAAGAGTGTGTCCATTACACAGTCTATTAGTATTTTTCCTATGGCAGGTGAATCCTCACACACCAGTGATCTCCTGGGTGTTTTTCTCATGCAAATTCAGATTGCGGATTTAAAGACATTTTCAGTCTTTAATTCTGATGGTTCATAGTAAAATGACACTGCAGCAAGGAATACACCCCATTCAGTGCCTCTCTTAAGACTCTAGAGATCCCTACAAGTTATTTTCTTACATACTTTCCTTGCCTATGGCCTCTCTTTGGTCTATGAGTTAATTGATCCAGGATTTTCTGGTATAATTGTCTTAAGCTGTTGACAATTCAGTTAAGAGAGAAGTTGAGCATGTAAATAAAWAATAAACTCTATATGCTTTCATCACTCTTGCAATTAGGCAGTACTACTGATGGTTGGCTTATCAGGAACAACAGTGGGATTTTTTTCTTCTATAATTGAGGATGAGGTTGTGCCTTGATGACTGACCACCTGGGACTTCAAAGCTCTAGGAGAGAGACCTCGACTATTATCCATGCTGTGATCATTTGGTGCTTCTCAGTGATGGCCAAAGAAAACAATGGAACCCCCGAATTTAACTAGTTTCTCCAGGCTTTGTGTGATGCTGAGGGAAAGGCTCATTATGAAGTTCAAACCAGAACTTTAACTTGCTTGGCAGGACAGAACAAAGTCTTTGGCCTCAGTGATGTTTTCRTGTCTTTTTCTTGTTGATTTACCATAGAGCTGCATATTTGACATCATCAAAGTGGAGGTTGCAATCTGCCTTCACAAGAGATCTGCAAGAGCAGCATCCTCACTGCTGTGGGCTTTTCTGCCATTTCACACTTAATGTGAAGAAAATACATCAAAAGAACAGTAAATCAATAATTGCTATAAATTAGAAACTAGACTTTGGTTATGTTTTAGTAGTGGTATTTGCACCAAAGTCTTTTACCAGCCTGTAGTGACAGTGGGAATAGCCATCAGAGTATAATTAAATTCCATTTAGAGGGTTTAATTTGTCCTTTGGTGCTGAGAGAGTGATTCCAAAGCTTAGAGTTATAAAGGGGATTTGATCACAAAAGATTAAATAAATCCCAGTTATATTTGACAAGCATTTCACTCTTCAGTAAGTCATATGATCCATAATTATTCTCCTAAAGCCTAATTAGCTCTGTTCCTTATTTAAATCATATCTCTTCCACAAGACACTTCTGGCGTGGCTCGATCTTGCCTTTTTGATGCATGTTTTACTAATCGGGCTTTTCATCCATCCAGTTAATCAGCCCTTCCCTGCCGTGAAGCCCAGCTGCTGAACTCCCTCCCCGCTCACCAAGATGCTTTAGATGTCTCATAGCCCAGCCTCAGAAAACTTGTGTGGCCAAGTGCCCTGGGGCAGATGATAGCAGGAGTCAAAGGCCAGCACGATAGAGAGCAGTGTGATTTAAACCTGTCTGAAGAAACCTCTGAAGAGATTTTTGCTGGAGGCTTTTGTTCCACCTATGACCTCCTCCCCCAGGACAGACACTCGCTTTATCCTCTTCATGGAAGTTTTTATTTTCTTCATTTGAAACAATAGCTTTTCTATTTAGCTTTCATGTGCTTTTTCCAAGTGGGGCTTCTTAGCAGGAAGATCTTGCAGCACATTGCCCTAAGATGAATACAGTTTCAGTATCATACTGGGCCTATGTCGTTCTGCCAGTGTACATACTTGGCTCAGAAAAAGAAAAATCAAATCTTTTACCTAATCAAAAATKCCTCAGACAGAGTGCATGAACTTTTCCAAATGCTTGAAATTATTAATAGAGATGCCTTCTGAAGTGTAATAGCAAACCTGTATGTTCCTGCAAGCAGATATGTAATCTGTTCACATCTGTACAGTGCCGGAGAACTTTTGTCAAGGTTCATTTGGCTGCAGTTATCCCTTGYTTTTCCCCTTTAAAACTCAGCTGCAGAATTTCCAAAGTGCTTTCTGTTGAACAATAACAAAGAAATGAGGGAGCTCTCATGAATACTAATGGCTTGCATGTTTTGCCTGAAATCTTTACTGGGTAACTGTGCTGTGCAGATGCTGTTTCCTCTGCATCAAGACCTGGTTTRGAGCTGGAGACCAGATTTCTGGAGAGTGATGTAACACTGCCATATTATCTATGGCTAAATTCCTGAAAAATAGGCTCAAACATGCCCATCTGTGTGTGCTTATCACTGAGCTAAGTGACCAGACTGCCTGGGAGCTCAGGTRTGTAAACCCTGACACAGGTATCAGAGCAATGCCTTGCAAATATGTCTTGATTCTACAGATCAGTTATGCCATRCTGAATATTGTTATTATGTTGTTTAATTTTATTTTATGGTGTTTCAAGTGGATAGCAAAAAGGTAGATATTTAGGAAACCAACCCAAACCTTGCTGTGGAGAGGAGGAGAGCAAAATGGAGAAGGAATTGATTTGTTGGGCTGATATTGGACACCTCTTTTTCCATTTTGCTCAGTAAGATTGCTTGCTGYGGCCAAGCAAAAGCCCGGGCAAGGTGTGCATTCCTCTCCATGCTCACACAGTGGTGCAGGTGGCCCCTCTGCTGATGTGTGGGCTCAGAAGGGAATTAATGAGCCATGCTTAAGGGAGGCAGCAGGTCTTGGGTTCAGATTGCACTGTCTCCACACTAGAGATTGTGAGATACCTGTCTCCAGCGAGGCCTTTGGGGTTTGTTACACTGCCAGAGCTGGTGCTGATGCAGACACGGGGTCTCTGGCCTGACTGGAGCTCTGTGCAAATCACCAAGGGCAAGAGCAGCCCCTTGGGATGGCAMTTACCACAGTTAGGACCAAGGAAGGTAAAGCTTATTGGCAAAGCCTGGGGCAGAGGGGACCMCCTGGCAGCAATGGTTTGGCAATTCAGAGCAGCCATGTGCATGGCCAGCACTCAGCTATCAACTCCTGATGTTTCTGTCCCAGTTTCTTCCAAGTGACATAAACTCTGCCAGCAAAAAATCTYGCTCAGTATGCACCAAATCATTCAACACTTGAAAGATTCCTTAAAATCATTCAATGCTCTCAGACTTTTGCACAGAGAGATTTCCCGAGTGGTCAGAGCAGATGTCAGATGTTCTGCTTCTAGCATCTTCCCAGTTTCACCCTTCCTTAAAACAGAGGGATACACTGAGATATTTCTCAAGTTGTAATCCATAAGAGAGGGGAATTACTTTGCTGCCTTTCTGCATCCAGGATGTTTTTTCTGTGGAGCTATAGTATGAAATCAGTTTTAAATTTAAAGAAAGGTAATACTTTAGAAAAGAGAAAGCCTGAGGTCTGAACCTAAAGCAGCCAATGGTTCATGGACTTTTTTAATTCTCTTTACTCAGGCTCTCTTTGTTATCTTGTGGGTATCCTGTTGATATGGGTCTGAAAACAATTGTGCGGCCAGAGCTGAAGATGAGATGAATCACCAAGGAAGAAAGAATCTTGGCTAATTTATACGAGCATAACTTAGTATAGGCTTTTCTAACAYCAGCTTTAAACAAAAGTGCTAAATTAAAATTAAGAACACAATTTGATTTTTCAAAGGGATTTAAAAAAGAAAGACAAAGAAAAAAATGCCCAGGCAAATATCCTGTGTGTATAAAAAGCCACATTACTGCTAAATGCTCCTCTTGTTGTGCCAGCTCCACTTCCTTTGGACACTCCTCATCTCCTCATCTGTCCTGGAGGCTGGGACAGTCTGCATTGCTCCTTTTGGGCCCTCTCCCTCKGGCTCTGTGGACCATCTCCTTCCCTCCTCTGCACACTGGGCTCTGAGTAGTACCCAGCAGTGAGGAATTTCTTATCCAGCCTGAATTAATGCATTCTGAATCACATGTGTCGTCACACTCGGCCCCACCATGCTGACTCTATTATATGTGTGCTGGGACCAAGCAATTCAGGTACAACCTTACAAAGAAGGATGGAGAGGAATAGGGACATAGTGTAGGGAATGAGGACAGCAAAGAGCTTAAGAGACRGAGAACTGGTAGCAAAACATACAAATTCCCACCTCTGAAGAGGCATCCCCTTGAGAGGCACTTTGCTCCTTCACACAGTGTACCTTTGCAGCTGCAGCTCAGTCCCAAATGGTGGATGAAACTGTTAAAAAACTTGAGGCCATTCCAAGATTTCAGAGCAGCTTTGTAAATGCAGCAAAGCCTTTGTTTGACCTTTCCCTGTAATCCCATGGGTGAAGCATTGTTTAATCAAAAGTAATAATATCATTATTTTGTGAATAGTAATAATAATAAAAATAACAATTGCTATGTGATTTCTTTTTCATAATTTTTATAGCAGCAGTCATTTACCAAAAATAGCTGAGGTGTTTACATAATGGAGAACTTTTAAAAGGATGTTTTCTACGTTGTCCTGCTCCATTCAAATTTTGAATAAATCCTGGCCAGAGAAAGCTTTGGGATATTTGAAGTTGTTTATGGGGGTAAAAGAAGATGAATCTCACTGGCCTTAGAGAAGCCAAGATTTTCAAAGGCAAATTAAGTCTGTTTACTTAATTTTTTGGGTTAGGAGTCTGCCTCTTCTGGGATGGATTGGGGAATATTTTGAAACCCAAACCAATGCAGCCAGGACACAAAGATGTCTCAGTTCCTTAGCCAAAGTCTTTGCCCAAGAGGTGAAGAGTTGGCCAGGTCCTGGATGCTCTGAGGGTCAGTCTTCCTGCTCCATGAGGAACAGACAATGAGCTTATTGGTGGGTGTGGGGCTGACTTTCTACCAACCATCAGAGCAGTTTAGGGTGCTTTAGGCAGACAAGGATGCAGCTCCCTGGGCAGCAATGCTGGCCCTGAGCACASGACACAGGGGCTGCACCTCAGGCTGGAGTAAAGTCCACTGCAACTCTGAGAGCTTTGCCACCTTAAAACACCCATGTTTGGCTGGGATCGTGCCAAAACCCCAGCTCTGTTGGTTCTGGCTGTTAGACTTCACATTGTGTGAGCCATGTTTGCACCAAGGAGGTGTCCTTGGAATGCCACCTCCTCCTTGCTGGGACAGGGATGTAGAAGGAAAAACACGCCGTGCTTGACCACTTCTATTTCTATTTCTAACTCTTTAAGATATTGCTTAAAACAGGGCTGGGATAGATGGGCTTTTGTTCTGACCTACCTATGGCAGTTTTGTGGCCTTATCATCACTGGTTATTTATGCCGCTCTTTTGCATAATAATTTCCAAAATAATCTTGTTTACCAGTGTTTCAACTTTCTGGGTATTTGGAGAACACATGCATGTACTTAGTGAGGTGACGGGCTGATTTAGTTTCTCAGTAACTTGAAAATAAAATATGTCTCTTAAAAAGCCATGAAAGATTTGAAGAGCCAAAATGCTACATTCAAAAATGACAAAACACTCTGAAATTTGTTTTAACAGTTTGGATGCACTAATACATTCCTTTTATCTCTCCTAAACTTCTTGGCTTACTAAAAAGATTCCTATCCAGATAGTCTCTAACAAATTCATCCTACACATGAGTTGCACAACTAAAACCAATCTTAATCGTTCATTCTTAGGCTTTCAGTGGTATTATCAAATTCTGGATTGATTGTTGTTTTCTAATCTTAATTACAGTGTCATTTTAAGTGCAYAGAGGGGCTTTAAAAATAATTTGAGCTGGTATCATGCCAAAAGCTGCATCTGGATTCCTGGAGGATGAGGGAAGCTTTGAATCAAACATCTGGCAAGTTTGCTGGGTAGAGAAAGGCCAGCACAGTAYTCTCAACCTGTGCAATTATCAATGGGAACTCTTGGCTGCTGTGGCAGAGTTGCTCAGCCTCTCAGTTTCATTGGGAATCTTGTGTCCAAGGTCTTCCTCAACCTGAGCTGATGATTCCTGGCTGTCCTGAGAAAAAGCTGTTTTTGTGGGGTGAAGGGTTGGATTCCTTGGTGGTGGTGGTTGTTTTTTGTGCTGTAGAGGTGGTGTAGGGATGGATTCCTTGGTGGTGGTGATTATTTTTCTGTAGAGGGACTCAAGAAGATAAATTTAAAAAAAAAAAGCCAAAAACATCAAGTGAAGGACCCCCAAGGTGTGCAGTATGCCTGTGCCTGCTGTGAGCTGCCTTCCTCAGCACTTTACACTGGTGGCATCCCCTTATGGTACCACATTCCCATAGGCCCAGGTCATTCTTGCAGTTTTAGGGTCCAAAGAACAGCTTTGAAGACCACATCCCCCTCTATTGCTCTTGTTGGACCTCCTTGATGTGACATACAACATGGCCTGACTTTGGTGCTAGGAAATATAGTGATGGCATCATCCTGAGTGTCCCACTGGAGACGCTGTGTTTGTTGTTCTGGTGTTTTTCAAGCAGAGATCCATCCTCAGTGGTGCAGAGTCCTTGCTGGYATTACAAGTTTTCATGTCTCCCCATCCCCTGGTGCTTGTCCCTGTTCTGCTCTGCCTGCACAGCAGCTTCAGGCTGGCACCAAGAGTGTTCACAAGCAAACCTGTGCTTCCAACCTCACCCACAAGTGCTGTTTGCTGGTGAGGAACCAAGGTGTTTGCAGGGAGGAACAGCAAAAAGTCACTGGTTACCACAGAGTCTTGAAGCTCTGTGAATTTTCCCCTAAATGATTCATGTCCAATTCTACCCTTCATATCTCAGTCCTGAAGTGAACRCTGTGAGACAACTGAGTTAATTTCAATTTTTAGCATTAGGGTGAATATTATCTTGTGGAAGCATTAAGGTTACTTGTGTTTTGTGCATGATCATTCAGCACATTGTGTGCTAATGCCAGAAGGTATCCTGGAAACTGGGTAAACTTGGGGCTCTTCATGTCACCAAACTTAGTATGAAGAAGTATTCTCTCTTAACTCCAAATAGCAGAAGTATCTATTTAATTCATTTGTTTTTATCATCAGAAGCAAATTTAACTTCAAATTTCTGATTTCTGAAGTGTGATCTGAAATACTTTCCAGGCTTAAGAAATCATTTTGATGTCTAGAAATAGGAAGAAAAATAGTTTGTGTCCAACGATGCTTATTTATAAAGACTTTAAAAAAGAGGAAAAGAAGAAACAATGTCGTTTTTGTGACCTGAGCCTTTGGCACCCACCCAAACCCACTTCCATGCTGAGTCCGTCCATTATACACTTTGTCAAATCTTTCATATAATCCCACTGTCTCTGCTCTTAATCTTAAAAAAATAGCCCTTTGTTTTGTATATTACTCTGGAGGATAAGGAATAGGAGACTGTCTGCAGTGTTGTCAAACCTGGGTGGGCATTTTAATGTGTCTTATGCATTTTTTTGTTGTGTAAGGGCATTTGCTCGGTGTGCGTGGGTCCGTTGGGTGTCCATTGTTTATATCCTCTGCTGGTGTTATCTCCAAATTCCTCCCCTTCTCCAAGGGAGTAGATTTCCCCACAACAACCTCTCTTCCAGGCTCAGAAAAGCTGACTTTGTGGGGCCACTGGAAAGGCAAGCAGCTTTGCTTGTGGGCTGCCAGAGGGGTGAGTGCTCCTGCAGGGAGAAAGCCTATATTAAGATTTCTTTTTTTTTTTTTTTTTTTGAGAAATAATAGGAATATTGCAATTCCTCAGGAGGCAGGGGGATGCCTGGCTGCTCTGCCAAGGGCAGATCATGCACGCCAGGATGTAATTGGGAACCAAGTCTCTGAACAGATTGAAATCTGCAGGCCTCCACTTCCATTATGATTTTAACCCATAATTTGTGAGTTTCCCTGTTTTCTGTAAAGGAGAACTTTTGTTACAGACGCTGTGTGCAGCTGTTTATTGCTTTGTGTTGATGCAATAGCGATGTCAAGTCCCAGTCCATATCTTCGCATCTCTCGGGAGAGCCAGACACATTCAGCTGTCAAAATATCACATTCTGGTGAGAAAGGAAAGGAAGACAGCTTTAGGTCCTGGATTTGTTGAAACTGTGTGTCACCTATCCCCTCCATTTTAGCTCACGATCTGAACAACCTCCCTATGCTCCCTGTGTTGCTGAAATGCTGAAAAAAATACAGGACCTTAGACACTCTGTCATTTTAAGCATAAATCAACACTAAACTCACCCACATTATGCAGCTAAGAGCTGCATTTCATAGCTTAGTGAGTTTGTATACCATTAACCTTTTTCCAGCTAACTACATTCTTCATTTTTTGCCTAATATGCGTAGTTCCAGTGTTATGACTGCTGATACTCCATAACATGTCGTAGGAAATATTTGGAATTGTGGTTGGATTGTTACGGAAGTGATAAAAGGACAGGTTACTCTGTGTCAGCATGCGTCCAGAAAAGCAAAAGGTATCCGTTGGTTGCCTGCAAGTCTCTTGTCAACTCATTATACATTTCTTATTTACATAATTTATTTTCCGGGTTTTTTCCCCAGTAATGCTATTGTCATTGTGCCAGCTGAAAGTATTTTATATCTGCAGGTGCAGCTGGTCCCTGGGATCATTGTAGGGCCTTTGTTTAACAACCTGCCTGTAACTTGGTCATGCAGTGCCAGCATTTTGGTCCCATGTCCCTGGTTTTTTCCAGGAATGCCTGTTAGAGGATGGTTTGCTTTTTATGAGCCAGCTGATGGAACAAAACAGAATTGCAAGCCATTGACAGAGTATGTGTGAATATTGAGACTTAAGCCACAAGAAAGCCAGTCCTTTTCAAGCTGCAGCAGTGGAAGTTTTCTGTGTCTCACCCCTTGAGGGCAGCTGAGGTGACACTGCTGAGAGTGGGCAAAACCTGATTGGAYACGGGCTTCAGCTGTGGGATGTGTAGGAACATGGTGTTGGGTAAAGTTGTTTTCACTTGTTTAACTGGAGAAGGTTCTTTGGTTCCTGTGCACAGAAATTGCCAGTGCCTGTTTTTTGGTGGGTCCTCCCCACTCCAGTGTGATGAGATTACTCAGGGGACTGGGTGAGAAGGCTGCAGATGCTCCTAACAGGCCTCTGCAATGACAGTCCTTGCACTCAGCACTTCTGGCACCTCCTGTCCGCCAAGCTGCAATGCCACAGCCTAAAGTGCTGCCTAAAACACCAGTATCATCAAGTTAAGTGGTGCTGATGGTCCATCAGTCCCAATATGTCACCTTCATGAGCTTCCAGAGCCATTCTCCTCAATACTCCGTGGCAGTTTTCTGTAATATTCCTCCAGTTTTCAAACATTTCCAATTTGGGGACTTCAAGAGCAGGAGGCATTTTCTATAAATTCAGTTACATTTARTCAAAATAATGGATTTCTCTTGCATGACTTAATTCAATTTCCCCTTTGACTGAAGAAATTTTTATCATCTCTTGGCAAGTAGCTCCACTGTTTAAATAGCCATTGTGTGGGTAAAACTTGTGTTTATTTAATTTGTACCTGATTCTTACTAATTTCATCTGATGAYCCCTGTTTCCTGCAATGAGACAGTGATTTAGAATCAGGTAGTACAATGCAATCAAACATTTTGAGACTTTTCAGCCTGGCAGGCTCCAGAATATTTTATTTGGTAAAAGTTACTCCATCACAAAAGGTTCTCCTATAAAGTCTCTGTTTCTAATCCCTTGTATTCCTTAAATCTGATTTCTGGGACAAACATMTCTTAAAACATATTTTCTATTAAATAAAATGTTTCTCATTTGTRGTGAATTAGGAAAGAAATTATTGAGGGATGTACTTCCATTGAGGTTTTCTGCGGAAGCAGGGAGGAATTGTGGCCAGATTCAGCACAGGCAGGTCTGCACCCACAGAGCCTGGGGCTGTTTCTGCTGGCACTGGGTTGGTTGACCTCTCATTTGGCTCTCCAAAACCTCCTCACCTGACTGGTATGGCATTGTTATATGTTTGTGGCTGATTTCTAGCCTTATCCTGGCCACCTTTAACCACTGAGGTGATGCATTTCTCTCCTCCAGCCCTGTTGCTGGTTTCTGTGCAAGGGCTGTAACCTGTCCTTGATGTGCAAAGAGCCTCACTTTGGGTTGGATGTGTGCTTTGGGTTGATGTATGAAAAGCTGTACAGTGCCAACAGCCCAGCTCCAGGGATTGATCCCAGCCCTGGGGCAGCACTGCCTTGTGGTCGTGGCTGGGGCCAGTTCCCTGCATGGGTTTGACCCTGAACATCCTGGCCAGGATATTTCCAGGAATCTCAGGAAACTGTTTCACCACTCAGCTCATGCAAAAATTTTATCCTCACCTCCCCTTTTTGCCCAAAACATGTCCAACAGGTTACCTGCAGGTTGTTTGGTTCTTATCCCCGCTGCTGGGCCTGACATTGCTGAGGCTGATGAGAGCTCTTCAGTTACCCATCCTTAGGCTGGTATCACCGTGCTGGGGCCAGCAGAGAATGTGGGGAATTCTTCCCTTTGTCAGCTTCCCAGAGAGGTGGGAACCCACCARAGCAGCTGCTGGTCCAGCATCTATCTGGGCTGGGTGTGCAGTGGCCATCCCTGGGACAGATGCATGTGGAGGTTAGGAAAGAGGAGGTGAGCCTGCTGTTAACTCTCCAGAGATGTGTTCTCTGACACAGGGATTTTCCATAGGTGGGAAGTTTACACAGAACAGATATCATGGGATTTACTGATAAACTGTAGGGAAAGGGAGARCTGGTGAAATGAAGGCTTCTTATCTCTGCATGATGTGGCATGCAACCCAGGATATAAATTATGGTTTTCACCAAGTACTACTGGAAAGGCTGGTCCTGAAAAGCAGAGGTAAAGCCCATGAAGCATGCTAAGCAGCTGTGAGCTTTTTAACTAAACTCAGGATAAGTGGCTCCTCAGATAACTGCTTAGTTTGAATATCTGTCAGCTGTGGATGTCATTTGGGTGGAACATTGGAGGCTGAGAAAAGGGCTTATTTCTGTACTTTCTGGGATGTCCTCAGGGTGGCTGTGAGAGGCTGGATGCTAATGACTTCAGCAGCTGCTGGGAGTGATGTTTTCCCACTGCCAGCATGGATGCTCTGTTACCAGGCTGGGTGTCTTTAAAATGAAGGATGCCTATGATGGATAACAAAACTGTTAGTCTTAGTGGGCTTTTTTTTTCTTCGTCCCTTCTAAGATTTAAACCATGCTCTTACCAATCTCATTTAATTTTGTATGAGTATTTGACATCACAGATATAAACTGCGTATTTTTTAAACTCTTGGAAGCATTTCTTAGGTTTTGCTAATGCCCAGTATTGACCTTGCTAGTGGGTTGTTATCCCTAGTGCCATTCACACAGGCTGGTGTGCCAGCAGGAATCTGCAGAGCAAATCTCAGAGTGCCCACATATTTAAAGGTCTTTCTCTCATGTGGCCATCCCCTCTTGTGATTACACAGGATAAATAACCCTCTGTAGACCAGGTTTTCTGAGAGGTTGAGAGTCAGGTTGAGTTATGTTTTCCCCCAAACAAGAGTTAGCTTTTATTATTTCTAGAGATTCAAGCCTGTTGCTAGAAAATTAATGCTACTAGTTTATCTTTCTTGAGGCAATGTAATATTTTCTTGGCTGTGTAACTTATCTTCCTGTGCAGTGAACAGATGTTCTCAYTGGATTCCTCACATCTCTGAGGTCTTTTTCCTGGATGTTTTACATTCAGTTAGAATTTATGAATGTGTAGAAGCTCCTTCTGGGATGTGCTGTGTTTCTTCCCAGCAAGTTTCCCAGGGCTCTGGGATGTCTGTTGGCTTTCTGGTGTCTCTTGGATTTGTGTGAATGCAGATTTCCAGATTGCTTTGCCTGACAAGGATCTTCCCACCTTATGCAGCTGGTAATTAAGTTGCATGAATWATTATTAATAGCAAAGGCAGGTAATTATCCTACATTATCCTATTATTTCACCTAATGTTGGAAACTGCCAGCATTTTCATTCTGAATGTTTCTCTCAATTTTTTGACTTCTTGGCCCATAACATAATGCCAGAAATGACAATGAATCATTATTTTTTATATCAGAGTGCAGGTGACATAATGAGAGGTGGTGATTTGCTGGTCCTTCATCTTTCATCTTTGATATGCCAGGGTTTTTTGCAGGCATAAATATATGGCTGTCTCTCTGGGTCAGTTTTAAGTTAATGTACTTTACTTGAAGTTGCAGYTTTTTGAAGTTGAGCATCTGCCATCTGTACTGTGACAGGCCTGACATGCCTGCACTGCTCCATGAGCAACAGCAAGTACAGCTAATCCATGCCATTTCTCATAYGCTTTTCCAGTTGAGCATACACAAACAATTTGAACAGAAACTTCAGCTTGGCAGTATTTTGGTAATAGCTCTGTGCATGGGACAAAGCAGTCTTCTGCTATGGGATTACCTCGTGGGAGAAGTCCTTTGTTTCATTCCAGTTTGGCCTCAGAAATATGCTTTGGTTTAGCTGGTGAATTTCTAAAAATGAAGCTCAGACAAATAGAGCAATGGCTCAGACAAATGAGTTGTAACAGTTTCAATTGTTCCGTGCAGCTTCTTCATTACCATAGCTATGGAGTAAAAAAAAAAAACCCAACCATTTGTGTTTGTTTTGGTTTTATTTACAGCACATGCCCAGAACTAATTCTTAAACCTACTAATTTAAAATAAATGTTAAGCTCATGTGTTTACAGTCAAATTTATAATTTTTTTGGAGTGTAGTGGGGTTGCTTGTCTTCTCTGTCTGTTTTCTCTTTGCCTCCCCTCATGTTATCTAGAGAAGAGTGTGATATGTGTTAAGGAGKTCATTTATCTACTCTAAAATATTAAGAAAACTTGGCAAAGGGAGACATTGCCCGCCTGCACTGACTGCACACAGAGGATGTGCACTGGGCTGTCCCCCATCTCCCATCTTTTATCTCTCTGGTTCTGCTGTGCCAGCCCACATCTATCAGATCATGAGCTTTAGAGCCATCATCTTGGCGCCTTTTCAGGCTCAGACTTTGCATTTCAGCTCTCAAAACTTCTCAGCACTTCTAAATCCCAATTTGGGGTCAGGAAGAGATGTGTATGCTCAGTGCTGAGAAGATAGAATACATCTGTGTCTTGTTCAGGAAAATGTTGCATTACATTTTTTAGAAAGGAGACTATTTGGTTCAAGAATGGGTCTTTCAATCACATTTGACCATCTTGAATCCTTCTGGAGTTAACTACAGCTGCTGGGTGTCATTAGGCATGTTGCTTTGGGCTAATCCCAAAGGGATTTTGGTATTGCAGTGGCTGACTTCTAGGCACCCGGCTACCTAATGAATTCCAGATCCCAAAGTCAGACATCCAGAGACATCTAGGGAAAACAAAGGACCTGAATGAGGGTAGCACCATGGAAGCCCATGAGATGGAGAGGCTGCCTGAGCAAGCCAGGGGCAAATTTTAAGTTAAGATGTTGCTCAGTGCTGCACTGTCTGCTGAGAGCCCTTTCCTGCAGCTTTGGGATTCTTCAAGATTGCAGGCACCTTTTTTTAACGGGGAAAGTGGGAAGATACTTGTGATGAGCCTTTTTTGACARTGAGAGCCTCAACTCAGGCATTGGATGCATGGTCAGGAACAAGGTGCTGTGTGTCCCTGGGGAAAAACAGCAGAATTGATGTTGGACTTGCACCCTTAATCCTGAAATATATCTCAGCTTCAGTGGGAAGATTTGTCYAACAGCTTTTCAAAGGACTAGGCAAAGTGGGAAAAAAAAATCCTCATGGATGCTGGATATCAGCAAGTCAACATTTGGACACTTGGCYTGTGGAGCTGTTTCAGCGAAGCCATCCCCAGTGCATAATACAGCCCGTCAGTTCACAAGGCTGAAATACCTCTGCAAATAAAAAGCAGCCATGCTGGCAAACAGTCTTCAAAGGTAGCGAAATAATCCCTAAGGGGAGATCTGCTTTTGTGTGGAATTCCCCAGCAGACGGCTGGGAGATCTTAACAAACAAGGCCTTTTAAACTGCCATGTACTTTGAAGCCTGAGTGAGCATTCATTCATTCGGCACAAAAAGCAACTGTAAAGAGGGGGGGCGAGGGGTGGAAGGGCTTAGTCAAGGTGAAAATGAAGTTGGGTCTTTCCCCAAAGCCACTGCGGGTACAAATGAATTGCTTCACTGGAGGTAATAAAAGATACGTTATCCCACATTTAATAAAAAGCAACAGTGAAAATACAAAGAGATCATTTCAGGCTCTAGTTATCTGACGTTTATTGCACACAGGCCTTTCTCCAGGACAGAGACCCAAGGAGTGTATTGCCCTTTGAAGTGTGGGCTGTGTGGCCACTTGCCCATTCGCTGGTTTATGGCTAAATCTCCTTGATATGACCCACTTTCATCTTTCCAGTGGYGGCAGGGGCCTCTGCAGAGGGGAGAGGGCAAGTAGGGTTCTGTATGTGCACTGGGGACAGAGCAAACTGGGGAGTGCTTCAGCCTTGGAGTGTAGGTAGAAAGGAGGATGCAGCATGGAGTGGGGCTCGGGGAGATGCAGAGCACACACAGCTTTGAGAAGAAGTCCTGCCAGAAGTGGCAGGACTGTGGGGACCACAGGCTTTGCAGTGAAAAGTGCTGAGCAGGACTGTTGTGGCATGAGTGTCTGTTCCCTTTGACAAGGAATAACACAAACTGGTCCTTATTTTTGCTTACCCCACTAGTATTTTCCACTCTTGTTAGAAACCATTGAGTTATCTCTAGTGGTTAGATCATGGTATTTGTAAAAACAAGTTTCTTGACAGTGCATTTCCTGCTAACTAAGATACTAAACTCTGGGTAAGAATCCCCACTAACATCAACAAGTTTTGGACGAGGGCCATAGTCCACTTCCAGGCAGTAATAAGCTCTGCAATTTTTTATATCAAAAGCAATTATTTTACAAATGAGATGCAATAAACTGTCTGAGAAGTTTACCTTTGTAATGCCATATAGGCAAAAAACATCAGTGGACTTGAATTACTGTAATTTTTAAGTTTTCTTGTATGAAACAGTAATGTACTTTTAAACCATATCTTACTTTTCCTTATGCTAAAGCCTTTTACACCAACCTCATGTTTGCCAGCAAGACCAAAAATTTCCAGAAAATGGAGTGGATTAAGATAGTCTTTTTTCAAGGAATTGTGTTGTGAACATTCTTAAAATAACATCTTTCTTTCCTCAAAAAGTGGATTGGTGTGCTGTGATATCATTGTGCAGTCATGACTTTGAGAAACAAACTTATTTATATTAATAAARAAACATTTCAGTTGAAAGCGCTGTCAAAACAATCTCCAGGAAAGTCATTGTTGTGGACTGGAAAGAATGCTACTTCACATGTGTTTAATTATTGGGGAGAAAAAAATGAATCTTGCCTTGCATCACAAAAATCAATCTGCAATAACAGGAAATCCTGAGCCATTTATGCAGAGGTTCCTCTTTCATTGTAACTGGCAATTGGTTCCAGCTTCTAAAACCTGTCTAATTCTCATTTGCTACAAGAATACTGCCTCAGTTGGATTATACACAGCAATGCKTTGACTGTGAGTCTGTTTCAATGCTGTAAATCAAGACCCCCAGCCAACAATGGAAATARCTTGTTGGTATGCAGGGATGTTCTGCTGCTTTTAGCTTATGGATGCATATGTCATTTGAAATAGTAGAAGTGTCCAAATCCATGAGCAAGAGAATTATTATTATCCTTCCTTCCTCAACCTGTGCATGCCCATGTTTACACAAGCAAAGGGAGTAAAAGTGAGGTCTGGATTGCTGTTATTTGTGCCATCCCAGCACCCTGCATTCCCAGCTCTGGTGGATGATGCTTGTACAACACAGAGCAGGAGGAACAACCCCTTTGCCAAAATGTTGCGGTAGAAAGACAGCAAGATGAGGATAAAGAACTTTGGGATTGTGCAAGGGAGCCACACAAGAGTGTTGGTGGCATGTCACCAGAGAGGCCTTTCACAGTTTCTGTGCACACAGCAGCAAGGGATCAGCCAAGGGGCTACACAGCAGCTGCTGCTTCCCAAATGTAAGACACAGGGATTTAAACCAAGACTGTGCAGGGTCTCCCTGATATGAGTAGCATCAGCCCTCTCACCAGCCCTCTCGTCTCTGTGTCTATATGACACCTTATCTGTTACCAATTTATGCAGTGTCTGTATGACACCTTTTTGTAACCTCTGTAGGTCATTTAAGTAGGAACTGTCTTCATCARCTCCCATTTGGTGTTCAGTGGTTCTTCTGCATACCGCAAAAGTCTAACATTGATGCATGTACCTTGGCATCAATGCTTTCAATCTTGTCAGGGGATTTACTGTATTCTTTTTTGAATTCCTCTGTGTCTTCCTTGGTTTTCTCTTTCTGTTCAGTTCTCTATAATGTGTGGGGATTTCTCATCCTCTAGTTTAGTTTTCTACCTGTCACAAATACAGAGAAAGAATGCTTCCTTAAAAGAGTTCAAAATACTAAATTACTGRAATCATAGTGTAGCATAAGTCTTGCTGAGGGAACCTCTCAAACAGAGCACTTGATTCCTGCCCTAAAGTTTTCTGGAGGCACCATTGCCTGGATGCCTGCAGAAGGATGAGGTGAGACTCCCCAGTCTGCTGTGCTTCTCATTTCACACACTCCTTCTGGCCCTGTGCCACTGCATGATCCATTGCCACCAATTATCTTAAGGCTACTTCTTGCTGCCCTAAAAATATACAGAAACTCTCCTTCATGACCATTTCCACATCTTCAAGAGCAATTCCTACTGTCTATTTGTCGGTATCTTTCCTGAATTCAGCTTTGGCTGCCTTGGGGAGCCTGTGGGACAACCAGTTCCTCCACCCTGATGTTAATCAGCACATTGAAGCACACAAGAAGGGGCTATCAGCTGGCCTGTGCTTCTGGGGGATGCACAACCCCACCATGGCTGCAGCTACAAGACAAGCTTGAATTTTATCCTTTTATCAAAATTACATCTTAAATTCCATAGATCTTAACCACCTGCTTTGCAGCCTGTGGGTTGAAAGGCAAGCACTGGCTGCTGTCTTCCAGAGCAAAGGCAGATGTCTTCTTTATCACTGTTTGATTGCTAGCTGAAAATTAGAAGAGAGAGTAAAGTCACCACCACAGGTACTCAAAGTAGCTCCAGGACAGGATGATCTCTGACTTTCCTTTGAAAGGCTTACACACTGCAAATCTTGTGCACACTGCTGTGTGCTCTTCTACACTCCCTAAAATTCATGCCCTGTGTCAGCTGCCATTGTGATTTTGAAGGATATTTTCCAGGCTGCTACATGACTTACGTACAGTATCTCCTTCCTTTGCCTGACCCAGTTCCTCAACCTCAGTGTTTGCTGTTCATTTCCTCTGATGATRTTCTCCTGTATATTTAGAGAAGAGCATGACTGTCTCCTCTGTGTCTGCCTGTGAAGGCATGCTCCTCATGCAAGCATGTCATGAGGAGCAATCTTCTGCTTACAGRGACATCTTCTCTTCCTACGCTTCGCCAAGGAGTTAATAGTCTGTGTCCAAATGCTGTCCTGCAGCTCCAGCATCAGAATCCGCCACATCTCCAGGCAGATCAAACCATTGCCTGGCACGACTTGGAGAGTTAAACTGCTGCTATAACGAGATCACAGCAGGGCTTGCCTGATGTCTTTATTCACCATTCAACTGCAGAGCCCCCTTTCTGATGTTTGGATTCTGAGCCTGTTTACCCAGGGATTTATTGGTTTATCTGTACTGTGAGTCACTGCCCTCTGTTTGGAAAGCAGATGTGTGGTGCTGCCCTGTGGCATTCTCAGAGCTGGGCAATGGGGTGGCTCCACACCGAGCTACACCAGCAGCTGGTGGCACTCAGCTGCTTAATGCTTTTTTAATGCAAATGTTCACAAAACTACTTCACCTCATGTCTCAAATTGCACACATGGCATCTGTCTATATTTACATATCATGTCCAAAGGCATGGGGAGGCCTGGACTGTTGCCATACTAATTTACAAGATGAAATTGTCCTTTCATGAACTAGATTGAAAGCTGRATACAGGTTTTTAGTGTTACCAGTTACCTAGCTGATGTCCCTAATGGGTGGCAYTTTTGGAGGGGTTACCATTACCATTCTGCCACGTTTGAAAACCAAACCAATAGTATGAGCATGGAKAAAAATTACTGACTGCAGTGTGCAAATGAGGCATTGCTAGGTCAAAAATAACCCSTGGAAACAGGACACTGTTATTTGCAGTGTATGTAAAAGTAAATCACAGCAACCAGTCTGGTCAAATCAGTGCTGGAGAATGCRTGGATGGTTTCTCTGCTGAAACCAGTGGGTGAGCTCAAGGGTAAATTACAGGCACTGAGAGTAGCAGGAAAACAGGCTTAAGTGTTTTGTTTGTAGAGGGAAAAATAAATCTCACCTTATTCAGATAGATACCCATTTTTAAAAGCAAAGATTTGACATTCAAGCATAAATTAATCTCTCAGCCACTGCCACCAAAACTACCTGAGTTATTTGGCAGCACCACAAGCCTGGCTGTGGTTTGGCAGTGCTTGTATGGTCTCAGTCCTCTGGAGGGCAAGACCTGTCATTCATCCTGCTGGGAGCAAACCCAAGGAATCTGGGATTGGTTGAGCACCACAAGTTGGGAGCAGAGGCTAATTGTATTAAAAAGTTCACAAACAATTGTGCCAGAAAACAGGAAATAACAATACTTAGGGCTTGCTATCTCCTGATTTAAGGGCTAAAATAAGAATTTTAAAATATTTTGTTGCTTGAAATATTTATGTGTAAGAAAACTTGAAATGCTCTTTAAATTATCTGGGATTTTTACTGAAAATGTCATCAAAATTGACACAGTATGGAAAACACTTGAATTACCATTCATCAGCATTTTTCCTGTCCTGGATGAATCTGCCTGGAGTTTTTGACCTAGCTTGTTMAAGTCAGAGATGAGCCACTTAGAAGGGAGCTTATGAGAAATAGTTTTCAAAATGGGATTTCATTTTCAATGTGTGTACACATATATAGATTTATTTACATGACACTGGGATCAGATTRCTTTGAAAATTCRTAGAGCTAAATTAATTTGCTTTAWGTTATAGCACAGAATAAAATCTCAMTTCTTTGTGGAGCACAGTTACAGAAAATACTTCAAGCAACCCCATCCTCTCAGTTATTATCTGTGATGTGATTGTGTAGGTATCATTCATTTTGTGAATAATAACCATGTTGGGATGAAGTCAGAGATAACACAGTGGTTAGGGGGGACTCTGGAAGATGGCAGGAAGGAATTGTTTGGAATAAAACAAGTTGCACAGCAYCACTGCAAAGCTGTTGTGGCAGGAGCCTGTGAATGCACCCTGCCTACACTACTGAGCATAATCCAAGATCTCAGCATCAACAAAGTACTAATAATAATTTTCCTGGGAGCCTGGAGCACACCATTGTTRTACATAAAGAAAGGAAAAGTAAATAAAGTAACTCCTATTGTAGCTATTYTAAAATGCTCAATCTGGAATGCTGCTTTTCCAAAATTCTCTCTTTTGGATTTTTGCGTGCATGTGAGCTGATTCCAGCACTTTCAGTGCTGTTCAATCAAAAAAATGGTAAGGTAATAGAGGTAATCCCTTTCCTGCTGTAATTCTACTGGTAATAATTTAATTATATCAAGAATAGCTGTTTTAATTATTGCATAGTAAATGAGGCATTAATAAGTCCCCAAACATCCTGGATTGTGGACTGCCACAGTGCATGTAAGGTTTTGGCTTTTTGCTCTTTGTTAGTCGTAGTACATATTTGGAAGCAGTGGTGATTCTGACACCTGTGTCAAGAATTCTTCAGATGAGATAGGCAGATATATTAGAAATGCACCCTACAGTCTTTGAAAACAAAGATTGTCCATGGCATCACTGGCATTTATCACGCTTTTTGAGGTGTATCTGAAARTCTGGATGGGTGGCAGCTAGAGGCACAATAAAGTAGCATTTTTGGCAACATCTGGCATGATTGAAACAGTCTGTGTGTTCATGAGAAGCCCAGTCCTTTTTTATTTACTATTTTTCCTCTGTTATTTATAAAACATCGCAACAACATAAATATCCTACAAGAGGAGCTTATTGCATCCTGTTTAAAATAGTTATTCTGCTGTGTACAAGCCGTATTTCCTGGATACTCAAAACCGAATTTGCCGTCCAGTTTTGGCCCAGTGCTTATAGGAAGATTTACGCTGACAAATGCAGATGAATGCATGTCTCTCGAGTGCATGTAGTGCTTGACCTTGGGCTGTAATGCACCTTTGCTGGRGGTTCCCTCAGGGATGCTGCTAGATGGGACTTCTGATTGATGCTGCTGAATTTTACAAAACTGAAGCATCTCCATCGCGAGTGGTGCAGTAAAGCTGCCACGGAGCACGCGATATTAAATGGATTACCAAAGAGCCTTCCTGCTGGCTGCGGTGCTYGCCTGCCTACCTCCTGGAAACAAGCACAACAACATTTTTTTGGGAAGGGAAAAGAACAGAGTGTTTCCAGTGAAGTATCATAATTTGTCCCCTAAGGGTTCATTGAAGAGTATTTTTTGGAGTAATTATTTTTCATTGGGATAAGAAAGGCTGTAGAATTTTAGATGTTGTGTGGGTTCTGGAAAAACCCCAGCTAGTGAACAAACTTTCTTTTCTCTTTGTGGCAAAAGCTTATTATTCACAGCAAAGAATTCAGCCTGACAAGAAACTCAGATCTGACTTCCATTTTAATAGCCCTCCTCCTCCTCCTGCCCTCTGCTCTAATCTGGCAGACTTTCACATTTCTTGCAAAGGTTTTCATTTCACCACCAAGCGTAATTTCAAGATGTAATAACATTGTTCTCTTTATTGGGTTGTTTTCGGTTGTTGCTTAGCTAGCAACCCAGGCTGGCACTTCTGGTCCCTGATGTGACTCACACAGGAGGAATGCCCTGACTGAAGATTTGCCCCAGGCCAGCAGTGGCTTTCCAGCCTTGCTGGGTCAATGCAAGGTGTATTTGTGTCCCTTGCATCCCCTCTGCTGCCACCCTGGCATATCAGTAGTTGGCTTTCATGGATAAAGARCAACAGGAGAAAAATACCTTCAGTGCTTGAGGAACACTTAACCCTTTGAATCAGAAACTAAGGTAGAAATGAAGGTGAAAAGAGATTTGTTTATCTTGTGTTTCCATGGGTGCAATCTAGGCCGAGGTGAGGTGGGCAACCTGGCAGTGCTGGAATGCTGAGCATCCAAAGGGCAAGGATGCCTTTGTCTTCCCTTCCCAGGGCTCCCTGCTCACCTCTCCCACCAGAGCAGCTTTGGGCTGCCTCCATCCTTGCACAAACACAAGGCCTTGCTGGCATGTCACCCTCAATTACGGCCATGCAGCTGATGGTCTGCGCTCATTTATCATCGCGGGGAGGAATGCTGGGGAGGCAGCTGTGCAGTTCTCTCTCTCGTGTCCTTGCTGATACAAGGTCTTCTCACATTCTGGTATTAAAAACATGACTCCCTCTTTATCACTGTCTGCAGACAGGGCACAGCTGTGGCCAGCAGCACCAGTTGTCTTGAGGTTCAAACAGGCACAGCCTTTCACTGCCCCTGTTCCAAATTTGTGGGTGCAGAGGACAACCCAAGTGGAGATGTGTTTCCTACACCACAGCAGTCATGGGCATCCCAGGACAGTGGCACAGGCATAGAGAAAGCTGAGGTGAAAGCTTCGAAGGAGATACAGGTTTCTGTGGCCTAATAAAAACAAGCAGAGGTGAGCTTTGTGCAGGACCCCAAAGATGAGTGAGCACCGTTGTGTCCCCTCCTCCCCACCAAGGCTTGAGACACTCAGCTCCCTGCAAGACTAGCCCTGCAGCTAGTAAACACAGACAGTAAGTCTTGGGTTTCCCCCCTTCCTCTAGTGTTTTCACTGCCAAGCCCAAACTTTATGTGCAACAGATGGAGCCAGTCTGCAAACTCATAGTGCCTGCTCATCTCCCAGGCTTGACCTTTGCATGAAGAAAATGGCAGAGAATTCATATAAGCTATTTTAGCAATCTCTGGCAACTTGATTGATTTTTAAGAGCTGAAAAACATGTTTTGCATTTAAAGCAGAGTTCATTAGAATAGCTGGGGTTGCTTAGCATTGCAGTGATGTGTTTAAAAAGAAAATTAAAGAGAAACYTAATAGCATAGCTGGCTTTCTGCATTTGCCAGAGATTTGAAAAATATATTAAATAATACTTCAGCACAGAGTCAACTACAGGAACTTCTTTAAATTCACTTTGGAGYAGTGGCAGTGTTACTGATCTTTTAAAGTAAAATGAAACAGGRGTAGCTGTGACCTTGCAATATCATSAACATGAGAACTTCCTGTCCTGTGGTTTATGTTTCCCCTATTATCCAACAGCATGAAGAGAAAGGAGATGGGGAGCRRTGCCTGACAATATTCTGTGTGCAAGTGTGTGAAGAAGAGAAGGAAGAAAAGGCACTGCAATGTACCAGGAGGTACCCAGGGCTGCAGACCCYACACATGATGGTTGCACAGGACAGAAAAGTCCTTCATGGAGGTGGTGGATGGATGAGGCCATGCCAGAATATCTCTGGACAAGGCCAGCATCCCTAGAAGTGGTGTCTGCCCAGCAGAGAAGGTGGGGTGGAAGGTGAAGTTCTCTTTTCTCTCCCTTCTCTCACAGAGAATATCAAGAGGTTTTTTTTTTCTGTACAACCCTTTGCTTTTTGGAAAGCTGGAGAAGAGCATGTGGAAATAAAGCAAGGGCTGCAGAAGGCAAAGCTTGGGGAGAGCTGGAGCTCATCTTCCAGTCCTTTCTGGTGCAAAAAATATTTTAAGCTGTCTTCTCAGGTGGTGCCTGGCTTGGGACTTCTGTTTGCATTTACTGTAGTAGGGACCACTCACAGCTAGACCCAGAGTCAGTGTGGGAACCAGGTTTTAAACACAGAACAGCGTAAAAACTGAAAAAGCAGCCTCTTTGCAGCAATCAAACCACTCCACAGCAAGTGGAGATTTTTGTATGGTTGGTCAGGGGGKTTTTGTGTCTTAATCTCCCTGCATTTCAGCTCAATACCTGGCAAAGAAAGGAGGAAACTCTCCACAAATTTCACAGAACTTGCTTATTTTGTGTGTGTGTAGAAGAGTGTTTGTCTAGCTCAATACATAAAATCTGTGATACAAAATGAACTGTTAGAAAACAGTTATTGGGCAACACATTCATCTTTTCCAACTAATACAATCCTAATTCTGACTAAGCAGTCATGTTTTGACTTTTGTGCTAAATACAGGGTTTTTAATCCTGTAATCTTTCCTCTTGGCTCCAGTTGCTGATCTCCAATATGAATCCTATAAAATGGTTTTTGGAAATGTATGCATGCTAGTAAATTTTCTTTATCTCTCTAGCAATAATACTTTCAAAAAGTGCTGTAGTACAGATAAGCACRTGCTGCACATGAATCTGTCCTTAGCTGACATGTGGGTTTGAAGTGTTTTCTTAGCCCCTTGGTAAGATCACTTCCAATGTTTCCTTTGCATCTCTTTGTGCTTGCATCAGTCAAGAATTTATTGCGAAAGGTGAAATGTCTCTTCCAAAAATACAAAACCACAGATCTCCAGTCAAAGGCTACGGGGAAATGTGCAAGTTCCATGCAGACCATATAACTGAAGAAGTGAATGAATCATTTGAACTCAGTGAATGGATTTTCTGGTCACTCCTGAGGTCCTTCTCATCTGGACTGGGTTATTTCTTGTGAGTTCTTCCCACCTCCTGTCTGATGCCATTATTGTCACAACTGTCCAGCAGTGCCTGCCTGAGCACCCAGCAGTGACTGGCAGCACTCTACCTCCCTCCTTCCTCCTGCAGATCAACCCTGTCTTGTTTGTCCTGGTCCTTTCTGAGCTTCACCTTCACCCTGTGGGGCAGATAGAWCAATCTTGCTCAATATTTTCAGCTTTGAGAAAAAAACAGCAGTTCCTGTCCTGTGCAGCACTTTCAGCCTGCATTGTGTTGTGGATGCCACTGTGTCTCCTGCTGGTTTCTGGGATCTCTACAGATGCTCTAACCCCTTGGAAGAGGAGAAATAATAAGCAGCACCTGGAACTAGAAACRCGTTGGTTGTGGCACGGCTGCTACCTGTTGTGTTAACGTATTTTATCTGGTTTTTTCATCTGAACGAAGGATAGCCTCAGAGCAGCCCTGTTTTCTTTGGCTGCTGTGCTATCACAGAGCTGTGCTTCTCACCAGCATTCCCCACTGTTCTTCTTCTGGCTCTAATGCTTCTGTCAAATGCTTCTTCACTGCTGATATTTATGTGGGCCAGAATGTGCTTAGGAGAGGCCCACCAGGATTTATATCCTATCATCTAAAGCATGTTTTTGGAAATAACAGCATAATTAACAAGGAAAACAACTCCTTTCTGCAACAAGCCAGCTTGTCATGATGGTTAGCACAGTGACAAGCAGCCACTGGTGAAATTTCAGCTCTTGAAAAAGGACTGCTGTATTTTTGATGCAGGGAAAGCTTGGCATATGCCCCCACTCAATTATCAGAAACATGTCGAGGCATAACCCATGCTTAGCTAGAAAAGAGTGTCAGTACAGCCATTAGCTCCTTGAGTTATTTGTTTTTGGATGATGCCTTAAGGATTATTTCTTGATTTTGGTTCCTGAATGTGATGCGGCTAAAAATATCAGCAGTTTTCTCGGAATTTGCAGCGTGTTGAGTTCTCGAGTGAAAGCTGAAAGTTGCAAATTACTCAGGAAAAACAGCAGCATCTTGGGGATCTGAGCTCACTGGGGTCTGGCATTGGGCAAGCAGTGATTGCAGCGGTTTGTTGGTGACTTCAGTGTGAGCATTTGCCACAAGAAGTGCTGGTCAGAGAGAATGCTGTGAATTGCAGGCAYCGCTGTTTCTGCCTGCACCACAGTGCTCAGCAGCGTGTGACCACTGAYCTGCTGGGCTGTTTTGTTTCCCCACGGACCAAGACCAGTGACTGTGGCTGTCAGGAGGCCATGGCTGTGTTTGAGGGTAAGGACTTGGTGCAAGCGCCTGCTCTTTGTGTGTGCAGTGATCTAGAGCAGGGGAGGTCCCTGCTGATGTCAGGGTTTGCAGTGAGCCCTTTCATCATGCCCACCGTGTGGAAACCCGTGAGAATCGTGTTGCAGGGCTGTGCAACAGGGTGCTTAGCTGTGTGGGTACAAGAGTGTCTGTCTCTGGAGTTTTCCCAAGGAGAACAAGGGCTTGCCTGTTTTCTTACACATTTAGTTGTGCCTCTGACTGAATGTCCTGTGTCAGGGAACACTGCTGCCTCCTTTTCAGAGCTGATGATAAAGGCCYTCTGACCTGGACCTTGATTTTGGTCTTTAGAGGCTGTCTCTCATTCCCTGTTAGTATTACTCAGCTCCGTGTAATACTACCCCATAATGTTTTCTTAGTTGCATTAGAACTCCTGGCTAGTTTTTAGACTTTCTGCCAACCCTACATTTCCATGGATGCCATGTCAGARGCAGAGGGGGTTTGAAGGAGCTCARCCCTGGAGCTGTTCCACACTCCAATGGCCAGAAAGGAGAGCCAGAAGCCCCTGGGTGGAATCTCTACTCCATAGCTCCAAAGCAAGAAGAGCCATGCAATTTACGCTTGTTGCTTGTAGAAGTGCTGGTTTATYCATCTGTGTCTGTCCAAGTGCATGTGTGCAGCATATGCTGGCCCCTGTGGGCCTCCTCTTGTGCAGTCCTTTAGAGCAAATCCAAACCTGACCCGTGGTTCAGCAGGGATGAAGTACAAACTGAAGTCCAGGCATTGCATGGAACATCTGCTGGTTGAATCAGCACTGCAACAGCCTCCTCAATCCGCACTTACTTAGCACCTCTATGTTSAATTATGAAACGCGGAGAATCCCATCACATACTTCACACATTTCCTGTTGACAATGAAGCTGTGGAAGCAGGATGGTATCCATCCCCACTGGAAACATTCATGTYAAGGTTTCATTCCAGGAAAATCATTTGGGTTGTTCTGTAAACTTCACTGGGCTGGTCTGTAACCTTTTGTCCAGCTGTGCCAGGGACATGTAATGCAGCTGGGGGGAGGCCTGATCCCCTCCCTGCACTTCAGAGCACTCTCCAGGTCAGGTATGACCCAGGAATGCAGTTGTAATCCTCGTTTGSTTAGAGACCATTTAGCTTGCTGTGTGACACTGCAGTAATTACTGCTCCTTTCACAAGAGAGAGATTATGGCCATGTGGTTTTCCTTTCAGATTTGGGTCTTRGTTTCCATTTACAAGTGGTTCTTGTAAACAGAGTCTCCCTGCTTCATTTTGTTGAAAAGATTCYTGTCATAACACTCGGGGGGCTGCTTTATCTTGCTTTCAAGCTAGCCCAGGTAGCTGGCTAGGCTGAGAGTAAGCTGCTCTTCCTCAGCATTCCTGCTTGCAGCAAGAGCTTCAAAGCTTAGGACTGAAGGAAATGGCCTCAAGTTGCACCAGAGGAGGATTAGCTTGGATAGTAGAAAAAATTTCCTCAACAAAAGAGWTGTCAAGCGCTGGAACAGGCTGCCCGGGAAAATGGTAGAGTCATCATGCCTGGAGGCATTTAAAAGACAGGTGGATGTTGCRCTCTGGGACATGTTTGGTGGTGGGTTTGTCAGGGCTGGGTTAATAGCTGGACTGAATGACCTGAGAGGGTGTTTTTGTATCAGCTTGGATAAAACGCTGGCAGGTGGTAGCACGAAAGCAGCACAAGGCAGGATTGGTGCTGTGCCTACCAACCATCTGCAGCTGGCAGCATCTCTGCCTGCCTGGGACAGTGGGGACAGGCAGGCTTGTACCTGTGGTGCTTGCCTAGCCCTAGCCCTTCCTTGTGGGTTTGTCTGAGTCCTGCATGAACCTCCTTCATCCTCTAGCCTCCAACTCACCCCAAATATTGCAGCTTAGTGTTGCATGAAAAAGTACTTATCTGGTTTATTTAATTCTGCTGCCTCATCGTTTCCCTGGGTTATCTTTGGACTTTATGAAGTGAGACATGGCACAGCAATGCTCCTTATCTTCCTGCTCCCCACCATTCTGGAGTTTCAGCCCATTGTTCCACCTCCCTTTCACTGTCCTTTTTTTTCTTTTCTTTTCACATTGAAAACTTGTTGCCTTATTTGCAAATTTTCTTTGCAGACTTCCATGCTTTTGAACATTCTTGTCCTTTTTCTCCAGACATCTGAAGATCTCTCCCCCACCCCAGGATCTGCCTCTAGGGATGTCTTCTGGTCAGCTCTTTGGGAGCTGGGGATGCAACTCACTTTATGTTTACAACTGCCTTCAGGTGTTTTGTCCCAGTCCTGTAGATCCTGGGAGCACCTTACACCTGCCTGCAAGCACCTTACACCTGCCTGCAAGCTGGAGGGTTACAGACCATCAACCCCATGGTCTGTTCAGGGGCTGCAGTGAAAAGAGGGCTGCTGGAGCCTCAGTTTCCTGGGTGGTGCTGTGCACAGGACATGCAGCAGCCAAGAGGTGAGGAAGGGGTACCTAGGATTAGCCCATTTCTTAGGGTATCCCTGTGCAATGRCTCTCTGTGCTGGCTGGGAGAAAACTGCTGGCTCCAAATGTGCTGGTGGCRAGGGAAGCAGGTTCCTGCAAGGAGGGAGCAGCTCTGGGGTGTCACCCCAGTCACAGGCCTGCCTCATTGTTCTCCTGCTTTCATAAGACAGTGCCATTCTAGGTACTTAGGAAATGTTAAAGCAAAGAAAGTGGATTATTGCCTTTTGGGCCCCCTGCACRGAGAGATGCTGCAGAGAGATGCTGAATTTCCCTGCAAATAAAAACTTCCCTTTTCAGGTCATCCTGCATGTGTTTTCCGGCTTTCAGTGCAACAGGAAACTTAAATGTTATCCTTTTTTTTTAATATTATTTCCCCTACACCAGACCTTATTTCCTCACTTTCCTTTCTGCTTGCTGGCCTGCAGAGACAAATCCAGGTAGGCTGGGGAGGGGAAGGCAGGTGGGGCCATGCAGCACGTTCTCATCTTGGTGCAGTTGCAAAGCCCTCCCTGCATGTCCAGAGCACACTGGCTAACCCAGGMTTTGTGGATGCAGTGGAGTTCTGGCCATGATTCCTCATCCATGTGAATAGCCCAGATTTTTGTACACCCTGCTGCCTCCAGGACAGGCAGGTCTCCAGGGCACCGTGTATACAGCACAGTCCAGCACCACTGTGATGGTTTTGTTTTTAACCAYGCCGACAATCCCGTTGTGTTATATAAGGGTTTTGGCCACGCCTATGTGCTTTCATGTGAAATGGTGCCATTCTCTCGCCTTCCTTGTCTGAACTAGACATGCCTACATCAAAATCTGTTTACTGAGTGAGAAGCCATKAGCATTCCCAGAGATGATCCTCAGTGCACTGCTGGCTGATGCCTCTGTTCTCTCCTCCTGTGTTTCTAAGTAGCAAAGAATGTATAACTAAATAATGATTTGGGGGCGAGAAATTGGTAATGGAAAAAATAACTTGAATGAGATTTGATAAAAAAAGTGCTGCTCTGATTCAAACTCATGGGTTACAAGCATTTCCTGCAGGCCAGTGGGAATTGGAAGACTGTCTTCGTGGGTCTTTGAAATCTTGGATGTTTCGAAAGTGAGACAATCTCTGTGCCTGTTAGAAAAACATTAGACAGCAATTAAGCTGTGTTTTATCAAACAGCTCTTTTAGGTAGTACAACCAGCAGAACAAAATCCAGCCCCCAGTTTACAAATAGGCCACAGCACAAGTGTAATTGCTTTTAATCTGCCATGGCGTTGCATACATTTTTAACTTGTTGATTTTGAACCCATTCAGGGATTACTGTGATCTCTTAATAAGCCGTGTTGACTAGAGGAGATTAACCCCTACTATTAGAAGTTGAGCTAAATCTCTGGTGAAGGCAGAAAGCTGAACCAAAAATCTGTGCCGCTGGCAAAGTCTGTGGCTAGCCCCCCAACTGGCAAAATCCTTCATCTTGCTGGACTTAAAGCAGACCTGCTCTGAGAAGGTGAGCTTATCAGTCCTGTTTTCCCTTTGCTGGCTGAATGATGGGCTACAGCTGCCAGGCCCAGGACCTCTGGTGTGCTGGGATGAGGGGAATGAGCTGGGCAACCCTGGGTGTGAGCCCYCAGCCTCAGCAGCTGGGCAAGCTGCTCTTTTGTCCAGAGCCCTTGGTGCATGTGGATGAGGAGACTGTGAGCATGGCTGGGTGCTCCCATCTGAGCTCCAAATTCACTGAGCCTGACTGGACCTGCCCTCATCACAGGGGTGAGACTGAACCAGAGACAAACAGATGCAAAGGCTGAACTGAACTGAACTGAACTGCAAAGAGTCCCCAAACAATGCAAACTGGGCTTCCCCCAAAACACCAGTGCTTGGGGGCTTGTCATTTCCTTTTTGCCTTTGTGAAGCAGTCAGTCAGGTCTGATCTGCAAACACCACTTTTTGGTGAGGAACAGGAAAGCCTTGGCCCTCAGGTCCATCTTATATTTTTCTTAGAATCAGTCATTTCCTGACATAGTGCTGTAGTACAATTTCTCCCCTGCCCTCCTCCAGTGAACTGTTTGTCATCCCACTAAAAAAAAAAGAAATTACCCAGCTCAAAGCCCAGGGATCCCTGAGGCCAGAGGAAGAGTCATGAGGTTTGCTGTAGCTCTTCAGCCTGGAGAATGCACTCACAGATCTGCTGGGTCCAGCCTRGTGCTCCCAGTCATGCTTAGCTGCTAATTAGCTCCCCCAGCCCTTTCTCTGGGAATCACGATAATGAACATAAAGAACTGTTTATTCTAAATGAGACTTCCCAAGGGTAACAGCCTCCTCAGTGGCTGTAGAAATGGAAGGCAAGCCTGAGGAAACACCAGGGTGCTGTGGGTTTTGGCAGCAGTTGATAAACATTTCTTTGTGGATGGAGCAGAGCATGTAATTTACTGTCCAGYTCTAATAAGAGCAGATTTGGCCATTTTGCTGTTCTTTTCCATTGCTGTCAAAATGCAACAGCTAAATCCCAATGAGAAATTGAGCAGYTGACGTTTTTGTAGGTAGCAGCATAAAACTTACTGGACTCTCCGTGGAAAGCGAATTCATCATTTTTATAAGACCTCATGTGTTCTTTTAACTGCTTTATCACTCATGGAGGGCCAGACCAGTCCTGCCCATCCTTCCATA
Organism: Cardinalis cardinalis; assembly: GCA_014549065.1. Taxonomy (NCBI): domain Eukaryota; kingdom Metazoa; phylum Chordata; class Aves; order Passeriformes; family Cardinalidae; genus Cardinalis; species Cardinalis cardinalis. Next base: position 1,927,081 of record JACDOX010000120.1, read on the forward strand.
GAGGACAGTTGTGGTGGGATCAGACAACACCTAAACAGTTGCACGGCTTTCAAGGGCAGGAGGCTTCAGCTGGACTTTGTGCTGGTTCTACATTGCACAAGTGAGAATAAAGGGGGTGATCTCAAGCCATGAGCTTGCTCCTCAAGCAAAACTATCAGCCATTTTTTTCAATCCTCAGCAGCATTTACTCCAAAGATCATACCCTGGCAGGAACTAATCAGAGTGGCTGCTTTACTGTGATTGTGGTGATAACAATAAAAGCAAAATAAAAATCCTATAGTCCCTGTTTTATCCCCAAAACCATAGAACAAGGAAATATGTCAGCACTGAGCAATGCCTGGGCACTGTGATGGATTCAGGCAGCTGCCCCACTTCCAGGCCCACGCTAGCATGTTCAATACCAGCTTGGGCACCTTTGAGCACCACTGCACTACACTGTGTGTGAATTGAATCAATGAAAATTCAGAGATTCAAGCTGTGTGCTGGTGAGGCCAGTAGCCATGTCATCAGGTAGTGAACAGATCAATGCTTGAAGCTTCCTGGCACAAGCTGTTGGAGAAGAATCAGGCTAGTTAGGGTCTATGCTCGGGGGTGGAGCACCCTCAGCTCAAGGGGTTAATTCGTGGACCCTGACATAGGTATACACATTCCACACTGGGCTAGAAAAGATCCAGACATAATGACTGCAGAGMCAATTCCCACGATTCTTCACCCCAGCCTGTGTTTTACAGTTGTCCCCCCTTAAACATCCACCAGCACTCCTGGATGGTGCAGAGTCCCATCTCAGGGCTGGCACTGAGCTGCTGTAGCAGCCCATGGTGTCTCAATGTGGTGCCCTGATCCCATCTTCTGCAGGACTGCATCGTTAAAATATTCTGGCAGATGAAGTTGTTAAGTTGGACATTGACTGAAAATGTGCAGGCAGACAAGCATAATCTCTGATGGCTTCAAGCAGCACTGAAAGGGAGTTTGTTGTTCAGGGAGTGGTGAGAAATAAAGTCGCCATTGCTYGTGACAGTGACCTTGTGAACATACAAAGGGTTTTGGCACTCACAGATTAAGAAAAGCCAGCGTTAACCTCATGCCAGCATATTTTTCGCTGGGCTTCTGTGGTTCTCTGTTGTGATTCAGCATTTAATTGCATGATTGTAGTCTGGAGGTTTTTTCCAGTTCCATTTCTGGAAGGGTTTCCTGAGAGGTCCAGATACAATGAGTTTTAGTATTGCRCTCTCCCTGGCTTACGAAACATCTGAACCCACAGGGAGGGTCAGAGGAGCTGCACAGCTGAGGGGGCGGCTGCCCTTGTCTCCAGCTYTGCAAACAGAGTTCCCCTAAGAGCTCCCTCAAGGCTGACCCCTCTCTGGGGGAGCCCTGGGTTCACAATGCTTGGCTGTCAAACCACAGGCACACTCCCAGCCTCCCACATGGGATGATGCATCTGTGCATAGGGGTGCTCGGGGTTGAGGAGGTACCTCTGTGGGGTCTTCCCAGCCCAGAAGGGACGTGGCTGGAGACTGTCAGCAGACTGAGCAAGSAGGTCATCTCCTCCTCTTGATTTTGGTGCAAATTTCACAATTTCATGGCCTTTGACCACCTTCCCTAGGAGTGGAGCTCTGAAAGAGTTTAAAGAAATTATTTGGCTCTCGTGAAAACTGGGGCATTAAAGTCCAGGTTTTCTCTGCTTCCATGTCTCAAGCAAGGCRCTGGGCTTAGGAGTTTTGCCATGCCACTGCCAGGATGAGATGCTCTCCAGAAGCATTCGTCCATCCCTGAGGAAGATAGAGGCACCTRTACATGCACATTTGTCCCTGTGCATGCTGTCATGGTGGTTTTGATATGAAAATCATCTATTTCACAGGAAATGGTGTACAGTTATAGTAAGGAATGTGATGGCTTTGATTTTCCTGCACTCACACTGTCCTTACATCCTGTCATAGCTGAAAATATATTCAGTCAGAAACTATTGTTCTGGTCAGGGTTTGCATAAGGATTTGGGATTCTGGTTTGTGACAGGCACATTTTGATGTCAATATAGYGTAAGCATCAATACTTTTCTTCTATAAAAGGAAAAAAATGGTGTTTATTTGGTAGCAAATTGAAGGAATTAGAATAATAGAATTAGGATAATAGAGTTATCAAAGTGGGAAGAAAAAAAACCAAAGTAAGGAACTATCAATTTTGTTTATTTTGAACTTAGTTTCTATTTGCAAGATTCATACCCTCRTGGTTAACATCATGGAAGTAAAAACATATTATTACTCCTACCGCGACTAATTAAGAGTGTGGAAAGGTCCAGAAATCCAAGTCAGAGCAAAATAATAGAGACGCATTTCTAAATGAAAGTGTACATTTTATTCTGTGCCAGCAAACACCACACAAGTTTTGAGTAGAAGCTTCGAGCTCTGCATGCAAACAGGAGAGTATGATGCTGTTTTCAGGTTATAACCCCCCCACCACATGATGGCAATCATCACTGCAGAGCGCCAGTGCACTGGGTTTTGCTGGATCCTTAAAGGAATTAACAGAACTATGGCTTGGGGTTACCTGGCATTGAATTCTTTCTTGGTGTTGTGCATTGCTTCAGGATCTCTATGTTACTAAAGCCTGTGCATTTTTTTCTGCTTGCAATAGAATCTGAAACTTCACCTATAATGAACTACTCTGCTTAACATTGTGCCTTAACTTTCATTAGATTTTTATTATTGCACTTTAGGAGATTCATCCACAGAATTGTCTATGTGGGCAACAATAAAAAGCTCAAGTTAAATTTATTCTGAGTTATTATCTGCAATTGTGACAGATAATAGATACTGGATTTCTGTTAGTATTGTGATTCATTTAAATAAAAACCATATGTCTGAAGTCAGCGCCTTGGAGATAAGTCAGACATCTGGCTGAGATTCCACATTTGGGAATGTAAATGATGCAGATGGTGAGATTGTAATACACACTGTGCCCATCGGGCTGTAACACTGATGAACAAGCACTTCATTAGTAGAAAAGGTGGGAAAAAAATCCAAACCGAGATGAAATTTCTCCAGGAATGCACACAGTATTGATTTCACTTTGCTGCTTGCACGCATGGGTTTGGGGGAGTCTGCTTTACACCACATGCCAAAACTTTATTCCAAATATATTAGAGTGAGCCAGTTATATTGTAGTGCTTTCAAACAGCCTTACAGAATCAGATTGATATCTCAACCGGTAAAAATGTTGGGTTTTCTTCCTTGGAGTGTCTCAGAAATAAAAAACAACTTGTGAATAGAGTAGGAAAGAAAACAATTAGTTTGTTTTATTCTGCATAAAATACTACCTCTATAAAAGTATTCTAGTGTGAGCAGTGCACTCAAAGACAACGCACAAGTATTGCATGTAGATAAATAGGTGGTAATGTAGKACATTAGAAGCAGTACAAAGTGACACTGCATAGAAGTAGTACAAAGTGACACAAAATGTATAATRTGAGAGGAACAGAAACACAAAATGGAAGTTCTGAGGTATGAATCTAGCAATTATAATCTTATTTTTACTGATACTGATTTAGCCTCAGGTCTAAATTTGGCATTGTCTCTACAGGCTAGCACAGATAGATGCCTTGGGTGTACAGTGTGTTTACCTGTAAGACTGCTTTTTGGACACAACTTGCACTTTCCAGGAGGAATTGAATTTAACTCGTGCAGAGCCAAAGTGACTGTCACCCACAGTTACACCACTCATAAAAAGCCAGTCAGAAAAAATACACTGCTCTCTTATCTCCTACACTTCCTTAACAGTCRTTCTGTATTTACTTATTTAAGTGCAGTATCAGCTTGAAAATTTCTGGAAGCTCAGTAATGACACAGCAAGAAACATATTAGAGAAGGATAAGTTAATAGGAAGAAATCACCCAAACTTTCCCTGGTGGCTTGCTTTAGATGAAGGTGATGACTCTTCCCTGTGGCCATGGTCATGGTTTTTCCTGAGCCTCCTCTCAGCCATGACTCCTGTGACATGAAAAAGATATTTAAATACTGTATAGAGAATAAACCATTAGCAGAAATGAAGGCACGTGTTGTAGCAGTTGTGTAACTTTTGTGTTAACAACACCAAATTTTCAGGTTCGTGGTGCCATTCCAGTGAGGGCTGTGCAGGCAGGTCCAGGTCCTACCACAAGGACCATCCTTCYATATATTTCCTAGGTATGAACAGGCATTACAGTAGCAAGGTATTTATGCTGTAATACCTTAAATATACTAATGGTAAAGGAAGAACCAGAAATGTGGCACTGAGCGTTATCAAGAAACAGCAGCCTGACCCAGGCCACCAAAATTAGTCATCAAAAAAGTGACATTGTGAGAGAAATACCAAAAACTGRTGGCAGAGTAATGGGGAGAGACAGGTTCCCACAGGCAAACAAGAACACGACCAGCAGCAAGCACGTCTTAAAACTGACACCCAGCAGGRTGTTTGCCCTCATGGTGGGTCACGGAAATAAGGCAGACAAAGCAAAGTCCCATCACTAGAAGAAAACAAACGTTTGCAACCGAGTTGAAAAGACCTTGCAGTCACAGACAAAACCACTGAATGTCACAACTGGGCTGGTGTGCAAGGCAGTTGTCCAGGATGAGCTGCAGGGAGGGGAAACATGATGAAATGAGACGAACTGAGGGGCCTACTCAGTCTTCCTGGGTAAATTGGTCAATAACCCTGACTCTGTTCTCACTCTGGTGTCAGGTTTTCTCACTTCTGTGCCCAAATGTTGAGCCCATTTTGATGCTCCAAATGCCAGAGTCACTCCAGCACTTGCAGCTTTGAATTGCTCCCTGGAACTGGAACTGCTGCACCAGCTCCAGCAGAGTCATCCCCAGTGTGCATTGGTTTTGGGAGAGGGTGAAGTAATACAAATTTGGTGAATGCCTGCAGGCATCAGTATCTGAAAACACGACCCCATTTTAATGGGAAGTGTAATTAAACAAGGGCAATTGCACAGTGCTGCAAGCCATCAGGCTTCCTCTCAGAATTCATTGTGCTTGAGGCTCTCCATGCATCCATCACAAGTCACCCTCACCAGCTCAGGGCCACATCTTCACTGTCCATCTGAGGGTGGGATAGTGCAGGTTTGGRTTTGTGACCTTTCCTCTCACTCCCTTGTGCGTTCCCAAAAGGTTTTGYCTTTAGAAGTCTGTCCCAGCAGCAAGGTTTTGCCCCACAGCAGGTCCAATTTCCTTCGGCCCATTTCTGCTTCTTTGCTCTCAGTGTTTCACAGCTGTCCAGAGCAAAATGCTTCTTCATCCWGCCTCAGGCTGCCTGGGTGCCATGCCTGGTAGGAGACCTCATCCCTATTTTTGAGGCAGCAGGTTAGAGGGGACTAGGGGGGAGAAGAGTCTTTCAACTGGAACATGGCTGCAAATATCAAGTATACAGAGTGAAATGGAGGTGAGTTTTCTCAATAGCATTTCAGCATCTCATTGAAGTCCTGTGTTCAACCTCAGTARGTTATTCAGAGGTAAAATCATATTCCAGCAGTAGAATGAGAAAGAAAAACAGCAGCCAATGCCAGTCCCATTAAATTAGGCAATAAAACCAGGGAGTGGGGCTGTGGTTTGATCAGTTAGGGCATGGTGTGATCACTCCTGCAATTAGTACATGGCCAACAGGCAATTGGTTCAGGCTGAGTTGAAAGCTGAGCCCTGTGTAGGACACAGTGTGGTGGGGAAATGTGGGGAAGTTTCTGAAAATAGCTTTGCTTTTTATGTTGAGAACTGTCTTAGTCACTCATTTGTTTATAAATTAAAGAGTGGCATGCACTGGCTTTGAGGGGGCACCTCACTCCGTGCCAAAATCACTGCAGCCCATGGCTGGATGGCATTCCTGCTCCTGCCACTTTGAACAGAGGAGCTGAGTGCCACATCAAAAAGCTGCTTTGTGAACTTCCCACTGTCTGCTGACTGCAGCATAAGTGGAGTAGTCYCAGCTACCCAGGCAGCTCTGACACCACTGCCACATCCCAGATACCAGGCCTTCCAGTGACACCATATAAACAACTGCTCGTTCCAGTAATGCTTCTCTACTTAGGAAATTGTTTAAGGATTCACTCCATCCACCCCATCCTGCAACAAATAACCTGCAGATGTGTGGCTCCAAAAATAAACCTTGGCAGTGGGGCTGTGGTACAGCATCACTGCATAATTCAACAAACTTTCATACTGCGTTGTCTTAGAAATTAATCTTTTCAATATGCTGGAASTGGTTCATGGAGACAGATTCTGTCCTAAAAGAGACTACTCTCTGCATAGAGAGTATTTTGCTATCATCTCCATTGACAATAAACATGGATCTGACTTGTGAACATGTTATGTTAAGAATTATTTCTTTCCTTGTCCAATTCATTAAGTCTGTACACTTAATAAGCAGTTTCAGCATTTATAAGATCTTCTCTGGGAACAATAAAACAGAGGGGGRAAAGAGAGAAACATCTGGATCAGTGAACACTCTTGAAATGTTATCTTTTTAGTGTCTTTATAGATATTTCCAAGGGCTTACACTAAGAACTTAATTCCATTGGTGCTATTGATGTTGAAATTATATTAAAAAAACAACTTCAAGTTCTTGTTGCTTAGATAGTGATGATAACCGGCTAACTCTTCTGTTGACAATACTTTAATGAAAAAAATAGTATTGTTTGTATTTCGTTCAAGTTTTACTGCCTTTTTTGTCAGCTTTTCTTCTTTTAAACTTCCATTTGGAAATGAGATAAAGAGACAAAATAGTGATTGTGGACCAAAGCTCCCATTTAATTGGAATTTAGCAGATKACCCTTTTTTTCTCCCTTTTTTTTTTAGTTTTTTGTTTGTTTGTATCCAATTTTTTTGTATTTTCAAAGAATACCTACTAGTGTTRTTTTTGACTTGATTATGTGAAGTTTCCTACACTCACCAAGCTGGAGACAAGATGCTCGGAGGCTGGAGCACATTGTATTCAAGGGAAGCCCAAGGGATCTGCRTTTGCTCAGTCTGGAGAGGAGGGAGTTAGGGGTGAATTTAATTGGTGTCTCCCACTAACTAATGGGGAGTTACAGTGGAGACATGTTGGGGGTTTGGAGAAGATAAAGCCAGACCTTCATCAGAGGTGCCCTGCAAAACAACACAAGAGCCGCAGGTTGCAGCAGGGACATTTTAAGCAGATATAAAGGAGAAAATGGGCAGTGAGGTGGTTAAGCACTCAGAAGAGGGTCCCAGAGAAGTGAGGCAATCTCARTCTCCATCCCCGAAGACATTCAACACTCATGTGGGCAAGTCTCTGACAGTTCTCTGCTGTCAGGTGCACTTGGATCACAATCTTTTCAAAGGTCCCTTGCCACTCAAATTATGCTGTGAATCTATTTTTCTAAAATTATGGAGGTTTTGTTTCTGTTGCTTGGCTGAAACCTTGCTTTGAAAAGTCCCCTCAGCTGTGCTGAAGCAGGGTCATGCCCCAGTGAYTCTAAGCCAGTTCTGGAAGGATAAAAATCCTTAGGCATAAAGAGTTGTTAAGCATCCTAATGTGATTCACAATGTGTAAAATTAGATTGCTTTGTGCCTTTTGCACAAAGTGTGCTCTGAAGAAAGGAGCCATCACCCCTTATCTATAGAGGGTGTGGGGAGTGACCATTGAGATTTTCACATTGTCCCAGAAATCAGGAGCAATCCACATAAACCTCTGTGCCCTGCATGCCTCTTGTCCTTTCACTATGAGCTTTCCACAGAGAGGCAGAGTATCCAAATGCAGTCATCATCCTCCTCCTGTCAGTTTCCAGCCAAGTGCTGGAAACCACAATATCATCTGGACATCATGGATAGTCAGTGTGGAGAATACAGGACAAATCACAGCTCAAAGGTGCTCAAAGATGTATCTTTCCTCAAGTGTTTTTCCATGCCATTTGACTTCCTTAAAAGCTGAAGGCTTTGTGTTTGGCTGTCCCCATTTCTAGACTATTTAAGTTGGAAGTGTTAACCTGGCTGGACTTATTTACTTACCTTTTTCCCGGAGTGGAATTTCAAAAACCATTCAAAAAATAAAGTTAAAGACCTATTAAATATGTGGATTAAGTGTCTGAGTCTGTGTCTAGGGTGCAGATGGATGTTTAAGGTGTAGATGGATGTTGTGCCTGGGAGTGGAGTACAGGAGCAGTGTTAGATGTGACATCCCAAATCCATCAAAACCAAGATGAGTCTTTTAACTGTTTCAAAGACAGATGTCAGCAAGACTTGATCAAGTTTATGTCTGAGTGATTTTCTGGAACTCTTCTTCCRAGAAGTCCAATTGTAGCACATCCTCAGAGCTGAGCATGTCCTCACCCACGATCCTGAGCCTTGGTCAGGTCCTGTTCCCAGTCTGACACATGTTCCTGTCAAAGCTGCCAGGGATTGCAGCAGAACCAGGATCAGACCCTTTAATATCAGCACTCCAGTAAGTAAATGTAGACAGAGTGACTGGCTTGTCTCTGAAGGTTAATTGGGATTTATGTCCTGTTTGGAGATCCAGCTTTAGAGATCTGACTTCCTGGCACAGTTTGTGCGATGTGTTTCTCTGTGCATGCGTGCGTGCGTGCGTAAAAGGAGCTTTCCTTTTGCTGTTTACCTAAAGGAGTTTATTAGACATTGCTTATGCAGCATTTTTGTGATCTTGTTGATGAGAGATGCTGTATAAACAGGGCTTCATTGGGCTGGATTCAGTAAGTCTGAGAGCTTGCCAGCAATTAGTGGCTGTTTGACTCCAGCGACCRAGCACCGGCACAGCAGCCAGCTCATGAGTGCAGCTCCTCGCAGCACTGCTCTGGCTCTGCCTTCCCTCATGAAATGGAATTTATTGCTCTCTATCTCACATGGACACTTGGTAGGAAATTGGAGCTACGAAATGAAGAGTCATAGAAGTTTAAAAAATCCAAGAGACAGGACAGATGTGCTGTGATTAGTCCTGTACTCTGGCTCACCTTGGGTTAGATAAATAATTGAATGTGTGCCATCAGCAAAATATACTACTTACAGRCTTGGAAGGAAATTTGGCTTGCAGTCCTCTAATTGGAAGTCGGAGATGGTGGAAAAAAAGACTTTCACTCGATTCTCATGCTTTAGATCTCAAAGCAGTGAGTTATTTTAAAGCTCAAGCTTAATCTTGGATCATTTAAATTGATATTTAGTAGGCTACTTGTTCATAGACATTACTATATATTTATGAGAATGCATTATACTTTGCCAGTTCATTAGACATTTTATTAAATGCAAACAGTGCTATCATTGTATAAAATTCGTTTTTTTCTTCCCCTCAGATTTCATACCTGTCAAACATTGACTTGGATTCTGCAGAACCCATTCCAACTTCACCTGCAAAACTAAACAAAATCATTTTCTTGGTACAATGCCAGAAAATAAAAGAAATTTTTTAGAAAAGAGAGCAAGACAAGGCTGACAGCTGAGTCTAAGCAGATGAAAACAGTCAAAAGCCTTTTATTTAATCATTCTGCTATTTTGGACATGTTGTCTAGTGATAAACCACATGAGCATTCCCTCATGTTATGAAAAAAACAACTATGAAATAAAAATCCAGGAAAGAGCAGAAGAAAGTACAGTCTAGCACTTGAAGGGATCTCATATGTGATTTCAAGGATGATGTTTACATGCATGTAAAATATTCAACAAATGGCTTTTCCAGTGGTGACCGAGGTCATTACCTTTTCAAAGTTTTGTAACGTTTTCCTCCTGAGAGTTCCCTTCTTTGCTAAGGGGACATTTGCAGGCAGACCTTTATTCAGTCATTTTTGGACACTGGTATGCTAAGTGAGACACGGGCCCTGATGGTTACCAGTGCTACCAGTTGGTCTGCTCTGCAGAAATAGATGCTGATTAGCCTGTGCTTGGTCAATGTGTTTGCAGCCCCCTGGCTCTGGTTGGGCCAGGAACYGACCAGGGAAAACACAGGTTCTGGCCCTGTTGCAGAGAGTCATTGCTTCCCCAAAAGCGTGGAACCRTGGTGTCTGTGGCTCATGTGGAAATCCCAACAGCATCTTTATGTTTCACAACAACAGCATCTTTAAGTTACACATTGAAAGGGAGTATCACAGGAAATGTTCCCAAAGGTCTTTTTCTTCTGCCCGAAAGAGAGATAGAAAGCTGAGGTTTAGTTGCCAGTTTCTTTCTGCAATGAACAGAAGCTCATGAGAAATTTTTTCTGTTGTGGCTGCCTGCAGGGTTTTCACTTCAACCCCTTTCTCTGCATCCTGAAGCCCTAAGAAAGTCCAAAAAAGATGGTCTCCTGGGAGTGCTGATCTGCTGATGCAGGGGGATGTRTTGGGAGAATGGTCTCCCTGCATTGATGTTGTTTGAAACCACTACTGAATACCTCACCACATCTCATTTACTTAAGTAAAACCACAAACCCCATTGGGAGAAGTGTCCTGCACTGTGCCTGTGGAGAACAGAGGCCCAGGTTGTCCTACAAAAGTAATTTACTTTTTTATTGGCAGCTAAATTTGTGAGACCTGTGAGGTTTTGTTTTTGTGCATCTTTCAGTTTCATGCAAGTCAGTACCTCCCAGCCCCACTGATACCCATGCTGGGTAGAGGGCTTCTCTCACACCTCAAAGTATTTCTTTTCTCTTTTATAGAGGAATGAGCTTCAAGCATCCACAAATATTGTGCTCAGCAGGGGCTGCGAACCATCATGTTCATTTGGAAGTTCTCTTCTGAGAAGAAGGAACTACAGTTTACACTCTGCCACCATAAAAATCCTTTTGGCCATAAAAAGATGACATGAAACAGCACTTGGAGGAGGGAAGGGGTCATTTAACAGTAAGGAGCAGCCAAGGAGCGTGTCTGAAAGCTTTCAAGAGCGTCAGTCAGGGTCTCCCAGGGTAAGCACTGGCACAGTTCCTTAGAGTCAAGAGAGGTATGTGGCTTTTTCCAGGGGAGGATCTGGTCCCTGGCTTGCATTCACACAAGAGGAGTCCAGGAATTGTGAATCTTATCAAAACCTTCCCATTAGCAATGGCTGGAATGTGATTTCATTTCTGGTATCTGTCTTAATAGCCAGAGTTGAGCAAAAGAGCAGATAGCAGGGCACTTTTTTTTTTCCCTGCTAAGARAAAGAAAACCATTATATGTGGGCAAAATTATTTGACTTTAATAGCTAACAAAAAACAAGAGCTGGTTTCAGGCAATGCTTTTACCACTGAAAATTTTACTTCTACAGAAATCAGCTGGTAAATTGCAGTGACTTGCTCTCAGAGGTCTGAGTTCCCCAGGGTTGTTCAGGCAAATCCTGCTCTGATCAGTCATTTATAGAGAGAAATAAAGAGAAATAAAGAAATACACAGGTACCCACAGCAGTCATAGGTGCTGCAGTATTGGAAGACTTCACTGTGTTTGGGTTATTCCCCCTCAGCTGCGACGATGACAGGAAGGGCTTGGGCTGGCCTTGGACCTTGCATTACACCCAGTGTGAACATAAATTATCTCTTTACAAAACTGTGAAAAAGGACTAAGTCTGGAAATCGTGGCAAAGTGTACGCTGAGCAAGTGTCTGCAGGGAGGCCATCCCCTCTTACTCAAGATTTCGGTATGTGTCCCACAGAAAGGCAAACAAAAATAAAGTGCATTGCTTCAGTTTTACACCATGTTGACATAAATCTTCTCTCCATGTGAATTACAGCGAAACTGTGCACAGCTACTGAGCTGCTGCACTTGTGCTGCAGATGGGCTTTGTCTGTGCGTGCTTCGGCAGACAAACCTGTTGCTCATTTGGATTTCATATAGAAGAAAAGTGAATTTGCTGGTTGGTTGGGTTTTTTTAGGCTAGTTTTTAGTGTACCTCGCTGGCTTTCTTTTATAGATGTCTAATTATTTTTTGTACATTCATTTCTGTATTTTATATTTGAATTTTTGCTACACCATTTATTTCTCAAAGCCAGGGTGATTAAAAAAGAAACACTGGGCAGGAACAATAAGAAGAGGGACCTAACAAAGACCCTTTGTGCAATTAAAAACACCATGCCAGGTGTAACTGTCAGGTCTTCAGAAAAGAGCACAAGTTCTTCTAAGTTCACATTACCATTTAGGCTGAAGAAGTCTGGTATTGAAAAAAGTCCTCTGMTTTCCTAATAGGAAATTGGTTTTTTATTAAAGACATTTCTTGCGTATATTATGGTTGCTTTCTACCTGCACCAACTTGAAAAAACAGTGCTGATCTATTTAAATCTGTATTAAATCCTAAGCATCTCTTTTGCCCCCTAAATTGCAACTGATCTGATATCCATAGGTCAGAAAGAGTGTTTTGGAGAGGAGGGATTTGACCTGCCTGGCCTCCTATGGAGTTGCTGCATCTTCCAGTGGCATGACCTCAGGCCTCAGCTGAGCYCTAGAAACTGTCCATGARAGGTCTCCTAGCCCCAGTAAATGGGAGGTAAAGTTCCTCTTCTTGAACTACCTCTGTCTGGGAGGAGTCAGCCTGGAGACTGACTGCCTGGCAGCATTTTAGGGATAAAACAAGGGCAATATTTTATCCTAAGAACTCACTTTCAGGCTCAGCATTGAGATTTCTGTGTCTGCTTTGCTCCTAGGAGGATAGTATTTCCTAGAGCAGACTCTCCTCTTTCTACTTTTGACAWCTTTAGCAAGAGCTTCCTTAACATATTATGTTTAGTCTGAAACCGGTATAAAACTTTTATTTTTCATCTTCTCTTTGCATTTCCCCTTTGCATTCCCTTTTTTCAATCACTAAATGATGATCATGTATCTTTTTCAGCATGACTCATGGCAGAGATTTAGAGCTGCCTCTCCAAAACCTCAATAAACGCACGRAGCAGCTGTTGTTATAACCCAACTCACTGCCATGTTACTGCAAACAGATGCAGGTTAATTATAATTTAAAATGTTTATCCTGTTATTGTTTGCATTTCTGAAGATTTTCAGCAGCTGTAGGACCCTGAGTGACTCCCTCCCCTCTCAGACAGGGTATTTATTTTCTGGGTTCAGCATGCCCTGGTCGGTGTCTCCGGCATCGCTGCGGTGTCCCGTGCGGAGCAGGAGGTGGGCTGGGGTGACGGCAGCTCTGCGCCAGGTGGAAGCAATTATGGGAAAAAAAACATGGTCCTTGCTGGATGACTTACTGCTGATAGCTGCCAGATAAGCTAACTTAATAAAGCAGTGGCTTAATTAAGCCGCATTCCTCCCATCCCGCCTCTTGTCCAGCCAGTCTGAGGCGATGCTATCGAGCAGCTACTGCTTTGCAGGATGGGGCAGGGGTGCTGTGCTGATGCACCCCTGTGTGCTGGGCACTCTGTGGGGGGACCTATGGGTGATGGGACACAGGGGAGCTCCTGGAAAACTCAGCTCCTCTCTCAGTTTGCAAGGTAATAGGCCACAAATCCTGGGAAAAAAAAGACAGATCTGCCTCTGTCTGCCACAGATCTGCCTAGTCAGAGATATATTTATTGGTATCAAAAGTTTGACCCTAAATCCCATCTTCTGATGTTTAGTCTTCTAGAAGCATCTGAAACTCTAGAGCAGAGGGTAGGAGCACAATATCTCCCTCTTTCTCCAGCAGGTACCTGCCAGAAAAAATAAGGGGTGACTTGGCTTTGAGGGTGTCCCTATCACTACAGATTTTCTTACAACCACAAAAGCTAGATGTTGCATTAATCAAAATCATGGTGCCCCAAACCCTCTGTCAGTTTCGGCTTGTTCTTATTCCTGAGTAAAGACAACATGAGGATCAAAAGTTACTGCTTTTTAATTGCTAAAGTACCCCATTTAAAGCTGCAAATGATAAAAGTCTGGTTTGTAAACCAGATTTCAGGTTAACAAATCAACCTAATTTCCCCAGAGCTCCAGGTTTTAGTGGTGGAGCTTCAAGCATACAGCCATGTGTTTGTGTTTCATGCATGGCCGCATGTACAGCTGCATAGCAACCACCGTGCTGAAAGTTATCCAGTAGCTAAAGTTATCAGTAGGAACCCCTTCTTACTTCTCATTATGTACAACGAGATTGCTGCTGTGCAACGTTGATTAGACATGTCAGCCTGGACCTGGAYGTATGAAAATGAGTGTTGCTATTAAAATGGCTTTGCTAATGCTCATGTGTCCATCATTTTGACAGATTTCGCTTTAAGAATGTAGAAAGCTAAAGCATGCAGGAATCCCAGGGTTGCAGTGTAATGTTCAGAGAAGCAGGTATTGTATTGTATTTCCTTTGCATTAACCCTAAAGTAGCAGTTTCCCTGGCAAAATCATGCTGATAAGAATGCTGTTGAGTACAGGCTGCACTAATGCAGAGATCTGTAACTTTCAACTGGGAAGAGATTATCGTGTGGAATGTGGTCTGAAGGCATGGCATCCCTCTTCTAAACACTTCTTTAAGTATAATTTAAAACTTCCACAATGCAGAAAAATCTTCATGCATTTAGAGAAAATATTTCAAAATCCTTTTATCAGTAAGGCTTGGGAAAATTCCAACAAAAATTTGAGAGGGACACTGAAAATAAGGAAATTGTTTCTCAAAACCAACTCATCCCACTGTGGAATCCATTGCTGTAAGAAGCTGCTGAAGGGAAGGATTTCAGCAAGCACTTGGATATTAGCCATGGGAACATGATTTTCTGGTTAAGTGAAAGCTAAAGCACAAGGCTGTGCAGTATCAGGGTGCCAGGGCAGCATTTAATGGCTGAAACTTAGCATGTGGTGGGTTCTCAATGTATGGCTGTGGGAAAAGGGTTTGATCAGGGCAAGTGTTTTGGCTTTTGGGGGAATCCAGCCAGGCAGATAAAACCTCACTTCAGCCACAAGAAAGCCAATGAATTCAGCCAAAAGCCGTGACCAGCCAAGCTGAGAGCAGAGAGGCAGCTCCTGCAAGGTTCCCAGCAGGTAACCCCTTACCCAGGAGCAGGTTATCACGTCATCTGCTGACACAGGTCTCATTGGTCCTAAACCTGAAAATAAGGTGGGAATTCCATGGAGAAGGGTACAAATTATGGAAGTTGCTGCTCCCTGTGGCTGGCTAGCTCTGGCTGGCACAACCCCGCAGGTTGGCATCTCATGGCAGGGATGTCCTCCTCTCCTTGCTCATCTCCCAGCCCTCTCAAGCAGGGCTGTATCTTCTTCTGAAGAGCAGCTACAAGGAAGCCTCTTTTCTTTTGCAGAMAGAAGGAGACCAATGTGCACTTGGAAAGCCATCAGCGGGGCTTGCAGCGTATGAACAGCCTCCCCAGTGCACCTTTGAACTCTTTTCTCCTGCATTTGTTTGTCTTGCAGATAAAACTTCACAGCAGTGTTTGGAGAGAAGTCTAATGAGGCACCACTGTTTGCATAACAAAGCAAGGCTTCCTCTTCAGATGTTCAACTCTCATTAGGCATAATTTATGTTCCAGCTAATCTWAAGGAAGAGGGTAAAATAGGGAGCCAAAGTTTGTTTTTACATTGTTTGGAGAAATGCATTGTTTGTTTTAAGCCATCAGTTGCAACTGATAGCTAATTTAAATTCAACATAATGATGATTTGTGATGGCTACWTGTTGTCCAGGGGAGTGTAGTGTCAGTGGCTGACATGGCTTTAGCATTCTTCTGCRTAAGTTTTTGAATCAAAGGAAAAAACAGAATGGATGGTTTCCCAGTTTGGGAGATATTTCATCATGTCCACAAAGCATGAAAAAACTGTGTATTTGTAAAATACTGAGGGATTTTTTCCCCCCATATTCATGTATACTTGATGTAATAATGCAGTGAACAGCAATTTGGGTTTTTTTTCTTTTAGAGCAGTCCTGGTAGTCACCAACCTGGGATCTTTTTAAAGTGGCTAGGTCCCTGCAGAGAGACTCTCAGGATGATGAGGCACCCAGCCATTTGTAAAGGCTCCTGAGAGCTGGGAGCCTTGGTGACTGAATGTGGTTTGCTGCCCGGAGAGAAAAACAGCAGGTTTAGCTGGATGCCTAAATGTCATTACAGGCCAGTGTGTCAGAAACAGTAATTTCTCAGCATTCAGACTTTGTTCATACCATAGGCACATWAAAAGTGTCTGATCCTATTGACTCTACACTGCAGTTTTGTCCCTCAGACTGTATAAGATATTCTCYCTCGCTCCAGTTGAAATACCCAATATATTGAGCTTACCTCCTCCAGGTTTATTAGAAGACAAGAAATAACTGATAAAATTTATCCTCTGTGCACTCCTCACTGAGACTTACCCCTTCCTACAGGTTTACATTGTAATGATGGATATTTGAAAACCACCTTGACTGTACCATGAAAATGATGACCTGAGTTGTGTATTTGGACAACACTGAGCCATCCAGACAACAGCCAGATAACA
This sequence comes from Cardinalis cardinalis, assembly GCA_014549065.1. Lineage (NCBI taxonomy): Eukaryota > Metazoa > Chordata > Aves > Passeriformes > Cardinalidae > Cardinalis > Cardinalis cardinalis. The sequence continues at coordinate 1,943,393 of JACDOX010000120.1, forward strand.
CAAGAGAGCAGGATTTTTGGAAATTACTTGGGATGTTGGGTGGGTCAGTGTTGGGGTACTCTGCCCCAGGCTCCTGAGGTGGCTGGACACACTGCCATGTGAAATTCCTCCTGGGCCAGGCGGCGCATTTCCCTGTTGTGTTCTGTAATGCTGAACTCCAGCTGCTCAGGATCCTCGTCTTGTTTGGTTCATCACATCCACAATCCACTTATGGCTGTTTCTAAAGGCAGCACCARTCTACAGAGAATACATTTATTTATTCATTTATTTATTTTATTGTTTTTCAGGAAAAAATGCTGTAAGGGTTATAAGTTTGTTCTTGGACAGTGCATCCCTGAAGGTATGTGATTTCACTGTTCTTACACGTCATGTCCCCTTGCATTTGTCTTTCCCCATCTGCCATCCTCTCCACATTGTCTGTTTGGAAGAGCAACCTGAGAGAAGCACAGGCTTCGCTAYATCTCATGTATCAGTGTGGGGAGGAGTTGTTTCCCAGAAATTGTTGGGAAAATAAAAAGATCAACAGCTCCCAAAAGTGCTGCTTAGCATGCCAAGCCTTGATCCTCCCCTAAGTACACCTGGCTGTGCAGATCTTGTGCCATGACCTGCTGCTCTGCAGACAGAGGAACGTGTTCTGCCCTTGGCTGGGTAGCTGGGAGCACTCTGTGCACMTCTCATGGGTGATGCCTTTCCCCTTTCATCCCTCGGATCTGGTACAGCTGACTTGACTTGTCAGCGCACAGGGAGATAGTGASTAGGTGAGTTAGTCCTGCCTGTAATTTCCCGTGGGCGTGGCTTCCTTGTCACCAGGGGCCAAAGAAGATGCAGATTTAATCAGGATAGTTCAGTATGCAGTAGTAAAAATGGATCTGATTTGGATGAAACTGGCTCTGAACTTGTTGGACCACAGCACTRCCAGGCAGGAGCAAATGCCCAGAGATCACGTGCCAAAAAACTTTTTTTTACAACAAGTTWAAAAGTTTATCTATGGCAACATATTCTTCTATTTGATGATATATGGAAAGCCTTGATTTGGTCTCAGAATTTTCCTAGTTAGTGACTGTGATACTTTGGAAAAAAGTGACAAATCCACATACTGGAGAATCAGCTGTTTTGGAGTTGCAGTGTCCAGCCAAAAGGGATTCCAGCTCAAACTCTAATCCTTGTGGGTTTGTTGTGGGTTTGTTGCTGTTGTTGTTTTTAATTTGTGTCTTCTTTGCTGCTGGCTAGAAACACTAAAACAATTGATGGGGGTGGAGATAGAGAGGAAAAAAGAGGGAAACAGCTCTGGATGACCCTGTGCCTGAAGGAGCTGGGTAGGGTTTGGGTGAAATTGGTTTTCACATATAGTTCCTCATCCCATGGTTTTGCTGTGAGTTTTGTCTCAGCGTGTGTGATATGGGTGACAGCTCCAGTGTGAGACAGACACTTGGAAGAGGCAGTTGTGTGTATTGGAGGCAGAATTCCTGAAACTTTTCAGGGTGGAAAGAAACCAGGACTCTACATTCTGGCCTCCAGCTTTCCTATGGATTGAAGAATTTTATGTAGTGGCTACTCACTGAATATAATGGATACAGCAAGAGAATTAATGAGGACTATGGCAATTTATTACTTTGGCTTCTAATTCTCATGTCTTGAGATATTAGATGATTATGAAAGCAGYTTTYATTATGTGCCCACTGACTTTGTCCAATCCTGTMTTTTAATTGCATTTCAGTAACCTGAGAGTTTCTGCCCCTAATTCAATTCTCTGCTTCTCTCCCTTTGTTTCTCCATTCCCCCTTTTCAGCTTTATCTRTATTTTGCCTGGAACTTCAGAGGCCACAGCAGTTGCTTTAACATCTGAGACAATCTCAGGCCTTGGTGTGGAGACGAGAAACATGATTCACTGAAGTATTCGTTTCACTTACTCTGTTACGAGACATCCCTTGGCTCTTCACACATTGTTTTGGCATAATCTTGACAGAGTAGCTGTATGAAATCCATATCTCCAAACAGACACATAAATGCATTACAGATGTGAGTTTATTAGAGCACATCTGCACCTTTTAATCCAGTACTGGCACATTGAAACTGTGAGAAGTAGTTCCAGCCCTGTCTTCTCTATGATTTAGCAGTGGCTGCAGGGAGGAGGGTTGACAGAGGTATAGATCCTCCCTTTTCCACCCTTTTATAGCTGCCTGGGGAACACACCAATCTCCTTCTGGGACAGCGTTCCTTAAACAGACTTTTTCCCAAAGGCTTGTGGCTTTGTCCACATCCCTTATTGGTTTTCGTCCTGTTATTTTTAATCTGCCCTTGAAAAGGAACAGAAATCAGTGTGGTACAGTATGAGTCTCTGCCTCCAGTTTCTGCAATTTGTCTATTTTGTATCCACCTTCCCACTGTGGCTTCCAGCTGCAGGACCAGGGATACTCAGGAAACATTGAGTGGAGTTACTTCTGTGTGCCTGATTTTCTCCGTAGCATCTCTTCCTGCTCCACCTGTTCAGCAAAGTGGATAAAAAGAACAGCTCCTCACCTTTTTCTCCTGTGTGATCTCCTTTTTCTTTGCTTTGGAGACTCACTGCTCCATCCAAGTCCAGTCTTGGTTCCTGTCCCATGGTGTCAGAGTGAAGAAGGGACAGGTGCAGTACGGAACAGTTTATTTTGGAGGCACCTTTCCTATTGCTGGTTTGTTTCCTGAGTTGGCTGTGGAAGAATTCAGAGTAAAATACTRAATTACAGGCCAGCTATAGTCAGATCTGGTCTTTCCTTAGTAATGTTGTTTCAAAAATTTCCTTGGTAAACTTTCCGTGCTGTATTGTCATTTCTGAGTTCATTGAAACTTATACAGAGACATTTGTTATTCTGCTTTGGCTTTTGCATTTTCCTAAGGTCTGGAACAGCCTGATCCTTATTGTATGGTTTTGATTCATCTCCTAAACCACATTTCTTAGACTGGCAAACAAGGGCTTTGAACACAGGAGGGAATTTTCGTCTCCAGTTCTGCAGAGCACACACAGGTGGTGCAGCAGCTTTTGGCTAGTTTCATCTCAGTTGTGAGAACTGTTTCTAGGGAAGTCATGTCACCTGGGACCAAAGCCCTGAGGATGCAGCTGTGGACCTGAGATCTGCCTACAACCATTGTGTGATTTGGGTTGAGTGTGTGGGATCACCAGCAGGGATATTTGTCCTTCCTGGACCCTTCTGCAGCTTTGTGTGAAGGCAAATGAGGCAATGTCCATGATGGAGCTGTGCTGAGGTGGCCACGTTCAAAGACTGGCTACATTAAATTTGGYGACAGATGGATAAAAAGAACTGGCATTGTTTAGTCTAGAAGAAAGGAGGCTGAGGAGAGACATGATAAGAGTTTTTAGGTATGTGAAAACTTGCTGCAAGGGGGAAGGTAAATTGTTCTTTATGACTGAGGAAAAAAGGACAAAAATAATGGGCCTTAGTGTCTGTAAGGGGAGTTTGGATTAGATATGAGTAAAAAGCTTTCTGTCTGCAAGGATATTTCATCTTGAGACCAGACTACTAGGCGAGCCATATTCATCCCTTAGGGAAAAGGAAAACTAGGAAAAGTTTATGCATAGCTACTCCTGCTTGTGATGGGAGATGGCTCCTTCCAGCATTGTTTTATTCTGATTTTGTTAGGGCACATCTATTCATGGAAGCACAGGGAGGCCAGAGCTTGTTTTAACTCTGCTCTGAATAGCTGAACATGGCGCAGGCCAAGTCCCACACCTGAGTGGGTACACTGGGTAAGGAGCAGCACATTCACTCCCATGCTGCACATACCATCCTGTTCTCACTCTTTTTGTTTCATTTTGTTTCAGTGGAAAACGAAAATTGCAACCATGCCCAGGAAAAATACCAGCAATGCTTTAAAGCTGGGACTATTTAGTAGTGCCAAATGTAATAGAAATTTACAGTCCAGCATCACCTAAAGAGTCCAAACTACCCCTAGACTGAACAGTTTGAAAGCAAGAGTTATGTTTTTCTTTCATGGCTCTGCACTGTTGGAACTGTTTACTGCAGGGGGTCCTAGCATTGTCATTCACCACCACAGCACTGTGGGAAGACTTCAGTTTGGGAAGAAAGAAGGAAAGAAATGGTGCCTGTTATTCAGGAGGTGACAAACAGAATGCTTGGCACTATTACAGTAGTATGTCTATTAGAATAGTACATTTTTTCTGAGGGGTTCTGGTCAGAGATACAGCATCTTGTTAAGTCTCATTTTGTGCTTTTCTGTATTTTGGCATGCTGTCACTTTTAACCCCAGTGCTAGGCATGTGCTGTATATACTTTGTACAGAAAATGTGTTTTCATTTGCTTTACCATCTCTTAGCTCATTTTAATTGTTTGGAACAATCACCATACCCAGAGGTATCTGCTAGTCATTAGGGTGAGTCAAGAATGAGTTTTAATTATGTGTATGGAAACATAGTGCGTGCTTTGATGGAAACTTGCTTGAACGAYTTAGATTTTGTTTGGACAGGTTTGGTCTGGAGCATGGATGAGATATTTCTGCTGTGGCCCCCAGTGSCCACTCACAGTGACCTGGATGCTCACTGCAGAGTGATGTTCTTTGAAATTGTCACAGAAACTGCCACTTGCTTTGGTGTAAAACCTGACCTTGGGCAGGCTGTGCCTGAGCTGGTTTTGAGACCATATGCCACTCGAGGTCCTGGTGTCTCCTGGCAGATGTTCCTTCCCCATGGTGCTGCAAAACCCTCACACCCATAGCTGGGAGCTGTCCTTCGTCCCCAGCCCTCCCACCAGCACCATGCCAGGGGCCACACCCAGCCCCTGACAGGACAGGGATGTGGGTCAAACCCCRTTGTGCTCTGGTGTCCATCCCTGAGGCTTCAGTTCTGCTGCTACACAGCAGTGAAATTAGAAACAGATTTTCCCTCCTTTGGGTTTCAAACAGGGACTTCAGTCTTTTGGGATTTCAATGACATACCCAGATCTGCACACTGCAGCTATTAAGAGAGATKATGGGTTTGTAACAATGCACTGTTTGCTAGAAGGGTTATATCTGGCTTCAAACAATTAACACGTGATGTAATTAACTTTCTGCCTGGTTTTGGCAGTTAACCTCGTGGTTTTTCACAGTATTCTGCATAGGAAATGTTGATATCAGGCTTAAAAATCTGTTGAAGAAAGCTAAAAGAATGTTTTAGGTAATTTAATATTTCTGTGAAAAGAACTCCTAAAATCTGCCAAATGCAAAAGTGACTCTTGCTTAAAATACAGCTTTAAGAAATAGTCTAACTACTGTAAAGCTGTGAATAGCAATTACAATTTTAATATATTCCATTGCTTAYGTCTCATGAATGTTTTATATCTAGGTTCCTTCAGTCCTTAAAAACAATGTAACTCWGCTTTATATTAATTAGCAGAGAGGCGAAATGTTTGCAATCTAAGTATCATCCATCTACTGACTTTGGTATTTTTCCTAACCACATTTTCCTCTCCCTTAGACTACGATGTCTGTGCTGAAGCTCCCTGCGAACAGCAGTGCACAGATAATTTTGGGAGAGTCTTATGCACTTGCTATCCTGGATACCGCTATGATCGGGAGAGGCACAGGAACAGAGAGAAGCCTTACTGCCTGGGTGGGTAGATGAGCATGCTGAGCTCCTCCCTGGTTAATGATTTATCCTGCTCCCTTCAGACTTTTAGGAGTCAGTTTGAATCYGAAACCTTTCTTATTCTCGATATTATCACAGAAGAAATGTGGGAGTTAACTATTTTAAGAATTGAGAGATGTAGATGCCCCTGAAATTATTAGGAAGTATTACCTACAACAAGATTTACACACCCAAACACTTTGAAGTGTTGGGCTGATGTAGTTTTTCCTTTAATTCCTCCTGCTGGTTGTGAGCCATATATACTGAATATTGAAGCATTATCACTAGGCCTAATTACTAAAACTCATCCTTGGGCTTTGACTCAGATGGCCAGTATATAATTCAGGACTGATCATTTACATGTGGTCCTGCTGTGGCTAGTCCTGCCCTGCCCTGCATGGTTTGCCATGCCAGGGAGATAAGGTTTGCAGGATTGAGCTTTGCTTGTGAGCTTTTCAATGCAAGAAGACTTTCAAACAATGTTCACTGATAAAATGCCAGGTATGTTAATAATTCCAATAGTGCATCTTGCCCAGAGCTCCAGACCAGAGGCTCCAGCTTCAATTGCAATTGTGGTGTTCCAGCTACTTGTTTGTTTAACCACAAAATCTCACTTTACCTGTAAAGGAAGTCTTTTATTGTGTTGGAGGTCTGAAAGCTCCAGCTACGGGACATTTTTAATCTCTGCTTCTCTCCAGATATCGACGAGTGTGCCGCGAGCAACGGGACTCTTTGCTCTCAGATCTGTGTCAACACCGTGGGCAGCTACAGGTGCGAGTGTCACGAAGGCTATGTCCGGGAGGAGGATGGCAAGACATGCACCAAAGGAGATAAAGGCAGGTGCTAGTGCAGATTAAATGTCCTGGATGCCTAAAGGGTTGGTCGGTCATGAAGAGGAACTGCTCCCAACACTACACTTGGAGCTGGGGTCCAAAGCTGGGATGTAGCAGATGCCCCTGGGGTATCTGGGCAGTTCACTGGGCACCTGAGCACCTGTGGAGCAGCCCTGCCAAACTCTCTCCTCCAATGCACAAGTACACTGGAGAATGTGGAAGGCATCTTCTCCTAGGGAGGCAGAATAGCTGAATAATGAAATTTACCATTACAGCTTCAGTTAGATCATTCCTGCTGGATCCAGTTGCTAAAAGCCGTAGTTTGCTCCAATACCAGCCTGGATTATAACTTTTTTGTGGTCCTGAGATAAGGAGACATCGGAAAAAATCTTACCAGATGAAGAGCCTTAAAAAATTTCACTGATTTCACCTGTAAATTAAATAATTTTAGTAACTTTAATTTGTATTTACACACCCACATCTAAGATTAGCACAAGGCTCTAGGTTGGATGGTTAGTGCCCCTTGGCCCTTAGAGGCTCAAAAATGTGTGCTTGGGGATCCAACACGTTTTCCAAGCCTTGCTTAAATCAATTTCTAAATTACATTGACCAATGCTGCTGACCTGCAATTATGTCAAATAGCGTGTCCTGTGCCTAGGGTCTTTTTTTTTCTTTTTTTTTTTTGAAAATTGAACGTAATGGGAAAGGGGTAAATGTAAGGGCTTGTTCTTGCATCTCACTGTTGGTTCAGAGTGTATACATGTGCTATGCACAAATTATTTTAAAGGTTTGACCTCATCCTAATTATTAAATTGCAGCATTTAGAATACTACAGAATAAATACTGATATGAAAGTTTAAAAAGAAGGGAGGAAGAGAACAGTGATCTGAAAAAAACCCAACAACTTTTGATGAATGGTGACTTACCACAGGTTCATCAATTAATGCCTGAATGTGGTCTCACAGTGTGATCAAAAGCCCACCAAATGGCCAGAGCAATTTATAATTTTCATTTTCATCTGAAAATGTGTAACTGGAGCCACTCCATTAACTGTAATTGTTCCTTGTAGTTTTAATTTTTTTTCCTTATCAGTCTGTGTGTGTGCMTGYATGTGATAAATAACCTAGATAATCCCCCTAGAAACAGGAGGGTTTTTTAAAATATTCCTCTGGGTAGTTCAAATTTCTTTATACAGTAATGTCCAGGATAACCAACCATTCAAAATATTCAAGGCTATGGAAATTATTCCACTGTTTGAAAAACACCATTTTTACACTGAATGTACACGGCACATAAAAGATAATTATTCCAGCAGATAATCTGGAATGAAGCACCCACCATCTCTCCAGATATCTCCCCAGCCAGCTGTGCGAAGTAAAGGTCACTTCTGGTCAGTTACCCCGCTGTACTCCACATAGATGTTGCGAATTTTCGGTCCCCGGGCGAGCCCGCGGAGCCGCGTCCGCGCCTCGCTCGGGGGCGGAGGGTCGGCGGCGTGAGGCACCGGCTGTAGCGCCGCTCCACCCCGCGGCCGGCCCCGGCCCTGCACCGCATCCCCGCCGGAGCCGCTGCCTGACAAACACATCATCCGCTTTTCATCGCAGCCGGAACATCCACGGTTTATTTTAAAATTTAGTGGGAGAGGCAAAACCACGTTACCGCTCTCCATTTCCAAGGAGGGTGCATGTTTTCCGGGAGATACAGCCGTGTTCTCGTTGTTCCATGCCCAAAGGATGCGATTCAAACACTTTTTTGGCTCTGTAAGTGSCTGTAATGTGGTCACCTTTTTTTTGGCTCTCTAAGTGTCCTGACAGCGAGCTTTGGGTTGGTTGGTGGACACAAGAAGAGMGAGCATTTTTTCTTGCATCCACATGCCCATTTGACGGAGACAATGCAGCTACCCACGCAGAACTAGGCAGATGAAACCATCTCAGCAGGCTGAGCCCAGATAATACAACACAGATGATCAGCTCAAGAGTCTCCATGTGCAGACCGCCCGCAGAAGAGCTCCCGCAGAGCTCTCCCCTGCCAGCATCTCCTCCTCTTGCAGCATCAGCAAGGCACGGCCTCCAAGCCCGTACACAAAGAGAACACAGCACTCCCCCAAGCAGATCTCTCAGCAATAGGTGCCACACGGCCCACCAGCATCTCACCAAGATTAAAGGGCTCCCATCATGTGTAAGCTAGACTTTGTGTTCTGAGAGCCTTTACGAAATGGGGCTGCTTTAGGTCTTCAAAATAATTTCAGTTTCCTTGTGTCAGTCTGTGCAATGGGAACAAGTTATTTAAGTKCCTTGCTCAGTGCTGGGCGGCTGAGCCTGGTAGGTGACCTCGGTTTCTGCACCATATGTGGGTGGCTCCATCTAACAGCCTTTTGCCTCTGCTGGCCCATCCTAGGTGACTTCTGGCTTTATCCGCACTTCATTCTGGCTTTTCTCGTAGTTTGGTCCTGACACAGGRTTGGATGGGGGTAGAGCAAATGTTTGATGGATGACTCCTTCACCGGGCAAATCATCACCTCTGTCTGGTATGAGTTAGGGGGATTCCACCTCTCTCCTGAGATGCAGCTCATGCTTGCTCATACAAGGATCTTGGACTTCTTCCTCCGACAAGTCAATCCAGCCAGCTTTGCAGAAATCTCACTGGTATGACATTTCCCAAACATTAGCTGATCCCCCCAGCATTCGTCTCCGTGGATTGTTACAGCCTTGTTTTATCTGTGCTTGTCAGCCCYGTGTGTCACATCCTTCAGGAAGATATGCTGGGTTCTAAAATGAAACACAAAGCCAAATTCACTGCTTCTWAATCTGCATATAATTCCACAGATTCTGGTGGGATTGCATGAGGTTTCCAACAGCAGAGGCTCTGGCAGTTTCTCCACATGACTGTGTGTTGCTTTCAGCAACATTTCCTAACACAATGATAGAACTCATTTGGTGAGATAGCTATAAAAAGAAATTTTTGTTTGGAACAGTAAAAAATACAGACTTTATTGGTCTTTGAAAAAGAAAGAAAAAAAAATTGGGTGGTTTTTTTTTTTATGGCTCCATATACATCCCTCTGTAACTCCTACACAGGTCCAAAAATGGGCATGTCAAGACACTGRGGTTTTCTAAAGGAAGATGAAAAATTGGAGAGGGAGGAAGACCTCCACAGTAACTGACTTGTRGTCAAGAGCAAATTTATTTTACAGRAATGTAAAGTGGTGTCTCCATTACAGCACATCACTTCCCTCTTAAGGAAAATAAAGCACTGCATGGTGCAGATTATTTCACTTAGAAGAGAAAGGTTTATGGGCAAAGGGGTTTTGGAGGGAATCAAAAGCAAAAAAATTATTAGCCTTTTGAATATAGGAGAGAAGAAGGAAAGCAGCATATACTGTGTATTCCAGTACCTTCACAAAAATGCTGGAGCTTCTCTGGGAGGTCTTGTGGCTAAATAGTTTCAGATTCAGCGYAGCTGAAGTTCGGTGAAATTCTATTCTGTGCTGTGTAGAGCCCATTGGAAAACATCAAGTAGTACCACCTGGTCTTGAACCTTGGAGCCATCTGAATACTGCACGGAAAGCTGATCAGGTACCAAACCTGTGCTGRGGAAAGGGCTGGGAAGTTCAAACAGCAGTGTGCTTGCTGCCATAAAAATGGTAAATAATATGTGTAATATAGTAAGGCTGTTGGAGTGCAGCCATGGGAACAGGCAGTTCATGACTGAGGAAAAAACCCAGGCCTTTGTGCCCCAATTTTCCAATCAGTTCAGTACTAATAGCTGTCCTAATGCTCCTGGTTATTCCAGCATCTTGCCTTTACATCTCTCTCCTAACTGATTATCAGATAAGCAAGATTAATTTTTGGCTTCTAAAATCAATATGTCATTACAGCCAATGGAGTAAACATACCTTCCCAAATATGTGCATAGGTGGTCCGTAGACAACCATCAGATTGTTGCAGTCTTCCATACTGGACCTTGCAAATATTTAAAATCAAGTAGCACGTAATATTTTTTGTATTAGAAGCTTCAAGGTTCATTTCAAAAGATGCAGATGTTTCAAAATCAATGCACATTTCTGAAAAGATGAAGGGCATTTAATCCAAGAGACAAGTGTAACACGGTAACTCAGCACGATGCAGTTGATCCTTTTGGAAGACTCTGAAGATTCCCTGGCTTTAACAAGAGCACCTGCAGAGCTTTTCCATTGTGGGACATGCTCTGAAAGGTCAGTGTTCAAACAMACCCAGCAGCCCTCCCAGGTAACATCATACAGGACTACACATCATATGCAAAGCCTCAATAGACTTGATATTTCTCAACAATGTTGAAGTGAAAAAAAACTCATCTAGAGTTGGCCAGTATGTGTCACCCTGTGGTTTGGAAACCAGATTTGTCTTTAAGACATCTGTTACAACAATGCTTGTTTTCTTGCAATGCAGAACTGCTTGACGGTGTATGGTACTGGGAAAAGGACAAAAATAACATTTGCAATATCTCTCACAGTTTGAATAATTTAATGGAGTCTTGAAAAGATCCTATTCATGTGTAGTATCAACAGATGTGACCCTTCCTCTTGTGTGGATTTAAATCCCTGTCATTAATCTCAATCCCCATCTCTACTCAGGCTAATTCCATCACATGGAGAATAACCCATGATGATAAAGAGCAGTTTGTGCAAAATGAGCRAAATAAGCATATTCTGAGGGATTTTACTGTAATTTATAGCATATGAAAATTTGCCCTTCAGGGGACTGTAAGTCAGTTCAGATCTATGGGGTTAGTCTACCCTAAACAAAAAGATAAAAGAAGGGGTGTGAACTTTTCCAGGTATTAAACAAATGAATTCTCTGGGGACTGTTAACTGGAAACAGCTGCTTTAAAAATGTGCTCAGAGCTGTCCCTGCAAAGTTTCTCAGCCTTACATAGAAATTCACAGTCAAAGTTTTAATAATGGCAGGATTCCCTTCTCTTTTCACAGTCTGGGGAAATATAACAACCTTCAAGTTGCTTTTGCTATCACTTTATTAATTTCTTTCCTTTGGATCTTTACATTTATAGTGGAAACTGCTTTCTTTCAGTTGGGCTTCCTGAGAAATCTGAAAATGCGGCGAAACCAGGGACGTGCTGTGCCTCTTGTAAGGAATTCCATCAAATAAAGCAGACAGTTTTACAGCTGAAGCAAAAGGTATGAACACTGATCACTCATGTCTTTACCAGACCTGCATGTTTTACAGCAACTGAGGTTAATTTCTATGTTTGGAGCTGTCACTGACATGTGGTTCTTGCACATACAAAGAGAAGTGCAATATATTTTAAAATCATGTAGGACTGATATCCTTATGCTTAACAATTTGTAAGCAGATTGCTCCCCTTCCTTATGCTCTTGTACAATTTGTAAGCAGATTGCTCCCCAAGTTCATGGAGCTGTGTTACCAAGCTTGTGGTAACAGAGTCTGACAAACACCCATCCCAGGCTGAGCCCAGGTTTCTTGGCAATCTGTGCTGGCCTGAGTTTTTCATYCACTCTGAATGCACAGGATTTTGGACATGATCCACCTCTAGAGCAAGCACGTGCAAGACATTTCATAGATGTGGGAACATCATTTTTCATTAATAGGATGCTGGTACAGGATTCTTGCCAAATAGGTGTGGGACTAAACAAAAATATCACTAGCTTTAAATATGACTTTCCCCTTAAAAAAGAAAAACCCTCAGTCACAAACCTTYTGGTATTTTTTTACCTATTCCCTTGCTAGTAGAGAATAATGCATTTAGAAACTTTTCCTGGGCTTTAATTGCTCACATATGTAGCTTCCTTTTGCATTTTWGTAGTGCAATAATGAAAGAGTAGTAGTGAGATAATGCAAAGACACAGCCTCAGATTTGGAGAGCCATAGGCAGGGATGCAGGTGTAATGCCTTTTCTGGTGGCATCTCCTTTGAACAATAAGGTTCTTTCAAACTGAAGCTTTSTGTAGGAACATTCTCAGCAGATCATGCTGACAGGCTGTAATTATTTCTCCCAGGGTACTCAATTAATTTCTTTCCATTGTGTCAAAACAYAATTTGGTGTATTCACTCATTTCATTTGATGTTACTCATTTAATATTTGGAAGAAAGTAATCTTGTGTGAAAAAAGTGAAAGTCACTGAGGTTGGAGACACTCTTTATCTCCAAAATCTCAAAGCATCATGTATTCCTTCTGAATCAATATGAACACAAACATGAAAGTGACAGAATTTCATGTGTAGTGGAAATTCTGTTTTTAAAAAAAAATGGTAGCAGAGAGGTTAAAAAAGAATCCATGCCTTTGAGTGGCTATTTCTCCAGCTGTTTTCCATGATGCTGAGCAGGCTCACACTGACCTCCAGGGAAGGATCTGGGGGTCACATTGTTGGCCACATTGTTTGCTTGAGAATTGATTGATGGAATTAATGGGAGGTTTTTGTGTCTAACTTCTGCTGTTAGATGCTTGTGTTCAAAACTTATTCCAGGAAAACTCAAACCACTGAGACCAGTCACTGTAGGCATTTGTGTAGTAGATGTGTAGCAGCACACTCTCACTTCACAGCTAAATCTTGTCATAGTCCCTAACTTAATATTTCCCCCTGTATGCCCCTAGTGAGACTTGATGAACTTGACATCCTCAGAGGGAGCCTGCAGGGTTGTGCTCCATACAGAAGGAGCTGAAAGAGAAGGTTCCCAATACCCTCAGCAACTGTTATCCCACAGAAAGGAGAGGTTTTTTCTTTGCTGAATGGAGACCTGGCCCCGTGGTGCTTTTCTGCCCAGGGAGACATCAGCCCTCATGTTTTACCAGCCACTTGCCACGGCCAAGTTCTCTGGGGGAGGACATCTCTCAATAGCTGTGGTTAAAGCTGTTCTGTTTTACATAGAAAAGTTCATTTCTGTCTGCCAGGGAGATGGTTTATTAAATGAGTCTTCAGTTTTGTAGTTAAGGCTTTCAGATTTTATGAACTTTATTCAAAATTGTGGTTAGCAGAAAAGCCTGTCATACAATGAGATGCACTGTCCTGACAGACTAGAGGTCTGTGGGCAGTCCTAGGTTGATCTAAGACCCTGATGAAAGCAAGAAGAGTGGGAAGCTCAAAAACTGGGGAAAATATATCTGGCATGCTGACACACAGCCAACAATTAAGAAAAAAAAAAACAAGTAAGCTTGATCCTATTGCACAGATGTGTTTAAACATCTTAATTAGAAAGCCATGTTCCACATCACTCCTGACAAGCATTGTCCAATTTTCTAAACCACAGACCTCCTAGAAACTATGCAAAACTCCAAATRCAACGCGCAAAACAGCACATGGAAGATTTATTTCTAGAACAGCCTTTCTTTAGAATTTACTCTTGCTAATATTTGGATGCACATGGGAAAAACAACCAAAATATTATTTTCCAAGGGCCATTAGGATTTGGAGTTGTAGATGGAGAAAGCCAAGGTTACCCTGGACTAGGATCCTGGTTCAGTTAGAAGGTGAAACAGAAATTAGGCCAGTGAGTATATCCAATAGCTAAGAGGATGTGAGTCAACAACAAAAACACATGGTTTGGCCCAGTGCATGTAACAACCATTTTCTGGCCAGAAGATATCAAAGAGCAGTGAGCTAGACCAGAGCCTGGGTATTTTGGCACTCCTAGTGTGTACTTCAAGTCCAGCTGAGTCAGTGGGGAAGCRTGCATAGATGCTTTCACAGCAGCTATGTGATTTCTTTTCTAACTTACTCAGTTGTTACAACAGCCTGGCTGGCAGGAACAAGTAAATATTTAAGCATCAGAAGAGAATACATTACCAAATCCACTTCATGATGAGTCTTTGCCACTAAATGCACCTTTTTACTCTAGTCTGACTATTTGCAATATAACCTGAAGAGTATTCATGGCCGGGTCTATGTACTAAGTGACATTTATTTATCAGCTGATATAGCTGTAGATCCCCAGAATTAGATATTTACATGCAAGCTAAAAAGAGGGCTTCAATTAATCTGCCACACAGTTGTGGCCACCCCTTAGGTAAAGCACCCACTGATGACACTGAAAATACTCTCAAAAAAACTACTTTAAAAATATAATACTCTCAGGTAGTCACAGGATCTGACTTTTTGTCGCTGCTTTTGCTTGTCAGCACTGGAACCACAGAGTCCTTGATTGATTTGTGTCATGTAGTGGAAGTTTTGTACCATGGTCCTTGCAAGCCTTTCCTTTGCATCCAGCCAGGAGCCAGGAATGTCCTCTGGGCAGGACACRCCTCTAGGAAACAAAACTTTGCTGACCAGAGCCAGCCAGTAGATGTTCCCATGCTGATCCCTGGTCAGTGAGGCTGTGAGAGACCCCAGATACTGAATTTTCCTCTTCAGCTCCAGGGGTAGGTGTTGCGTCCCACTGAGTAACCCTCTGTTCAGCAGCCCCACAGTTTGGTCTGTGCTGCACTGGCTGGGAAGCTGGCTGAGAAAGCTGCAAAGTCACTGGCAAACAAAGCATAGGTTTTCCTTTGAAAAAGCAGAGATGACAGCTCACCCCAGAGCTATAGATGTGCTGAATCCCCATTTTCTGTGTGAGTGAGAATATAAGAAATTCGTAGGAGTGAGAATATAAGAAATACACACTAGGACTTCTGTGAAAATATGATCTCATCCAGCCACTGATTTCTGCAAGGGTGGAGTGAATCTACCAAATTCTTGTTAAACATACATCATGATTCTTAATTTGCCTATAGTGCAGTCATCTGGTCTTTGGAACCACAATTCTCTCTGAAACCTAACTCACAAATGGCTGATAAATCCTTGTGTTCCTGTCATCACATTTTGAGTTCCAGTCTCAAAATCAATCTGGTGTTTTGGAAATGCCACCAAGAACTATCCCAGCATTTCCAACTTTTTTTCCTGATTTTTTTTTCCTTCAGAACTGACCTGTGCATTAAACCCCAAACTACAAGCAGCACAGGCTGCCTTKATGTTGTAATCCTTAAGCAATAACATATTTGCCAAAGGAAATTTTCCCAGTTCAAGTAGGTACTGCAGGTGCATAACGCTGTGTTTTTTCCCTGTGCATTACATTATGTTTCCAGTAATGGCAGAAGAATGTATGTCAAATAATTACAGAAACAGKTAGGAGTCTTAAGAACAGCCCAGCTCAGAGAATTCCAGATAGCTGATAAAAAGCTTTGTCAAATAGCAGGAGTCATCATCTGTATTATTCAATGCAGCTCTCAYGAGCAAATGCTGCAGAATTCAGCATCAACTTACCCAATGAGCCAAATTCATTCAAAGAGCAACAAAGTTCACCCAGGGGTAGGTCTGCACTGCTATTGCTGAAATAGTTTTCCAGTTCAATTTGGCAGTGCAAAGTCCCTAAGTCTACACGCAGCCACTCACCACTAATAAACTCCTCTCCTCACCRCACACCAGCCTCTTGGCTCCTCCAGGCACCCTTCAGCTGCCTCTTCAGAGACTAAACATTTGCAGAATATTTCAAAATATGTTTAATTATTAAATACATTCAACTGGATAGGTGAATGTTTCATGGACCATTAAACAGGTAATGGATAATGACAGTTTRAACTGTAGTATGCAATTCTGCTTGCATTCTCTCTTACTTTATCTTTGTGTCTCTGTGCGGAGCAGATCCAGACATCTGATGGGTTAAACAGTGTGGTTACTTTCCAGAGCCAGATTCACAAAGGATTTAGGGTTCTCATTAAAACCCATGATAAGTTAGTGGCTTGTGCAGCAATTCAGGACTTAAATATCTGAGAAAATGTTGCCCTGAGAAAGGCAGTAAATGAATAGAGGAAACTTCAAATAAGGAAAACCAGGCTTCCTGCGAAGCAGTAATGAGACTCAAGTTTTTCAGAACTTGTTGCTGTATCTCTCCTGAATTTCCTCTGTCCTCCGTTGGATTGGCTTGTAGTATTTCCACAGTGACTTGAAAAGTGAACAGACTCAGAGAATAAGAATGTTTTTCTGATTATATCAATCAAGGATATGAATAAACTCATTATATTTTCCTGAAATATTTAAATAGCTGTTTGTTCACATGAAAGCTTAAATAAGAATGTAGTTTTTCTGGCTGAACTATGAAGGTCTTACATAGATTTTTTTTTTTTATCTTGGCAGGTTGCTTTGCTGCCAAATAATGCTGCTGATCTTAGCAAGCAAATCACTGGTGAGAAAGTGCTTGCCTCTAATGCATATATCCCTGGCCCCCCAGGCCAGCCTGGCCAACCAGGCCCTCCAGGTAATACCAGAGGGGTGGAAATGTGCAGGACTGTTGTGCAGGAATGTTTAGAACTAAAAAAGTAAACTTCATATGATTTCATATATTTCRTATTTTGGTTGATATATTGTGTTTGCATTTGTGCTAAATTAAAACAAACAAACTAACAAAACTTTATGGGTGTTATGGTCACCCTCTGCCAACTGTCTGACATCATCCATTGTAACTTCGTGTGTTTCTTGGCATGCAAGCTGTGTTTGTCCCGTATGTGTCAAATTTATCCCTCTCCCTGGGATATCTCACCTGCTTCAGTTGTCATTTCCTGTATTTTAACTCTGTCTTAAAACACTCTCCATTTCATTTCAGGAATATCTATTGCTTTAGCTCACAGTCAGTAGAGGAAAACTGTGCTTTCAGTTTGTAGGTGTTTGTGCCAACTCTTTTATTTTTCTTTGTCTGATTTGCAAGGATTCGTCTGTTGGTTTTATGTTGTATCCCAGATTGAAAGCAATGTGAAAAGAAAAGTATAACTCCACTCACACCTTATTTGCTAAGTTATAGATTGAAACACAGTGAAAAACAGAGAAATCCTAAAGCCCAAACTTAATCCAGACACCTCACATCTGGTGGCCAMAAATACTCAAAATTTTGCAAAATATGTTGAAAGCAGATCTAATTTTGGGTCAGCAATAAATCCAAGCATTGTGCTGGATTTCATCAGGATTCTTACAGAGTACTGGCAAATATTCCTTATGAGGATTGATTTACTCCCTCCTGAACTGCACCCCACCTTCCCATTTACATCCCCTTTTGCAATCTTGCTTTGTTTTCTGAGTCATTATCTCATTTTCCTGGAGGATGAGTATCTTCAGTCTTCAGTTCTTCATAAGTGCAAGGACAGTATGTTTAGAAGTTCYGCAACAGACTCTGAAGGGTAGAGTGGGTTGCTTTGCAATTCCTCCAAGGAATTGCAAAGGCCTGACCCTGCAGGTCTCCCACCCACGGGGTTTCCCCTTGACTGAGCTGTCCGAGGTACTGTAGAAATCTGAAAACCACCCATAAAAAAACCCCCTTAAAACCCTTGATCACCTCCTCTGCTGCCCCYCCAGGGAGAGTCCCAGGGAGTCATCACAGAACTTGAGTTGTCTCCTTTTGAAATCCCAACTATACATATTTGGTCCTGCTGAATGCTTTTTACCCTCTGCCTTTTATTCTCTACGATTTTCATGTGCCCCCAGTATGAAGAGAAGAGTTTCCCCCTCTAATCATGAAGCGTTTGAGCTAGTGACATTTTAATGGTCTTTATTGTCTGCAAAAGTTGTTTCAGGTGCCTGATTTTCTGGTTTATGTTTCTGGCTCAAGTTTATCTTGAGCTAAACATATGTTTTGTTTCCTGAGTGCTTCCTAAAAAGTAACATGCTCTGCTGAACCAGCAGAAGCTGAAAATTATGTAAAGCAAAATGGAATAAGAGAGCCTCTTTTTCCCGTAACACACTGGCTATTGCACTGGGCAAAAGAGAGGTGCAGCCCCACACTGGAAAGARCTTGCTTGTGTCAATCATGTAGATGACCATGACCCAAAATTCCCATGAGTTTTCTGAGGCTTTCTTTTTATGAGATGCTCCTAAATGTGATTTGTTCTTCTTTGTGTGAAAATGAGGCATTTGTGCTTTTCTCTTTATTCCCAGTCTGTGTCCCTAGTCACCTGGCAGACTCAAATTCTTGTTATACGCAAGATTTAATTGTTTGGTGGTCACCTCTTGTAGCTACTGTGACAAGGGTTAATGTTGTCTCAGATGGCTGCTGATGTGCAGATGCAAATAAATTGGTTGTGTTGTTGTGGATTTGGGTGTGTTAAAGTAACCAGCCCACTGGGTCTTTAAAAAAAAGTCGTTCCTCRCTTCTTGCACTGATGAAGTGTTGTGAAGGCTTTCCCTGGCATGTAACTTCTGCTTTTGATTTCAGGGGCTCCAGGACCTAAAGGGAGTCAAGGAGCTCCTGGATTACCTGGACCTCCTGGCCAGCCAGGCCCTCGTGGATCAATGGGACCAATGGGCCCATCTCCAGACATATCACACATTAAGCAGGGCAGACGGGGCCCTGTGGTCAGTATTCCTGTCTCCTGCCATGCACTGCACAAGTGCCCTTAGCTCCACAGCTTCCCACACCCTTGTGACACTCTCTTTTCTCTTGCAGGGCCCACCTGGCGCCCCAGGGAGAGATGGTAGCAAGGTGAGGAGAGGTASTAATTTCCATAACATGGGCACATGCACATGTGAAGTGCAGGCTTTCTAAAGAGACTCAACACGCTTGTAGTCACACCTTTTTGCTACCTCATTTCCTTTGTTAAGATGAAAGCATCCTGTTTTCCCGCTCCTTCATGTCATCCTTCTGCTATTTTGTGTTTGCGATTCCTAAAGTCTTGCGAATAGCCCTGCCACACTCTATGCCACGCTGAATTATTTTCTTTCTCTGCAGCTCTTTTGGCTTTTCCATGAAGAAATGTTGATGCTTTAGCCCTCTTCATTCATTGTGAATTCTTCCTGTTCATTGATTCACTTGTTACTGTCCAGGAGAAATATCAGAAATTCTCTACTCTGTTCCCACTAGAATCAGCAGCAATTTCCTTGCATTCCTCCTTCACTTCCTTTTCATTTTCCAAATAAGCATCAGCTGATGATTCTTGATCTGGGGACAGTAAATGAGGCTGCAAAAGCAACTTTTTAAATTTGATTTAGTCACAGCAAACTAACTGAGGTGGTATTGATTACAGGGGGAGCGAGGAGCACCAGGACCAAAGGGGATACCTGTAAGTATTCCACACAGGAGGAATTTCCACAACAGACTGATGTTGACTACTAACCACAGGTCAGCCAAAAGTTAAAGAAAAAAAACTCCTGTGCCAAGATAACAGAAAATTTACATACACAGAAAATGTTGGAAACAAAGTAATTACCTGTTTTCATCCAAATATTTTTGCCTACAAATCTCYTCCCTTGCTGAGTGTGTGACCAAAGGCAGTAGGTGACACCCTTAGAAAGCAGAACCATGCAGGATGCTACTTAGTACAGTTCAGCCTCTGCTCCCAATGGGAATTTGATACCTGGAACCTTTTAAAATCCTGCCCCTCACCTCTCTCAGATCTAGGAAACTAGAGGTTTTGAGTTCCAGAGCAAGGAATGAATATTGGTGATCTGTGTTCAGGTGAACTTGTTTAAAAAATCTCTAGCACAGCAAGGACATGGATCTGTTCAAGCAAGTCCAGAGAAGGCCACCAAGCTGATCAGAGGGCTGGAGCACCTCTCCTGTGAGGAAAGGYTGACAGAGTTGGGATTTTTCAGCCTGGAAAAAAGAAGGCTTCAGGGTGACCTACTGGCATACCTGAAGGGAATCCACAAAGAAGATGGAGAGGGGCTATTCACAAGGGCATGTAGTGACRGGACAAAGGAATGGCTTCAAACTGAAAGAAGGCCGGTGGAAATTAGATGTTAGGATATTAGGATATCTTCTGTGAGGGTGGTGAGACACTGGCACAGGTTGSCAAGAGAAGCTGTGGGTGCCCCATCCCTTCAGGTGCTTAAGGCCAAGCAGGATGGGGCTCTGAGCAATCTGGTCTATTGAAAAGTGTTCTTGCTCATGGCAGAAGTGCTGGGACTACAGGGCCTTTAAGGTCCCTTCAACCCAAATCACTCTGTGGTTCTATTCATTTATGGTATTTTCTCATTGGTGGAGTTGATTTTTAAGAGTGTGACCAGTAGAGTGTGCTCAGTATTAACAGTTTATTTTACTGTGTGAAGTCAGCTAAAAAGAAATAATGATTTTCKAAAATCAGATACCCTCTGCACTGTAATTACCAATAAATATATTTAGAAAGTGATGGATAGCAGCGAGGTTACCATATAATAGCTGTCTTAAAAGAATTTGTTGATTAATCATTCTAAGAATGTAATTTATGTCAGTTTAATAAGCAAGAAGACAAGAAACCAAGATTAATCCCCTCTGTTCCCATGAGGTCTGAAGATACTCTTATGAAGCAAAGGAATTGTTAAKTGACAAAAGGACTGAGCATTTTGTAAATGTTAAGCTCTGTCTGCAAAAACATCTGATTCTTTCAAAAATTGTTTCCTGATTAAAGGTGGTTAAAACACAGACCATTAGCTTTTGGCAATTGATACAAAGCAGAATTTTACTGAACAACCCCTGCAGGAGTAATTCTATCAGCCAATTTGAAAACTGTAAGAGCAAGGTGGATTGTGATTAATGGCGGTGCCTTGTGACTGCAGGGCCCACCGGGTTCATTTGATTTCCTATTGCTGATGATGGCAGACATTAGAAACGACATYGCCGAGCTGCAAGAGAGAGTTTTTGGACACAGGACTCACTCRTCAACAGAAGAGTTTCCATTACCTCAGGAATTCACAAACTATCACGACACAGTAGACTTTGGATCCGGAGAAGACTACAAACCACGGGCAACATCCAGAAACACCAGGATACAGAAGGCAGACCACCCTTAGCTATTCCTACTGAAAAACAAAGCCTCTTTAGAATTCTTCAATATAAAAAAAATGCACTGACAATGTAATATATATATATATATATATATGTGTGTGTGTGTGTGTGTATATATATATATATATATATATATATATATATCTTATTTCTCATTTTTCTTTCTGCTTTTCCTGAACCATGCTGCCTGTACTGTAGCTTTCCTGGTTCATGGTAGCCTCCTTGCAGAAATTCCATACCACCAAGCCTGCACTGTGCATTGTGCCTAGACTATCAAAAAAACCTTCTTAGCATATAGTATGATTAAGGCATGCTCTAGCTAATAACACAGACCACAGCATTCCATCTGCCTACTTTGCATTCTGTGTCCAAATGACCCAGTACACAAATTTTGCCAGGGACAAAGGGTTAGCAGAACATCATCCTCAAACTATGTTGATAGTGAACACTTTGGTCCACAGTTTCTTTATGAATGCAAATAAATTGTACCRCTAAACTCAAGGCTCCAGCTACTGTCCCCAGGCTTAGGAGAGTGTGCAATGTGGACCCCTGTTTCACAGCAGAGGCCATCTGTAAGTGAGACATACCTTCTATTATGCCTCGTCAAGGCAGAAAAAGGCAAAAAAAGGCAAAAAAAAAAGTTGAAGAGTTAAACAAGGGTGCTGCTGCTTGATCAGTAAATTATTTGGCTTTGTGTTGCTAGAGTATTGTTCAAAGACAGTCAGAAGATGTGTGTGTCATAAACTACTTTGGGACACACACAAACACTACTTTTTCTTTACCATTGTCCCACTGCTCAGTGTGAAGGCCAGTTAGCTTTCTCAACAGATTCGTGTTGGATATATTACACAAAGATAATCAAGATAAAGGGGATGTTTAAAGCAGGAAACCAAATCAAAAGTGAATCAGGCAGGCTTATTGGCAAGAATGAAATATATCCCAGCCTTGCAGAAAGAGTCAGGTTCTGATCTCCTGCAGGTGCATGTCTTCCTTRGTGAAATTCTGAAGTCTGAGTGAAATCAAGACCAGAGAAAGGCCTCATGTTTGCAAAGAGCTTCCACCTGTTTTGTTCCTCTGCTGCATGAGAGCAACCTAAATGGCTTTCACCAGACTGGAACACAGAGGGGCAGTGTGTTTGGCTGGGTGTGTGAGGAGTGTGAGTATGTGCAGGAGTGCACGTGACAAAGCATTTCAACTGGTACGAGGATGGCTAAGGTGAGGTACTGCACATGGGATCCTATACTTGTGAATGGGGATAAAAGGGAGTGCCCTTTATTTACACTGGAAAATCGGATGCACAAGTTATACCATACCTCATGGATGATGTATGTTGCCATTTCTTTTGGATTACTACAGCTGCTGAGGACTTTGCCATGCTTAGAATATAAAGGAGTATATTAAGCACAAAATTTCAATGTTGTGTCTGTGTAGCTGCTACTTCTACAGTATGTTTAGTGTTTGGTAGTGTCCATGTCACAAATGCAAAGAGAAAGTTGTTACTTTGCCATGTTTTTCAGGGCTTGCATGTTCTAGTAGAATAAATACAGGTAAAAATATAAGAAGGGCCTTTTCAGAAAATACGTAAGTGTTTGGATGCCATTCCATATTCCCTGGGCTGAGAGACAGTTGGTGTAATCCTGACAGCATCAGTACAGGTCAGGCTGCRTAAACAGCTGGCTGTCTAGACTTTTCCATAACTTCTGTGTATTGTCTTAAGAGGATGTGTCCATTCCTGTAGCCATTTCCCAACGTCTCACTGCCACTAAGCCAAAAGCCAGGGCATTAGCTTTTAAGAACATTAGTATTCTGTATTTCTTTTCACATTATATCTGTATCGATATTTACAAAGCAATGCCTAACTCGTGGGGATAGCTGAAAAAAAATTACAGTAATCTAACCCTGTAGTCCTTGGGCTTCTCGTCTGTCTGGGAGGAACTCTGCCAGCAGCTGCAGATCCAGCAATCTTGTGAATCACATAATAAGGGAGACCTGAGGAAGGTACCTGTGTCCAAAAGAGGGATGGTCTTATATGCAGCAGGCTGGAAAAAACCTCAAAGATAGCGTGAACTGAGGCATTTGTGTCTTATTTTCTTAATTTCAAGCAGGCAACTGAGTATAAATTTCGTCATTTATGAATATGCAATTTTCATTAAGTTTGTTAAATATCAAATGTTGTATTTTTAAATCTAGCAAATTATGGAACCCTTGCATATGTTTACCACTGCACCCTGCTGGATCAGGCTGGTTCCCACTGGAGAATTAGTAGCTGCAGGTTTTTGACCATCAGATTCTAAATGATCTAACTTCTGTTAGATGAGTCACTTCCTACTTACAAACTAMATACTAATGCTTGCTTCCCACAAAGTGATGTATTCTAAAAAAGGCACTTATTTTAGTTCCAAGTTCTGCTTTTCAGAATAGAGGCACATTCCAAATGAGAAGCTCMCACAGTTTGACCATCAAATTTCAGGGAGAGGTGACAACAGCCCCGCTGTGTAAAAGTGCCTGGGGAAGAGCTATTCTGAGACTGGACCAGAAAAGCAGATAAAATACATATTTTGCTGTAAGTACAGCAAGTTTTCCTACAGATACATGAATATAAACATAGCACATGCTTACATGCCTTTCTGAATGGAAACCTCAATGACTTCCCTTTCTGCAGTTGGCATTATTGGCTTTCAAAGTATATAAAAAAAGAAAGGTGACAGAATGTGTTCCTTAGGTTTGCCCTTGTCATTGCCCTCCTCTGCACAGATCTCCTGCCTCAAAACTGTTTGAGTCCCAGCAGCAAGGAGGGAACACTACGGCAAAGACCACGCGGCATGACATAGGAATTCCTGCAGCAGGGAGCGTCCCTCYGAGCACAGCTGGCTGGGAAGGGTCAGCCTTCAATCCACATCCAGCTGAGATCTTTGCATGGAACTTTCTCGTTTCTGATTACCTGTGTGGTAACTCATAAAACATTGTATCAGCAACATTTCATTCAGATTTTGCAGTAAACACAAAAAGGTTCAGAAAAGTGTCATATTCTTCAGCACACCAAATGTTTCATAAAGCCAGAGCAGAGGAATCCATTCCAACCTTAAGTTTTGTTACTGGTAGCCAGAGAAGTCATTACCTTGCAATTTATTTATTACTCTATGGCTCCAAAAATAACAAACTCTCCCAGGAATCCRAAACAAGAAAGTAGAAACTTCTACACTCGTGGCTAGTCTCATTACCAGGATTATGCACATGACAACTTTGTTTCATATAAATGGTATGTATAATTTTATTAGAAAGAAATATTATTTTGATGTTAAGACATCAAATTATAAGCAGAAGGATAATAAAGAATTTGTTATTTTATTAATATTAGAAATATATTTAAAGGGAACATTTGCAAGAGTGTGTAGTGATAAGAAAATTCTGATTGTTAATGGGTTTAACAAAATCATGAATCTTGAAAAATGTGTTCTATCAATACTGTGCCAAGTACATAAAAGTTTAGTCTTTCTTGCAAAGCTGTAGTTCTGATACACAAGAATTCTTATATAGTCAGGCTAAATAAGAAAAGGAGAGGAAAATTGATTGTAAATGGAATTAGGGTGGTGCCTGGAGTTACTGTTAGCATCACAGCTTGCATAGCCTTCTGCCTAGAAGTATTTCAGAGTTAATGTACCAAGTCCCAGAGCAGCAACAAAAGGTGGGGTCCAATTCTCTGTTAATTTCACACTTTAAAAAATCCGTATGTTTGTTCATTTTACACATTCCAATAACAATACTGTTCACTTTATTTATATATAAAATACTAAAATGTGTATAAGATGACTGTGATTTTATGATGTATTCATAATAACAAAGATATTTTTTCTTACACCATTGGTAGCTGCTTTTTATTACACTTTGCCCTTTCTCTGCAACTGGAAGAAACAGATGGCAGGAAATGTCATTATGCTGCCTTCTAACACTTTTCTTGGAGATGAACAATACTGTCATAGTTCTTCAACTGGGACATGAGCTCTTGGAAGCTGGGGTGGGTTTCAGTCTTTGCGGGAATAAAGCATCCAGCCACCCCTGCCCTGTGGACGGATGGATGGTGGCTCCTGTGCCACATCAGGGCTACACGAGGCTGGATCCAGCAGCCCAGGCTGCCGGGTGTGCGCAGCTCCTGCAGCCCGGGGAAGCGGCACGGGGCTCCGGAGCTCTCCCGCATCCCGCTAATGGGGAAATACCCGACATTCCGGTAAATGTGTAAACGAAGTAAAACGAAAAGTATCTACAAATCATAGTGAAACGGGGGG
>JACDOX010000120.1:1968888-1986827 GCA_014549065.1 Cardinalis cardinalis
AAAAAGGTGGAATAGTCATAGTAACAACTGTCTTCAGTTTTAGAAAGTAGATAGTGGAAGCAAAGTGTTAAAGACAAAAATCTATGGTTAGCAGATCTAGAAATGAAAAGGTAGACAAAGGAGTCCCCACTTGTATTGARGATCCTGCTGGTAGTATTGTTCCGTGACAGTATGAGGATAACAGAACAGAACTGTCAAGAATTCACGGACAGCAGGATCTCAGTTACTTGATGTGYGCATTTGGGGAAAGCCAGATGGTAGTCGTATGACACGATGCAGTCCTTTTCCTTTTAACCAGTTACACAGCAGCGTATTTAAGTCAGACATTTTAAAACCTGCTTGTTTAATTGGCTTACATCCGATAGTTTTAGAAAGAACTAGCAGAGGACCGCCGGGACYCTGGCTCGCCGCGGCGCGGCTCCTTCGCGCCCGCGAGCATCTTCCCGCAAGCCCGGCCGGGTCTGCCCCGGCTCCCTGTCCCGGTGAGAGATCCCGGTACGCGGCTGCGGGCTGAACTCCGTGAGGAGCAGCAGCGCCAGCAGGGCGAGGGAGGAGATCGCGTCCCAGCAGGGAGCGCTGCATCCAGTTCTGGGCTCCTGAGCGCCAGAGAGACGGGGAGCTCCTGGAGCAGGTCCAGCGGAGGGTGGCAAAAGGAATTAAGGGGCTGGAGTGTCTATTAYGAGAAAAGGCTGCGGGAGCTGGGCATGTTCATCCTCCAGAGGAAACTGAGAGGGGACCTCATCCATGTCYGTCAGTGTCTGCAGGGAGGGGTCAGGGGATGGACCAGGCTCTGCTCGGTGGTGCCGAGCGGTAGGACACGGGACAACAGGCCGAAACGCCGCGCAGGAAGTCCCACTTGAGCAGGAGGAAGAACTTCTTTCCTCGTTCGTGTGACCGAGCRCTGGAACAGATTTCCCGGAGAGGCAGCGGAGTCTCCCTTATCCGAGATACTCAAGAACTGCATGAACGCGTTCCTCTGCCCTGTGCTCCAGAAGGACTCTGTTCAGGCACGGAGGCTGGATCATCTGTCCCGTCGTGGAGCCTCTCCRGCCTGACCCGTTCCGGGACAGCGGGACTGCGGCTGTGACTACAGCTCCCAGCGGGCTGCGCGGCGCCCGGGCGCTGACGGGAGGCGACGGCAGCGCCCGGGCGCTCGGTCGGTCGGCGGGATGCGGCTGTCGGTGGCGGCCGCCATCTCGCATGGCCGCGTCTACCGGCGGTTCGGGCTCAGCCCGCGATCGCGCCTGGACCTGCTGCGGAACCTGGTGACAGCGCTGGTGCGCCATGAGCGTATCGAGACGCCGTGGGCGCGGGCCGATGAGATGCGCGGCTACGCCGAGCGGGTGAGCGGCGGCACCGCGCCGGGCCAGGGGACGGCGGGCGGCCGAGGCATCCTGACCCACTGCCTCCCTCCTCACCCGCCGCCTCCCTCCTCACCCGCCGCCTCTCTCCTCACCCACCGCCTCCTTCCTCACCCGCCGCCTCTCTCCTCACCCACTGCCTCCCTCCTCACCCGCCGCCTCCTTCCTCACCCGCCGCCTCTCTCCTGACCCTCCGTCTTCCTCCTCCCCGCAGCTCATCGACTACGCCAAGCGGGGGGACAAGGACGAGCGCGCCATGCGCATGGCGGATTTCTGGCTGACCGTAAGTACCCCCCAGACCCGCATCGGTCCCGGCCCGCCGCGGAGCCGGGGCTGAGCGTGCCGCCCCGCAGGAGAAGGACCTCATCCACAAGCTGTTCAAGGTGCTGGCGCCCCGCTTCCAGCCGCACGCCGGCAGCTACACGCGGCTGCTGCAGATCCCCAACCGGGACGGGCTGGACCGCGCTAAGATGGCGGTGATCGAGCTGAAGGGGAACCCGCTGCCGCCGCTCGTCCGCCCGCGCCGCGACTCCGACAGGACCCTGCTGAACCAGCTGCTCAAGGGATACCGGCAGGACGTGCAGCGGGCCCGGGGCACCCCCGTCTAGGGCCCCCCTGTGCCCCAGGGAAGGGATGGTGTGTGTGGCAGGAGGGCTGGAGGGTGATGGAAGTTGCCGTGGAGAGGGCTGCTGAGTTTCACCACTTCCTCCAAATGGTTTGAAGATGACACTCAGCAGGAGAAGGAAATCAGGCTAGGAGCCCTGATGATTGGTATTTTCTGTGTAAATAAACTTTGTTTAGAAAGGCGGTTTGTGTGTATTTGAGTTGTGTTTGGAGAATCATTTAGGGCAGAAAAGACCTCTGAAGTTATCAAACCCAGCCTATGACCAAACACCACCRTGTCAACCAGACTATGACGTTAAGTGCCATATCCAGTCTTAATTTGAACATCTCCAGGTGTGATTGGAGCCGTGTCTCCACCACATCCTGGGCACCTCCTTTGTGTCTATTCACCCTTCTATGAAGAAATAATTCTTAATGTCCTACATAAACCTCCCCTGACTCAGCATAATTCCTGTGTTTGTAAGTTAATAGCTTATTCCAGAAAAATGGATTTGCTAACTGTGTTCTAGGAGCCAATGTTCAGTGTTTTAGGATGGGAAGTTTGGTGAGAAATAAGATACTTCTGTTTAAGAAGCATTGAATGCAAATAGGATGGTAACACTGAGCTGAGTACTATAAAGAGAAACCAAAAGAAACTTTTTTTATAAAGTGGTAACATTGGCTTGAGTCACAGTAATCCAGCAAGAGCTTGACAGACACGCCAGCTTCAGAGGCAGGATTGCAAGACATCTCTATTACTCCATTGGAACAAAAAGAAGGAGTAGCAGAACTTTTTCAGAGTGATATAACTACTGAGCAATAAGAATCTTAATTTGTTAGCTTTGTCTTTAATTTCAGGCACAGCTAGTACTTGAAAATCCTAGCTGTAACTTTGACGTGAAAAAAACCCCAAAACAAAACCCAAACATAAAATCACAGGATAGAATACTGAGTTGGAAAGGACTTCAAGAACACCTGGCCCAACCCTTCTTGGCAAAACACAGTGGAGCCAGTGGCTTCCTAAACTTTGTTGCATTTCTTCCTCCCAAGTTTCACAAACTTAAGAGATTTAAACAAGTGGCCCTGTGTAGCAAGCTAATGGTATGGAAAGACAACCTCCATTATATATTCTCTCTTTGAGACACTTACCACACACAGTACCAGTTCTGTTTTAATAAACGCCAGTGAGAGATTAAAGATGGGTGGTACTGCTTAAGGAAGAAGAAAAAACAGTCAAACTGCTACAAGGTCAGTCAGACTTTAATCTTTATGTTTCTAATAACCTTGAAATTGTTCTCTTTGCAGTTGACTGTATTCAAATAGATGTTTTCTGAACGAACTGCTGCACAACTTACACATTATTAAAAGTCCATGCTGAGGCTTTAACAAAATACAAAAATTCCTTTAAAAAAACATCTAATGAGGGAAAACAAGTCACTCTCCCATCTGCTTGACCTTAAGTTATCTTGAGTTTTACTAAAGTGCAAAAAAGCTAGAAGCTTCTAAGCTAAATTGGGGGAAGTCCTCGATACGTGGAGTTTTTTTGTGTACAAATGCTTTTTTTGCGGTATCAGTATGAACATTATGGCAGCTAACAAACACATTTATCTCACAAACACAGTGCATAGTCCTCAATTCAGTGCTACTATATGTCCCTGAACATTTTATAAGATTGTGGAAGCTTCTGCCATGAGGGTGGCTGTCCTGCCAGTCTGTCTTGTACTCATGTGGGTCAGGCTTTCAGCTGCCTGCAGAGGAAAACAAAGGGGAAATTCACAGTTAATGTGGGAAATCTGTCCTCATTATTCCCTTGTGTCCTGGCTGCCAGGATCAGGCTGCTTCCATCGCCCTTATAACCACACACAGGTCCAGTGGTGACTTCTATGTCCTGTCCTCTTCCACCTCTGGAGCCTGGATGCCTACCTGACCGCAGCTGTGAGACTCCGGTGCCAGTCATTGATCTCTTGTTGGTTGCTGGACATCAACAGCAGTGTCTTGTGTGGAAAGGAAAGCTGAAAAATAAGCAGAATTTGTGGCATTCCTTGCCAAGGCAGCAGCTGCAGTAAAAGAAAAATCATCACCACTGAATTCAGTTCCTGCATGCTGATTTTTACCCTCTTTCTTCCCACACAGAAAAATTTAGTCTTAATATTGAGTGAAGCCAGAGACTGTACGGTACAGAACAAGTGCCACTCTTGTCCATTGTTTCCAGTCAAAGTTGACAGCTCATTCTGACCTGTTTGGAGGTGAGCAATTAGAATTCTCGGCAGCTTATCCAAGTTTTCTACCATATTCCATGTCCCTAGGGGTCCTTCCACTACCATCATCTACAGGTCACAGCTTGTTCAAAGAGTTCTTTGTCATAGCTCACAAGAAAAGAGCTAACACAGCCTCAGGTGCAACCTTGGAAAAGCTGACTTTGAAACTCCTACAGAAGACTCTGGTCCCTGTCAAGGAATCTGCAGCCCTCAGAGAGTTGGATGTACAACATCTGTTGCAAAAACATGCACATCTTTTTCATTCTTTGTTTTTCTATGTGTTCAGTCTGTGATCAGTGTAATTCATTGTCACATGAGTGTGGGGCTGCCCCCCAAACCTGTGGCTCTGATGAGGGCATGTCAGAGTCCTGGTGGAGCCTCCTCACCTAAACCAAGTGAAGCAAGCAGCAGCCTGTAACACCAGAGTGTGCAGGAGGCTCCACGCCACTAAAGGAAAAGTACCTGCATCACTCAAGAAGGGAAGGGTTGTCCTAACTCAGACTTGCTCATTGCATTTTGTCACCACTGTCATCATCTCGGTCCCTCTGCTGCTAAGACAGTTGGAGACCTGCTTACAGGGCTGGCCCTTCTGCCTGGCACAGGCGGGAAGACTTACACTGAGGAGCCCTCCCTGGCTCCACGTGTGGCCGAACACTTTATCCACTGAGCACTGGTGGAGCGGGTAGACAGCCTGGCAGGACAGTTTGCTGGAGTTCAGCAGGTGCAGTGGGTGGCAGGGCTTCGCTGCAATGAGGATATCAGAGAACAGGAAGAACATCCTGCGCTTCAGTTCTTCTCCCTTTGCAGGCACCACCAAAAGCCAGCCTTCCCGGATATACCAGCGCCCTGGGCATGGAAACAGAGACAGCTGTGAGAGCTGAGGGAGGGCAGGCAGGAATAAAAAGATGTAATGACACAAACAGGAATACAGGGTGAGCCACTCTTGTAGGCTGCCGTGTTCTACATCAGTTCCAGCCACTAGAAGGCACTGGATGTCAGCTGGGTCCGGCCCACCAGTGCCAACAGCACCCGTGCAGAAGCAGAAACCAGCCCAAAACGTTTAGTATATGAGGAGCAGCTGAAGTTGTTATAAATCTACTATTTTAACTAAGAGTATATTATCATATGCCAGTCTTTTTGAAGTGATCAGAACAAAAACACAGTCTGAAAATGGTATGCATACCTTTAAATTAACATAAGCCTTCAGAAAACACATGAACTATCTCAAATTGTGTTGCTCAGTTGATTGTCATTAGTGGTATAACAGAAACTAGCTTCCAGTTTGAAAACTTACCATTTTTTCCTTGTTTTATTTGTGTGTGCTAATAGAATAAATAAGCCCAAAAAACCTCCACAAGACCAAACAAAACCATATTTCACAGGTCATCTGACTATATACAGACCTACAGTAGCCAAGAGAATACCAATTTCAGGTTACTGTTCTAAAGAGAAGGCATGAAAGGAGAGAGAAAATGAGGAAGGTCTGAATAGGAAACCTTATCGACCTCTCTTGCAAAACAGAGCCCAGTGTCATCCACCTATGAAATTAATTGTGATAAAACAAGAGCAAAAGAAAGCAGGAGGGAAATAATCAAAACAATTTTATAAACCTAGCTGTAAGCAGCAATTTAAAACAAATAATGAAATAAATAAAATAAAGCAGGACTTCTTACTAAGATTATTGTGGAAGATAGCCATCAACTCATGGGAATTATGAGGACACCTGCCAGGAAGAATATTTATAAAACTGTAAATCCATAACAAGGTATTGCCACCTGATCTTGTTTAGGAAACATCTGCCAGGGAATTTCAGCCACTCTTTCATGCCTTAGCTTCTGCATGAGCTATAAATACCTCTTAGAATAAAAATACAGTGGATTTCATTGTGGATTGTGTCTTATTAGAATGCTACAGTCACAAAACAAAGAAGCAAGTGAACTCCTGCTTAGCTTATTCCACTGGAACTTCTTGTCTTGCCTGAATAAGAAACTGAGGAAGAGAAGGGTAAGGAATTAATCCAGGTTTAAAAACACAAATGGGAGGAAGGTGTCAGAAGCATGGGAGCTGTTTCCCTCAGGCTATGCTGTGATCAGACTCACAGGCATGCAATCTGCTCAGACTGCACTGGAAGTCTTGGAATATAGATCCTTGTCCAGGATTCCCAGGTGTACATTCTACGAAATTGTTGTGAAAGAAGGGCAAGAAAATATCCCAGGGGAAGCTCTGGATAACAGAACAATGTGCTCAGTTAAGGAGGCAGTTCTGGCTGATACAGTATTTGTCCTGAATGTGGAAGGCAGCAAGAAAAGCAGGGTCTCCTCAGTGGGAGCAGGATATCTCAGAGACGCTGGAAAATGAGAGATACCCATCTCCAACACTCCCCCTTTGTTCTGAACTTACAGCATTTTGTTTTTTCTTGTGCTCCTTCCCAGCAATAGGACACAATCTTAACTGTCCTGCAAAAGCTATTTTGTTTCTGGAAAGCTGGCCCAAAACTAGCAAGCTGCTGCTGCCTCTTACATTTGTGCTTCTCATATCCAATGATAACTATGTAACTCCAGCCAATGGAAAACATGACTAGAAGAATTCTCTCTCCTAGATAATGGAAATGCCTTTACTGACCCTCAACACTCATCCTACTACATCTCAGAATTTTCAGAGACCAAAATAATCAGTGGACCAAACACTTTGAAACAATGGCCATCTCTGGTCTAGTTATACTATTTTGGGATGTTTGTTTGTTTTCATGGTGTAATCTTATTAGTTCTAACATTAATCAGGATAACTGATTGACCTTTTTACTTGCACACTACCCCAAGTGTGCCCA
The DNA here is from genome assembly GCA_014549065.1 of Cardinalis cardinalis. Classification (NCBI taxonomy): domain Eukaryota; kingdom Metazoa; phylum Chordata; class Aves; order Passeriformes; family Cardinalidae; genus Cardinalis; species Cardinalis cardinalis. Next base: position 1,975,938 of record JACDOX010000120.1, read on the forward strand.
GGCACCTCCACACATGCTTCTGCTCAGCATAATTAGAGCATACCTGTGTTAGCTCCCTTTCACCTGGCAGCACCAAAATATTCTAAGGACAGGAAATAAAATTGTAAATTAATTTGCCCATTGACTGTGCATCTTTGAGAATAACCTCTGATAAGTAACCTTTGTTCTATCTATGCTGGTTTGGCTAGGATAGAGTCATTTTTTGCCATAGTGGCTGGCTTGGATTTGCGCTGAAAACACCATTGACACCACAGGGATCTTTTATTTATTTCCAGGTAGGCACTGCTCAGTATCAAGGTCTCCTCTGCTCCTCAGGCCACAAGTGAGGAGGTTGGGAGTGCGCATGAATGTAGGAAGGCTCACAGCTGGGACAGCTGATCTGGAATCCCCGAAGGGACATTTTATCATATGGCATCATGTTCAGCCTATTATGGTGGGGAAAGAAGAAGGAAACCGGGGAGTTTTAAGGTGCTGGCTCTTGTCTTTCCAGGTAATCACAATGTGTGATAGAGTCCTGGTCATAGTCCTTTCCTTGGAATAGCTGAACACCTGCCTGCCCATGGCAGATGGTGGATGAATTCCTTGAATGGTTTTGCATGCATTTTTACTTGTTAAACTCTCTTTATCTCAGCCCACGAGCTTTGTCTGAGTTGTTCCCTATCCCAGTGGGGAAAGATTTTTTTCATCCAAAATCCATACATGTTAATTACAACCACATTCACAAGTACCTGGAAGTTCTTGCATTAAAGATCTTCACACACAGTGACTTTAACACTCCTCTGCAGCTGCAGCACTGTGCCTGGATAACCTCTGCAATAGCAGAGTTCAGTGAGGCTACAGGTGAAGCCCCAAATGACCATGTCATAAGTGCTCAGACTGGGCACAGTTCTCACAATATTTCCTACACAGCTCAGAGGGTGGTCTGGGCATGGAGAGCACCCAGCCACATAAGAGAGCTATCCATTGAGATGTTGTTACTTGCCAGTGACTGTGGCTTTATCTATCTCAACAATCAACACAAACACAGTGATTTCTGGCTCAGTTTAACCATGCAGATAAAAGAAAATTCTTCATATCAGGGGTGAGTGCAGAATGCCATTGATCTTGTAGCTTAATGTAAACAACACCACAGTTCTTGTGCTCTTGACACTCAGAAATCTGTGGTTCGTGCAGTGGAGTAGGGATAATGCCACTGCTTACACTCAGCCAAAAGAACTTAGTGTCTCTCTTTCATTCCCACCCAGGACTTATACTCCTGATCTTCTTGGGTTCCTAACTTTCTAACCACATCATCAGCTTCTCCTATCTGAATGTCAGGCAATTAAGCTGTTTCTTATCCTTACTCAAAAATTCTTAATTAAAAAAAAAAAGAAAAAAGAAGTGCTTGAAGTAATAGTCATACTCCTTTATCACCTATCTGGAATTTGGGCAGAAGTGCAAAATTGGTTAATGTGAGTTGATTCAGAGATGAAGGAGAACGTAAATACACATATCTCAGCACGGCAGAAGAAAAACGGAGTTGTCAGTAAGACCCACCTGCAGTCAAAACCCGAGGCTTTTGTCCTTTGAGCAATTTCTGAACCCGAAGTAGCTGCAAGGAGTTCTCTCTCTTATCAAAGATGTCTTGGACCCAGTGAGATACCTCACAAACAGATTTCACAGTCTCTGAAATTACAGCAGCATACTTTAAAGTTATCACAAATGAATGTGTATTTCACCTTATACATCTTGCTAAGAAAAGACAGCATAAAATTAAGAAGAAAAGTTTTAAACCAAGTATCAACAACAGCTTTATTCAGGAATTTCTGTGAAAGATTGGACTAGAACACCTCCAGAGGCCTCTTTCCAATTAACAGTTCTGCAGTTCTAGAAATCATTTGCCAATGAAACATCAGAGAGAGGGCTAATTTCCTGGATTTGGAAGCAAAAACAGGAAAGCACCCTACAAGTGGTGTTAACTGCTTGTAAAAACCACAGAATCATTTAGATTAGAAAAGACTACTGAGATAACTGAGTTAACCTAGGATTGAATATCAGTTTGTCAAGTAGACCATAGCACTGAGTGTCATTTCTTGAACATTTTCAGGGATGGTTGTTGTGTTGCAGATGGTGACTCTACTACTTCCTTGGGCAGTCCATTCCAGTGTTTGATGATCCCTTCCATGAAGAAATGCCTCCCAGTGTCCATTCTGAACTTCCCCTAGCACTGATTGAGGCCATTTCCTCTCGTCCTGTTGCTTGTTACCTGAGAGAAGAGGCCAATCCCCAGCTGGCCACAACCTCCTTTCAGATACTTGTAGAGAGTGATCAGGTCACCCCTTTTCTCCAGACTAAACATCCATATGTCCCTCAGTCACAATTCACAGGACTCGTGCTCCAGACCCTTCTCCATCTCCACTGCTCTTCTCTGGACTCTTAACCTCCAGCTGAACTCCCTACAGCAGCCTCCCAAAGCATACATACCAGACTGAATTTTTCTTTCCCAAATTGCAGGTTAACCCTGAGGGTAGAAACTCACTGGAAGCAAGAGCTATCACCTCTCAGAGAATAGATGCTGCTGATGCTGACTACAGCATCCATTTCTATCATAGAATCATTTAGGTTGGAAAAGACCTCCAAGGTCATTGAGTCCAACTTCAGCACCTCAGTGTCTCTCCTGCAGTGAAAGGCTCAAAACTGAGCAGGATTTGAGGTGCAGCCCCAAGAGTGCCCAGCACAGAGGGGCAGTCACTGCCCTGGTCCTGCTGGCCACCCCATTGCTGATACATTCAGGATGTCCTTGGCCTCCTYGGCCMCCTGGGCACACCCTGGCTCATGTTCAGCCTCTGCTGMCCAGCACCCCCAGGGCCTTTCCCACTCAGCAGCTTCCCAGCCACGCTGTCCCAGCCTGGAGCTGCAGGGGGCTCTTGGGACCCAGGGACAGGAGCCAGCACTYGGCCTGSTTGCACCTCACACARTTGGCCCYGGCCCATGGATCCARCCTGTGCAGATCCCTCTGCAGAGCCTCCCTGCCCTCCAGCAGATCAGCACTCACACCCAGCTTGGTGCCATCTGCAAACTGCCTGAGGGTGCTCGTGATTCCCTCACCAGATCATCAATAAAGATATTAAACAGTACTGACTCTGACACTGAGCCCTGGGGGACACCTCTAGCGACTGGATATAGCATGAAGGTCACAAATTATCCTAGAAAATTGAGGCATGTGACCAAGAGAGTCAGAGAATGGTTTGGGTTGGCAGGGACCTTAAAGATCATCTTGTTCTAACCCGCCTGCCATGGGCAGGGACAACTTCAAATACACCACATTGCTCAGGACCATATCCAGCCTGGCCTTGAACTCTTCCAGGAATGGGGCATCAACAAATTCCATGAGCTACCTGTTCCAGTGCCTCACAAGCAGCACAGTTTAAAAAAAAAACAGCTGCCATTTCTCCAACCTAAATATTAGGCCATTTTCACAGGCAGTTACTCCATATTTTTATTCCTAACATGTTCTCAGGGACATCTTGATCAAGATGGAGAAAGAAAATAATAATCCACTAGAACCCCAGAGAGGGAGGAAGATTTTTTTTCCTTTGAAAACAGGCAGTAGGTGGGAGTCAAGATATTCTTAGCAAGGAGTATATCATTGATCAAAGTGCCAGCATTTACTTGCAAGTTTCTGGTACTCAGCGGTGTCTGGGCTGGTGTTCTCCAGCAGGTCTCTGAAGAAATGCTTGTACCTGAGGTGGAGAGAGCAGGTTTAACTCACAACAAGATACCAGGAACAGCAGCAGCACCTCCTGTTAGAACAGCACAGTGAACAACACTCAGCCAGGAGTGAGCCTAAACAGGCAGTTTTGGTCACACTTCATTCATTCATTTTATCATCAAATGTCTCAGCTAAAATAACCCAAGTATTTTGTACATCTGCAAACCTTTGGTTTTCCTGGGAATCCAATAGAAGCAGACTCACAAATCACTTAAGATCATGAGGCTGTCTCAGAATTCACATGTTTTGTGGCAGCTGTTTTTTTTTGTTATTGCCTTCAGTATGCAACAAATTTCTCTTTGAACTATCTATTTTTAATAGTATATGAATGGTAGTATTCATACCATATTTCCTGCCCACACAAGAAAACAAAGGCATTTCTATAAGAATTAGGACCCACTTTTTTCTTTTTTCCTTTCCAGTCTTTACTGGAAAGGATAAGATCTCTGCAAATGTTTTCTCCCAGTAAAGTCAAATAGAAGAAACTTAACAGATTCACAAACTGGCAGAACTCATATGACCTAGTGCATATGTTAAAAGAATTTTAAAGAAATTTGAACATGATAGAACTGATTAAAGAAAAAAATTGGACTTTCTATCAAAAAGCTCACATTTTTCCAAGTAGTTGGACAGCAACAAATATACTGCAAATTTAGAACAATTATCCAAAGAATTACAGTAAAAACCCACCAAACGGTTTCATGCTTACCTCTGCCAAGCTGATTAAAAACATTACATAAAATTACATGAAAGACTGTGGTATGATCTCTCCAAGTTATTTCCAAAGAAAATAGGTGCTCAATCTATCACATTTACTTTAGTGTAGAGAAGATCATGGTTGAAAAACAGCTACTGGATCTATAGCAGCAGAATATGGGTTCCCAGAAAAACACCACTATTACCCACACACCCTCCCCAGGAAAGGGCTGCCCATAGGTGCATGCAGCACTCCCCTCAGGCAGTCAGTTTGCCTCTTCAAAGGGGAGATGATCATAGAATATCCTGAGCTGGAAGGCATCCACAAGGATCATCAAGTCCAATTCCTGCCTCTGCATTTTTAAGACAACCCTGAAAATCACACATGTCTAATGGTGTTGTCTAAACATTTCTTGGAGACTGGAAGGCTTGGTGCCTCAAAAGGGTGATACAGCAATCCTGAGTGGATCTGCCCAGGCTCAGACAAATGTGATAGGCATCAAATCTGAGGAAAGCATACGGCCCTGATAACCAGAGAGTAAAGAGAAGCTCTCCTTCATTAATCTCATTTTTCTCCAAAAAGACCATCTCCAATAGTCACAATGCTCCAGGTAAGCAATCTGCATAAAAATGGAGCAAAAGCATTGCTGATAGAGACCACCACTTCTGCAGCATTTCAGTCATCTTGCTTTCTTTCAAAGCCAAACTTCAGTAGCTTACTGAGACAGCAGAAAGCATCCAATTCTACCCAAGAGCTAGAGGAAGGAGCCAGGGCTAAACACAACTGCATTCCTGCATCATCTCCCATCCATGTACACTGATTCCACTTTGCAGGCACACCCTTTGGTCTTTTTCATTGCTGTCTCTGTGCTCTGATTTTGAGACACAATAGGCAACTTTCCCTTTCATAGCAACAAAGATAGTGATACATTCATTCTTCCTTTCTTATGCTAATCCTTTGAAGACTCACAACTGCTTACTTACTGGTGCAGCCTCTGCAGGGGCAAAGGAAGCAGATCCTCTAGCTGCCTCCCTTGAAACTGAGGTCGAGTCTCCTGGAGCTTCTTAAACCGCCGGAATGACTTATTTTTCCTCACTTGCTCCTGTGTGCAGCAAAAAAGGGATTTAGCTTTGAGACTACAGAAAGAACTACGTGCCCTACTCTGTACCAGAAGCTGGAACACTTCAACTTAGAGTTTAGGACTCCAGTCCCACAAGCATCAACTTCTTTTGTGGCTATGGGAAAGCCATTCCCTTTCTCCTGAGCATTCATTTCAGTGGGTAATTGAAGTGATATCTCCTCTCCATACAGGAAATTAAAGAAAAAGAGAAGGTTGACCCAGTTAGGAGAACAAGGAGTGCACTTCTGGCTTTTAGCCATGCCTTTCAAGAAAAAGCAATGCATATCTGCATTCCCATCACCTTAAGACAAGTATCCAAAATGGCTTTTTCTCTTGGAAAATCAAAAGCATGAGTACATGCATGCAAAGAGGGAAACATCCCAGTACATTCTGCATCTGGGAACAAGCACAAAAAAACCTGGGAGTTGGTGGTTTAAATTCCAGATACAGCTGCCAGGACTTCGGAATATATATATATATATATAATTTATATATTTATACTTACATTGTTTATGTTATTTATATTATGTATCTATATAAATATATAGTCTGCAGAAATTTCTTGAAAACAGGTTGTATTTGAAAACATAAGAGGGAAGGAAAAAATGGTCTTCAAGATAGAAAAAAAAAGTGAAAAATGTGAAGGGAGAGGAAATCCCACTACTAGGATACAGTTGGTGGTAGTGGGAAAGACTAGGAGACCTGAAAATTCCTAGAAAGAGATCCCTCTATCATAGTGAAAGCCTGGAAACTCTCTAGGCTTGCCAGTTAGGAAGGAGTGGGAGTAAATACAGAACACTGTTTCAGAAAGCAGTGCTCACCATATGCACATACATACACAAACACCTGAAAAGGCATTAGAAATTTGAAGCTCTAAGTAGAGAAGTTTTCACCATTTTATTGTGGAAGAAAGCCAGAATTTCATCAAGCCAGAAAAAGTAAGAAAACTGATCTCTCCAGAGACAGAAGACAAATGGAAGGATGTGGCAGTTTCACAGAATGGAAAAAGAGAAACCATATGAAGACTAAAGTACATATTTACCTTCAAGGTTTTATTTGCATGCTCTAAATTCTCAGCATAGTGGCCATAAAGATCCAGACTCTGGCAAAAATTTTCCAGTCCTGGTCCCAAATTCCCTTTTTCCAGGTGAAGTGATAGAACACTGTGCACAAGGAGCAGAGATAGCGTGTGAGGGATAAATTGCTGATGGCATTTTCACAGCTCCTTCTGACTCCTTCCTTTGCTGACCCGCCTTTACTATTCTCCACCTCATATCCAGTTTCTATACCAAATTTGTGATTGGAGGTCAGAGAGTAAGCCACAGAACACCTTGTGGAACAGGCTTACTGAGCTTAAACCACTGTSCAGTAACTGGGCACCCAGATATGTGATACAGATCAGGAGTTGCCTGGGGACACCTCCAAGTGCCACCAAGGCTAGCAGTGCTAGAAGTGAATGCCTGTTTTACAAGGGGTTAGCCTTATTTCCCCAAATCTTACTTTTTCATCAACATAGAGTGTTCCCAACATAATTACAGGAATTGCATCCTATGTCCACTTACTGGCTGGCTGAATATAAGGACTCCAGGGGTCCAAATATAGTTTCCAACACAGCTGGCTTCAGCGTCCCTTTGGCCTTTAAAATTGTCACAAAGTACTAAGCAGGGAAAAAAAATAGTTTCAAACAGGTAGCATTTACAAATCATCATAGAATCACTCAATGGTTTGGATTGGAAAGGATCTTAAAGATCATCTAGCTCCCCCCTTGGCAGAGACATCTTCCAAGCCCCATCGAAACTGGCTGATCGCTTCCAGGATGGGGCATCCACAGCTCCTTTGGGCCATCTGTCCCAGTGCCTCACCACCTTCACTGTAAATAACTTCTCCTTAACATTTAATCTAAACCTACTGTTTTCCAGTTTAAAACCATTCTTCCTTGTCCCATGACTATGTGGCTGCGTAAAAAGTCACTCTCCCTGTTTTTTATAGACCCCCTTCAAGTAATGGGAGGCTGCAAAGTTAATTAACCTCTGAAGTCACTCAAAGGCCACTTGTGGCACACAGCAGAAGCCAGAAGTTGCAGCCTGAACACTCTTTGGCTTGGAAAGATATCAGATATTGTGACTGTCTACCTAGGATATGCACCATCAGATGTAGGCCTTACTTGTAGCTCTGACTATAACTGTAAACACATGGAACAGAACTACAGCACTGAAAATAGTCTATTTCAGTATCCTCCAATGCACCTGTTTTTCACCATCTTGTTCATAAATTTTTTCTTGTCTGTGTCCCTACAGTTCATACATCTCAGGCATCTTAGGGCGAGCACCCTATTCAATCAAAACTTAAAAGATTTATGTCTGTGTATAGACCAAGGCCAAAAAGCCAAACCCATGAGCTACTGAATATTACAGAGGAGGTAAAAGAAAAACAACAAAAAACCCTTTCAGCCACAGCAGGTGTCCCAGGCATTAGGGATGTACCACAGTCTTGCTCTTCACCCCTCCCAATGGCAACACGAATAAGTATGTGTTGTCTGGAGGCACCCACACATCAGAAGGGGCAGAAATACTCACTGTGAGCACCAAATCCAGCTGCTCAAGGTATTTGTGTTCTGTTTCCAGCAGTTCCTTGGCTGTCCTGCTGCGCTTTCTCTCCCAGCGAGCCCGCTGGTCTTCCACAGTGTTTGCTCCGACCACAAATGGCAGGGATGAGGCACTCATGGCAGAGTCAGGGTTGATACACAGGGAGGTAAGGGATCCTGGACAGCCAAGCAAGACGGACACACAGCAAAAGAATAACCTATGTTGCAGGGTAGGATTCTGAGCTAAAAACTCAACACCTTCCTAGGAAATAAGGGCAGTCAGCTGCCAGCAATGATTGTTAACAATTTCCTTCTGCATTCCCTCCTGTGGGCACAGGGGCCCTGCATCAGGGGAACACCATTAGGGAGACCAGGCTGTGAAAGCAATAGTGGTACATGATGATTCATCTGTAAGCAAATCTCAGTGCACAATCCCACGAGCAAACCACTGCTTCCTGTGCCTTGCCCTCCCCATTCTTTGCTTGAAATTCTTGTTAAACTCTAGCAAGTTTGTGGGTGGAAGATGTACTGTGGATAGGAGTAGAAAATAACCATAAGATTTGTCTTGAGGGGGGACTCTAACAGGACTTCCCCGGTACCGTAGGGAAAGAGAAGAGAGCATTCTTGCTTGTTTTCCCATGGAGGTTACTAAGAGGCAAGTGGTTTGCTTTGCCATTTTCTAGCTGCATTTTGCGCTCCTGGAGGTGAGAGAGGCCTAGCAACTGCTGTGAATCACACCAGATTCCTTCKGCTCTTCTGCTACAGTATCATGATTTTGTTGCACAGAAAAACATTGTTTATCACACTCAGAGAAAGTGGCATGTTTTAGCAGAACACTAGATATTGTTATCTATTATTATTAGATATTGTTATTGTTAGATATTGTTCTTTTGATGAAAAGGCAGTGCAGGCATCAAGTGCCCCAGCAGTGCCCCAGYATCAAGTCTGCAGTTTTGCTGGAATCTGAGTTGCCTCTGAAAAGTTCTGTTTCCCACATGGACAAGATACACTAGTACAGAAAGATGTGTCRTCATAGAGAAAGAGATTTGTCAAACACTATCTTCCAGAGATATTTCAGATACGTAAATCAATGTCTGAAACAAAAGTTTCACATAATTGAGTACCAGGACTCATTTAATGAGTTGCCAAAAGTCCAGAGACCTGAGGGACATGCACAGTGTTTTATAGGAGCAGCAGCTTCTCCGGAGCTTGCCCTCATATTCACTTACAGCACAACCACAAGCCTAGCCAAGAYCACATCTTGGTCAAACAGGGCAGACCTGGTGTGGATGAGAGGAACAGTGCACACTGCAGTGCAGGGAACACCACCTCAAGCTTAGCACTAGTCCAGAAGTGTTCAAGGCCAGGCTGGATGGGGYCCTGAACTACCCTGCCTGGTGTCCTAGGGCTTTGCAAAGCTGTTGGAAGGAGATGGTCTTTAAAGTCCTTTAAAGGACTTCCCTAACCCTGACCCAAACCATTCCATGATTCTATTCAAGTGCAATTGCAAAGTACTCACCAGTAATGGACTAAAGCGCTGCCATTCGCAGAGCACCTCTAGCCCAGGTAGACTGCAGTCAAGGCTTTCATTTTCAGACCAATCAATTTCTTTTAACACATAATAATTAAAACAAACAAGTTATACCAGGTTTGACCATCTACTGCTCACAAAAAGAAGTTCKAACACTCCCACTATTGCACAATATATTCTGTGTGAGGTCTGCAGGGTGAGAGCTGTCTGCAGCCTGTGGGTAGACTGTGGGTAGACTAGAAAGTACTTCACCCACACGTGGCAGAACTGCTCCAGCTTGCTTCTCCAAAGCTCACGTTCAAAAATCACTGAACACCCTCTATTACTGTTAACTACCTATRGTACAACATTAGCAGCACCGCCTTCACAATTTCTAAATTTTTTGGGTACCCTCAAAAAATGTCCTGTTGTTATTGCACAGCCTCCTTGGTGTCTCAGGACTGTAAACACACAGTGAGTCRGCTCCAAGGGACACATGGCCGCGCATCCCACACTGTGAGGTCAGAGAAAGGGGAAGGGAGAAACCCTGGAGCCCACAGCCCCTCCTCGGCCACCCTGAGGACTAAAGGAGTAAATACTGCAGGAGTTAATACTGGAAGTAAACACGTGCCTAGCCTCCCTAAAATTCGCCTGTGCTGCAGGGTACTAAAAATGTACTTAGGATCAGTCAAAACCAACGGTACTATATTTTTTCAGTAGATGAAAAAAGATCCATTAAAAGTCTTGCAGGATTGAACAGAAAACTATTCTTCACCAAAACTGAAGCATTTTACTCATTATCAGAGCTCTGTTTTGTTTTGGGGTTTTTTTGTTTTGTTTTTTTTTGGTCTTTTTTTTTTAATCAAATGAAATATGTTTTAAATAAATAAATGTTTCCAGTAATAAAAAAAAATTTAAAAAACCAAACCACATGAGCACAATAAGAAAACACTTACTAAACTTTAACCAAATGTTTTTCTGTGACTGCAACTTGAATTCAGGAAATACTTGGTGGAATCAGGGACTAATTTAGCCAAAGGGATTTTTATGGGTCATGCAGTTGAGCCTTGTGACTAAAGCGGGGCCCCCACGAAAGTCAGGCTGGACTTATTCATGGGGTCATCCTGCCCAGGACCTTTCCTCGGGTGGAGATGGGGACGGGTCGGGACGGGACACGACACAAACCCCGGTAGCGGTGGGGATGGCGGTCCCGGTTAGGGTTATGGCT
>JACDOX010000120.1:1987078-2054193 GCA_014549065.1 Cardinalis cardinalis
CGAGGCGGCGCTGCTGGCCGGGCTGCGGGAGCGCTTCCTGCAGCAGCGCATCTACGTGAGTGCCGGGGGCTGGGGCGGGGGGCGGCGGCGGGCGCTCGGCTGACCGGCTGTCCCGTCCCCACAGACCGACATCGGAGACATCCTGGTGGCCATGAACCCCTTCCAGCCGCTGCCGCTCTACGGGAGAGAGGTGAGCGCCGCGTCCCCCGCCGCGCCCCGCCGCCCCCCGGCCGCTCACCCCTCTCCGCCGCCGCTTCTCCGCAGGTCTCCGAGCGGTACCGGCGCCTCCAGACCGACGCGCTGCCGCCCCACATCTTCGCCGTGGCCAGCCGCGCCTACCACGCCATGCTGGGCCACGGGGGCGGCGGACCCCGCAACCAGTGCATCCTTATCAGGTGAGCGGCGGCCGGGGGTCCTGGGGCCGACGGGGGGCCGGGGGTGGCCCCCGAGCTCTCGCTGGGATCTCCCTGCTCAAGGTTCTTGTGAAGCGCTTCTCGGGTTCTGTTGGTGAGTCAAAATCCATCTGYGCTGGCAACACATCCTTGATGCCGACCGCTTTCGAGATTAGCGGGCRCGTCGTGAGAACGTGTGGGCAGACAAAACTGGCTTTCCTGGAGCAGCTCGGCCAGCAATCTTTACAACAGTAAAGATGCCGGGGTCACTTCTGGTGGTGAACCAGCCGCTGGAATCGTGCTCTGGGAAAAGCTGTTGGGTGCTCTGCTCCGGCAGCGCAACTTCCATGTAAAAGCTGTAGTGAAAGTTGGAAGGATGATAATGGAAGGAACTAGTTTTCACAAAGTGGAGCTTCCCAAGTGTAAGCAAAGAGCAGGAAGTATTAAAACATGCTTTTCTGCTCTAAGACCTTCGGGAATCTGGTTGGGGAGGATCTTAAAGTCGTGGGCAGTTCAGTGCTCTAGAAGTCAGGAAAAAGTGGTTCTTCTAACCAAAGAGCCTACCAGTATCACGAACATTTCATTCCATTTTGTCACTCTTGGTCTGCTGGAACTCTGCAGTGCAGCAGGTAGCATCATTTAGCAGAGAAAGCCTTAAACAACATCAACTAGCAGAGAAAGCATTGAACAGCGAGGAGAAAGCCTTGAAACATTAACTGCCTCTTCTCTACAGCTGGGTGTTGTAGAGAACTATTGAAGTGTCCTCTCAGTTAAAATGCTACTTGCCAACTTGTTCGATTTAATGCTCCTTTGTATTTGCCTTCTGATCATTTTATCAGTACTTTCAGTCTGAGTGGTGTGGAAGTCAAATGCTGAATCACTGCTGAGTGTTTTGGTGGGACTGGGAGCTGACTTTGAGGGGCACTTGAGCCCCACTCATTTCTGTAGCTTTCAGGCCATTGGTGCCTGTGCTTTACATGAGGTGCTCTCAGCAAGTGGTGGCCGTGGGGTCAGCAGGTGCAAGAGGCACTGCTGGTGGAGCTTTGGGGGATAGAGAACAGTCATTGTATTTCTCTGGGAGGTGGAAGACAAGAAAGAGTATCCTRTGAGAATTTGTGGTCAGTGGTCTTTTTGTTTTCTGCCAGCAGTTCAGAAATGAGTCTGATATACTCCTGTCCTTTTACCTGGTCTGTGTGTTACTGTCACAGGAACTTCATGGTTTTCCTTTCTATGGGGGGTGAAACACTAATTAACAAGTTTTCCTACATGAGCACAGTTGGGGTGAGCAGGAAAGATGAGGCCACTCCTGTTAGACCACAGTTCCCCACAACACCACAGAAACACATCAGGATCTGCTGTCCCTGGTGGTCTCTTYGGTGTCTTTAGCTGAGTCTGGGAGGTCTGGATTGCATCCTTCAGAGCTAATGTTGTATGAAGCAGCTGCTGCCAGATCATACATGTTCATTGCTACCAAATTGTYTTCAGCCACAAATTCTACTGGCTCCTCTTGCCTTCCCAGTCCCAAAGGACATTAATCATAGCCTGCATGTGGTGYGGTACAGCACCTCGGTCACCTGAAGATGACTTAGCATTTCTTCAGAGCTGGGGGCAGTTACACACCTGCTGTGTGTGCAGGGCCTTGTGAAAGTGTTGTGCTTGTTGGAGGGTCTAAGGTCAAGCTTGAGCCATGGAAGTGCTGTTGGGTATTTTTTTTGTGGAGAAGGGAGTAACTGAAAAATAAAAATAAACCTAACATACTGAACAGGGGCACTGGATGGCATGTTCTCAACAGGCAAAACGGTCCTTTTTTGTTTGTATGTATTTGGATGGTGCTGGTCTGACCTGTGCTTGAGATCACGGACCTGCTTGAGGTTTTTAGCCACCTATGACACACACTTGATACCAAGCTCAGAGCCACTGGCAGCCACAAAGCAGTAAAGCCACACCACATGCTCAAAGGTCGGCTCAAAGGAAATGGGGACCTGCCCTCARGTATGCCTCCAGCGTTTCCTGCATTTATTGTTTTTTTCATGCACATGCTGAAGTTCTCGGCTGGTGTGATGTTGTCAGTTAAGGACATGTTGTCTCGCTGATTGTACATTCCCTCTCCCAGAACAGGGGAAACTGTACGTTCCAAGAGCTGGTTGTTTGACTTGGAGGCGGAGGCACTGTGGATGTGTGACAGCAGAGTGACGTGGATGTGTGACAGCGCAGTAACGTGCSCTGCTGGCACTGTGGGAGTGTGGGCACCTCTGCACCTGCATTCCCAGCTGTCTGGCACATGGATGTGTGAAACACTTGAGATCTGAGCCTGCCACTGCATCTCATGATCAGTATCCAGGTGTGGGTGTGATCTAGATAGGGCAAATCTCCCTGGAGAAAGAGGAGGTTGTTAGCTCCAGTATTTTCACAGAAGTTGATGTACCAGATGGCTTTTGAAGGAGAGCAAATGGTCTGTCTGATACATCSCATCCAGAAGTGACAGCATGGGGTATTATTGGAATAATATCSCAGTATTACCGGGTGGGACGTGCCTGGGCTCGTCTGACCCTTGCTGCTGGACCAAAGGCTGTGGTGTTTCACYTCAGAGACACCTTTGGCTGGCTGTATGTTGCAGCTAGGCACTGGAACAAGTCCAGGCAGGCAGGAATTCAGTTATTACCTCTGATGGAGGAGCTCCAGGCTAGGTGARGAGGAAGAAGAGACGGATTCTGCGGAGGGTTGAATCCAGAGTTTATTCCAGGGTCACWGATCTCTGAATCTTGGTTACAGCTCCACAGAATCCTGACCGCATGGTCCCGTGTCTTTTTAAGCCCRGGGGAAGGGGTAGGTGAGCCATCAACAAGGTGGTGGTGGGGGAAGGCTCAGGGGACAATGACACCTGGACGGGCCAATGAGCCCAGGGCTGAGGGGCATCTTTTGAACTTCTCCAATCAGACGTTGGCCTTGCTGGCCTACTGAGATTGATGGACAGCTCTCAGCAGGAGGCAGGGGGAGGGGAAGGGAGAGGTTGGCACACCTGGGGGACTGGGATAGGTGAAACAGGAAATGGCATCACACTGCAACAGGGTTTATCTGTACTCCTTTGCAGAGGGGGAAAGTTCCCTGATGAGGAACCTCATGGTTCATGTGTAAAGCTGTGGCACGTGAGTTTTTACTCACACAGGTGATTTTGCTGAAAAAATTGTGAAACTCTTGCAGAGCACTCTCAAGTGATGGAGCACTTGAGCCRTAAGGGGCAGAACAACTATACTTTAAGGTTGATGGAATTTTTTTGCTTTTTCTTGACAGTGGAGAGAGTGGTGCTGGGAAAACAGAGAGTACAAAGTTGTTGTTGCAGCACATAATGAACCTATGCAAAGGCAACTCACAGCTGGAGCAGCAGATACTTCAGGTAGGTCATTGCAGGATRGTGCTTGAAGGTGCAGAAGCAACACTGCTGCAAGAAAACTTGCATTAGGCTTAGGARGCCTGCTGGTGAATCACCACTAGAAATCAGGGAGCCACACATAAGACACATWAGAAAATAGTGGATAAGGATGGTGAGATACCTGACCACAAATTAGAAGGGTTAGTAGGTCARTAATTCTGTTTGCTGGAGATGGTTCTTAAATTAGAGAAAACCATTGCAATCATTTATCATGTTGTCTTTTACAAGCGATKGGTGGCATTTTTCTAAATAATTTCCTGTTTGAGGTAGAACAAGGTAGACCATGCCACTTTCATTAAAAAAATCAGACCTTGATTTAATGGTACAGAGGGATGAAGAATTCATACACCCWTTAGTAACCCATCCTTGGCTACTTATACTGGCAGTTAGCTAGCTGGCTAACTGCCATGCTTGCTCTTTTCATATATCTTTTCTAGCTCATTTTGAAACGTATTTGACTCTTTGGTCTGAAATATTTCCACTTGAATTTCTCCTCAGGGAGCTGTGAGGTTTTTTTTAAACAAATCATACTTTAAACCTTCCATGTGGTAGATTAACAAGAGTGAGTTCTTGGACTGCTTCATTTTAAAGTCTGTCTTTTCAGATTTCCTGTAGAAGCATAAAGGTCTTTCTCTGTGTGGTAGGTTGACTTCAATCAGTGCCCACCAAGCCACTCTGTCACTCCCCCTCCTTAAGTGGACAGGGGTAGAAAAACATAACAAAAACTCATCAGTTGAGATGAGGACTGTGAGATCACTCAGCAACTACCATCACAGATGAAACAGGCTCATCTTAGGGAAAATTAGTTTAATTTATTGCCAGTTAATGTCAGAGTATGATGGTGAGAAATGGGAGCAAATCTTGAAACACATTCCCCAACTCCTCTTCTTCCTAGGCTCAACTTGACTCCCAGTTTCTCTATGTTCTTCCCTCCAGCAGCACAGGCTGATAGGGGATGGGTGTTGAGGTCAGTTCATCACAGTTTACCTGTGCTACTGTCTTCTTCCTCGTGTTCTTCCCCTCCTCCAGCATGAGATCCCTCTCACAGGAGACAGTCCTTCAGGAACAGACTGTTCCAGCATGGGTGCCTTGACATGATGCACTCCTTCAGGGGCAGGCTGCTCCAGGGTCAATACCCTCTCTGGGTTTTCAGGAGCAGACTGCTCTGGTCTGGTCCCCTCTACAGGGTACAGTCCTTCAGGAGCAGGGTGCTCCAGTGTGAGCCCCCCACAGGGTCACAATTCCTGTCAGCAAACGTGCTCCAGGGAGGGCTGCTCTCCCCACAGGCCACAGCTCCTGCCAGGAGCCTGSTCCAGTGAGGGCTGCTCTCCCCACAGGCCACAGCTCCTGCCAGGAGCCTGCTCCAGCACGGGCTTCCCATGGGGTCACAGCTCCTTCAGGCACATCCACCTGCTCTGCTGTGGCTCCTCCAGGGGCTGCGGGTGGATCTCTGCTCCCCCCTGGGCCTGCAGGGCCTGCAGGGGCACAGCTGCCTCACCAAGGGCTGCGCCAGGGGCTGCAGGGCAATCTCTGCTCTGGGGCCTGGAGCAGCTCCTGCCCCTCCTCCTTCACTGACCCTGCGTCTGCAGAGCTGTTCCTCTCACACACTCTCRCTCCYCTCTCCCTTCTGTGGGTGTGCAGCAGTTTTTATCCCAGAGGCACTGCTGCTGTCAGTGGTGGGCTCAGCCTTGTCCAGTGGCAGATCTGTATGGCTCTGTTGGACATGGGGAAAGTGTCTGGCATCTCCTCGCAGAAACCAGCTTTAGCTCCTCCTGCAACCAGTATATTGACACATAAACTCAATGCCCCGTGCTCTGCTTTGGGCCCAGGAATGGTGAATTAATTCAGTGTGGTGTCATCCATGGTGGATYCAAGGTGAATGCCTGTGCTGAGTTGTGGGAACGTGGCATTGATACACCTGCTGTCTCTGCTTAGAGCTGGCTTGGGCCGCACTGCCAGGCTGCTTCTGACCTGAGCAGGTTCCACAAGCAGGAGAGCTGTGTTTGCAGAGTGCCTAGAGCTAGCTTGCAGTTCCTTCCCTGGAAATAACTCACTTCACCCCTTGGAAATCCTAGATGTGATGGTGAAGAAATAATATGCATCTTACTTGGTTCCTGTAGATATATCCAAGGACTAAAGTTAGTCCTCTGGGGGATTGCTGTCATATCTTAAAGCTGTGTTCAACAGGCTGTCCAGCATTACTCTGAGGCGTTGTTCTTTCAGTTGACAGGCATTCTTTATTCAAATATAGAAAAACTCTCATTTTCCACCTTTGCATCCAGCTTAGCAAGCTGATCTGATTGTTCTGTTAATTTCTTTATAATGCACTGTCCTAATGTCTACAAATTTTAGTAGTTAAGCTGTCATACTTAATAACTGAGTGCCATGGTGACTTTGTTTACTGCTATTGTATAGCACTCAATTTATCTAGTGACAGCAGGTACTGTKTGGAAATAGGTTGTACCAACCTTATCTTCTAAAAAGTGGCTCAATGATCTTACTGAGATCCCAGCAGTTCAATTGTACTGATCATTGTTAATCTMACACTGCTTAGTCTTTGTGATATTTGCCTCTTTGAATTTCTTTATCCAGGCAGAGATAAAACAGGTGCTCATCCATATTCATGGAGTGGTTCCTTTTCCAGCTGAACTCTGAGTGGAAAATGCTGAAGATGAGTTTTTCCAAATGACTTAGATTGGATTGCTTAATCTGAAGAATGGCTGTTCTCCTTCACTTGTTTTAGGTGAATCCATTGCTTGAAGCTTTTGGCAATGCCCAAACAGTGATGAATGACAACAGCAGCCGCTTTGGAAAATACATACAGCTGCGTTTCCAGAGAAATACAGGTAAAGTCAAGGGCAAAGCCTGGGGAGTGGTTAGGAGCTGRAGGGAGTGGACTGAGTAGCCAAAACTTGTGGAGGGTAAAATTTTGGCATGTGCCTCCCTGTGAGAAGGGTGTGCAATTAAGTAAAATCTCACAGCAACCACTGTTAGATAGGACCTGCATAGAATTAGGCCTGGATTTGGACAGAGCGGGAGTATAGCAAGGATATGGGGGTGAGAGTGCAGGGTAAGTGTCAATAATACTCTCTGATGCCAGAAGCCTTTGTTTCTGCTGAAGGAGGTGGACAGAAATCTCTTAAGACCATAGGAAGCATGGAGAAGCCCATGCTTCTCCAGTGTACTGGGCAGCCTAGAGGGTCTTGGACACAAGAAAGTTAATTTAAACAATTCTGTGCTCCTGGCACCAAAGAAGAGACGTGGGACAGCTCAGGCAGCTTCACGTCCCTCAGAGTGAAGTTCCCCACCCTGTCACCTTTTTGTGTGCAGTGCAAGGTGCAAAGCTGAGTGAGTACCTGTTAGAGAAGTCACGGGTGGTACGACAAGATACTGGGGAGAGGAATTTCCACATCTTCTACTACATGTTTGCTGGACTGTCTGCAGAGCAGAAGGAGATGTATGGGTTATTGGATCCTTTACTCTACAGGTGCGTCAAAGGCAGACCCTAGTTTTGTCTTTGTGATGGGTGGTGAAGGGGAAAACAGCATAATGGAGTTTTTTCCTCTGCCCTGGGGTTTTATCTGTGGGTGAGTGGAAGCTGGAGCAGGATCTGAATGGAGCTATGTGAAGAGATATAAACYATCATGGCAGCTATGAGGTCAGGGGTCTCTGCTGCACTATCTTGGAAAAGTTTCTTTCCYCTTCTGGTGATCTGCTTGTGCCCATCAGGGATGACTGAGTTACAGTGCCGATTGTGTGACAGTTTTTATGGGATGTGCACTTTCTCAGGTACATAAGTGGACGATTTGGTACACAAGAAGTAGCTGAACACTGGAAGCACAAATACCAAGAGGTTTGCAATGCCCTTGACATGGTGGGCTTCCAAGAACAGGTTAGTCCTGGGGCTGTTTCATTTCCATCTGTGCTTCCTGAAGGCACAGGGTTTCTTTGTAGCTCCTCTCTTGAAGCTCAGACCTATTTCTTTCTCTAGATTTTCCATGTTACTTTCAGACCAACTGAGTCTGCCAGACTTTGTGGAGAGCTTTTTCCCACAGGTTGCCTGTGCCTCTTCCCTTAACCTCTCCAACTTCTGGGTCATCTGTGTTGTACATGATACATGCTGCTGGGTTTTTCAGTCACCTTTCTTTTGTGTTTTAGGAGCAAGTGGACATGCAGGCTATCTTGGCTGGTGTGTTGTCTCTGGGCAATGTGACCTTTGAGCCTGAGGAGAGCARTGGGTCTGTGAAGGTCAGTGAGGCCTCCAAGGGATGGCTGAAGGCTGCAGCGGTGAGTCACAAGAAATTTTGATGAAASTTTTTGGGTATTATGCTCTTCCCCGCTGGCTGTGTGACTGCAGGAGCTGTTCCTGCCAGAGGATGTTTTCTGCCTCAGAATGTGAAGGTTTCTAAAGAACAAGGGGTTTTTTTGGAAATGTACAGTTTGACCCCGGGACAGCATTTGTGTTCACTGCTATTCATACCCAGAGAGATGCCTCTCAGCTTCTGTTTCTTGTGTGTCTAGAACCAATGTCTTGCACAGTCAGCATATACCTTGCTGACTTCATAAAACACRAGCTTTTTAAAACTAAATGTTTTATGTTAGTGAGTTTGATGCCTTGGAGAAATTCAGGTGTGCAATATCTGCAGATTAGTTCTGTGTTTTCATCAGATTTTGTCCAAGGATATCACCCTAAGTGCTGTCATTTTCTGTTGGTTATCTTGAATTAAGCTTTCTAATATTTTCCGTTAGATTATCACTAATTAAGAAGTATGTATTTCCCAGGACCATTCTATTTTTGTTAAATGGGATGGAGAAGTTATCCTGCTTTGTTAACAACACAGGACAGAAAAAAGTTACATACTTCTCTCCTTTCTATTTCTTTTCATTTTGACCTGTTTGAAATCCCAGCACCCTTGCTCTTTGGTTTCATTCCCATCTCTTTGCTTGTTTCCCTCCTACACCATACCAGAAACAACCACCTACTTCTGTTTAGCAGCCGACTTCTTTTTATCTTATTTCTGAAAGCCTGCTCCTCRTTTCTTGCCCATAGGAGGGGAATTCCTGTTAAACCTCTGAGGGGTTCTGTGTATCTGAGTTTGCTTTGTTTCCTGCCTCTTGTGTGGGTTCCTGTGACTCTGAAGCTCAGATTCTTCAGCACCTGCTCAGTCACCTCCTTGTGGTGCTGTTCAGTAAGTCATTCAACTGCTCAGCAGGGACTGGCATGGCTCCCAAAGAAGGTGAAAGGTGGCAGCACTGGAAGAGCAAAACAAAAAGTGTTTGGGAGTGGATGTGTGAGGCTGGTCACTGCAGGGGTGGRGCAGATCAGAGCCCACATCTGACTCTGGTGCCAGCAGTAGCACTTGCCTTACAGTGGGGCTCAAAGGCTTGAGCCTGAATCATGACCCCGTTACACAGAGACACAATCCCCACAAGCAGAGTAAGGGTTTATAAMTGACTGTCCTTGTCTCTTTCCTGTTTCCCAGGGTCAGTTTGGAGTCCAGGAAGATGAGCTGTTAAAATGCCTGATTTGTACAACGTCAGTGACCCGAGGCGAGCAGATCCAGCGCTTTCACACCCAGCAGCAGGCAGAAGGTAGGGAACACAATGAATTGCAGATGTGCTGGCTAGAAAGACTGGATTTTGATGGAAGGGTATCCCCACACATGTGCAGCTTGTTGGGAACAAAGATGTCCTTCTGTGCCCCTTCATTCCTCTCACACAGAGGGAAGTATGTCAGTGTTTATCTGTTTAGTCACTTACTGACATGAAGGGCCATGAATGCTGCTTTTGTTTCGTCTCCAGGAGACTGTAGAGATTAAATGAGAAACCAAGGAATTAGCTTTGCTTTCTGCCTCAGTCCAGCCCAGAAAGAAACTCTGGGTATTTGTGCAAAACAGGAGGCTCCTGTTGCAGAGTGCTGGCAGTGTGCAGAGCTCTAGGTAATAGATGGAGAAAYAACCACAAGAGCAACAAGATGTCACAGTGTCAGAAATGGAGTGAAAAGAGTAAAATAGCAAGCACAAGGTGTTATTTTCCCTTTCAATAAAACAAGAAAATAATCTAAAGTAATCTGTATCAAAMGGTTCATTTAAAAGGTAGTTAAAAAGAGATTATTGCTTCAAATAAATGAAAGAAGAAAATGAAAATGAAATGGGATTAGCTAGTTCTGTTTTACAAATTTCTCTAGACAATAAAGCGTACATCTCTAATCATAAGTCATGTTAGTTTGGTCTCCTTCTTAGAATGTCAGCAAGCTTTCCATCGTRTCCTTTTCTTTACTACAGCATTTAAACACTTAGCAACTATGGGTTARGAGGAAGAGAACCATCCAATTTTCCAAGTAAAATTTGGAGCTTGTCCCTTGGTTTAGCAGTGAGGGTATCCATACTTAGTGTATCTTCAGAGGGGAAAGCAAGTCTCTGGATATTCTAAAAAGTGGCTTGACTCAAAAATGCCCTGGTATGGCATGGCTGATCTTGTAGAAAGAYTGTGAAGATTTTGAAATTAAAGAGCTATTTTTAGAGCTCCCATTTGCAAAGGATGCAGACAAGCCAATGTTTATCTGGTCTTTAAAGTAGCTTCATATAGCCATTGTTGCTGGAGGTGGATGTATTGAGCCAGCCTGTGTTGTGTGCCCTGCTCTGCTGTGGAGCCTGTCAGTGAGCTGCTGCTGTTCCCTCTGTGCAGATGCTCGGGACTCCATTGCAAAGGTGGCCTATGGCCGAGTGTTTGGCTGGATTGTTTGCAAGATCAATGAGCTGCTGGCTGAGAACGTGGATCCTGAYGTGGAACTGAGGGAGATAGGTGAGTTCTGCCTGCCTTGCTCCTGTTCTGTTCTCAAGTGTGCGTCCCTCAGCCACGACAAAGGACAAGGCACAGCATGAGGTTTCACAGGGCTTGCATGCTGGGATGCRTTATCAGACGAGTGATCCTGCCAGAGATAAGAGTCAGCAGTATGAAGTCTGTAGGGCTTTGTTCAGCTCTGAGCAGCCAGTTGATCTGAAAAAACTCTGAGGCTGTTCTGGGGCACTCTGGCTTAGCAGAAAAGCCAAGCTGGAGTGGGTCTTCTCTTAACTAATTCTTCAAGCTRTGGAAGAGCTGCCACTGGTGTCTCTCTTGGATGCATTTTCCCTGTGCCACAAGAGCTGTGTGATAAGAGATTTAGTTGTGTATTGGTGTACACAGTAATCTGCARGGATGGTCTGCAGGCTCCACTATGTGCTATTCTTCCCTTTTTTTAGGCATCTTGGATATTTTTGGGTTTGAAAACTTTGCAGTGAATCGTTTTGAACAGCTTTGCATAAACTTGGCCAATGAGCAGCTGCAGCATTTCTTCAACCATGTAAGTCTGCTGGGGGTGACCTCACCTTGTGTCGCAGAGAARGCAGAACACTGCTCCACCTGGCACATGCAGGAGAGCTTGGGGAAAAACATATCTATTGTAAGGACAGAAATAGTGAGTAGTGAAGCAAGATAGAGAGCAGCAACCTTCCCTGCTGAGGTAGGGGAGCCACTTGGACAGGAAAGGAGGTAGAAGGATCAAGCAGTGACACTTACACTGTGACAAGTGTTCCTGCTTTATGCACCAGCACCAGTGAGTGCCAGGGTTACACAGAACCATGGAGAGTAGCTGCCACATCTTGGACCTCTCATGCTGTGGCTGAGAGTGCCATACCCCCATCCTCTTGTTCAGGGCAGGAAGGAAGATGTTCAGGGTTTGTCTAGCCAAGTCTGGTGGGTGCTTCAACCTCTTTTTTCTTTATTTCAGCACATTTTCCAGCTGGAGCAGGCTGCTTATAAGGAAGAAGGGCTGCCTTGGGAGACTATCACATTCAACAATAATGAACCTATTCTGGTGAGTGAGAGGACTGACAGAATGTAATTGGTCTGTCCAGCCAAGAGAATAGTCTTGCTCTTTCTCTGGGGAGGAGATGCACCTGAGAAGAACCTCTGCAAAGGGTGGCAAGGGTGAGAGGGGATGTCCTGCACTGCTTTATGTATGTGCCATGCATCTTCTTTCCTGCAGAATCTGCTCCTGGCCAAGCCACTTGGGCTKCTGTCTCTTCTGGATGAGCAGAGTGCGTTCCCTCAGGTATGCATGAGACAAGAGGCRGGGAAAATATTCTGGAGGCTAAATGTATCAATGCATATCTGGACTACAAAGAAAGGTCTTGGGCTGGAGCRCAGGATGAACAGAGATGTCCCCATGTGTGACTTACCAGACAGGACATCCTGATCAGAGGCAGTCTAGTGGCATAGGCATCCCTTAGGAGAGTCAGAGAGAAGGTACAGCAGAAGACTACTGCACAGCAAAGGATACTTCCAACATTTTGTTTTGATTCTGTGTGTCCTCATCAGGCCTCTGTTGCAGCTTATGAAATCTGCTCTCTTGCAGGCAACTGATAAGACATTTGTGGATAAACTAAACAGCAGCTTTAAGGGGAATTTACACTTCCAGCCAGCCCGAGGCCGTGTTTTGGGCTTCAGCATCATTCACTATGCTGGGAAAGTATGTACTGTTTGCAGGAAGAATGCTGTTGTACTGTATGTTGGAGGGGGTGGGAGTGTTGCCTGACAAATAAGGCTTTGATGTTGAGGAATGTGTGGTCTGAGGATGACACTAACAGAAGTGATGTGTTCCAGTGGATTGCCTCCTAAAATTCTGTGGGATTTATGTAAAAATTACCCTCAGGAAAGTGGGGCTAMCTCTCAGAAGTGTAGCAGATTTACAAGAATCTGCTGTTCTTCTAATCACCATTCTATTAGGACTCTAGTCCTAAARTAGTACTTTATAAATTAAAGTACTGTGTCCACTGTGCAGCACCAAAGGACAGGCTAAAGGCTTTTTCTTTACCTAATGGGTTCCAGAACACAGCAGTGACTATTTTTTTGCAAACGCCTGGGAACACTGTGTAAACAGCAGGGTAATTAATGTTTTGAAAGTGCAGGCAGTTATTTACACATTCACTGGTATCTAAGCAGCTTGAGATTTAGCATTATTGCATGTAACTTTACTGCCACCGGTATTGAAAGCATTGGTCCGCTTTAAATTGAATTGATTGGAGATAATTTTTGGAACAGGAGCAGAGACGACAATTCAGGTCATTGTAACTTGCAGTTTAGTAATCTAATCTCAGCATTGTTGACTAAGTTATTATTTGTGACATCCATTATTACAAAAATTAACATTTAACATGTAAAAGGTGGATGTCTTGGTGTTATGCTGCGCTCCTGTGGTTCTGATGCCTCTGGCATGTGCGTGGTTTGGTTCCTCAGGGCTGGCATCTGAATGAGGTGCATGTGTGTTTGAAGAATTCATGTGCAAGCCAGAGTACAGTCAGTTTAACTCATGGTCAKCTCCCAGCAGGCTAGGGAAGTGGCTTTTACAGCCAGCCTGTGTGCCCTGCTGTCCTTAGTGACCTGCTGCCTTTTCCCCAGGTACAATATGCTGCCAGGGGCTTTCTAGAGAAGAACAGAGACACCGTGCCAGCCACCATCCGTGGGCTCTTCATCAACAGTGTCACCCCCTTGCTCAGTGTGCTGTTCACAGGCAAGTCCTCTGCACATCCAGCATGAGCCAGGGCCCATCTTGGCAAGAGTTAAGTGTGGGCATGAGGCTCTTGTGTTTCCCAAAGTGTGTTTCACAGCTGGCAGCGCCAGGGGGACTCTGGGAATGCTGCAGCCTGCACTGGACCTGTCAGAGCAACATGTTTATTCCCTGCCATGGAAAGCAAGGCAGGCGTATCCCCTTCCAGAGAATTAGCTCCCCCTCAAATGCCTTCCCATCTTCTCCAAGGCCAGTGCAGGACTGTCTCCACAGGTCCTTTCTACACACTCTGTTCTTGTCTAGAAATGAAGCTGGTCAAGATCATAGATTCTAAAAATGTAGCTTCACAAATTGTTAAAAAAACCTCTCAGGTCATGCATTATTTTTCTCCTACCACTACGCTCTCCTTTTCCAGTTATCAATAAGCCTTCAGATTCTCCAATGCTTCTAATTAAATGAAAAATTTAGAGAAAGATCAGCTGGATATTTCCTTAGAAATTGGCTGGCTGAACACAGTGCTTCTGGTGTAGAAATTTTTTAAATTTTTGGTCCCATTCAGTCCATGCCGCTTTCTGGGATTTAGTTAAGAAACTGATGAATTTAATTTCTATTCTCCACTGTGTTTTTCAGCTACTGCTCAGGACTATCTTTCTTCATTACCATTTTTGCACTTACTGAAGCTACTTAGCCTAGTCCCAACTCTTTCAAAGTTCATAAACATCAGATACAACCTGATCTCAGTTTGGCTGTCCGGTCTGGGCAATGGCTTTAGGTGCTGAACAAAGGGTTTTGTCCAGATGACCTCCAGAGGACTCTGCTAACCTCATTCTGTGGTTTTATGACTCACATGAAGCCATTACATCAAGGGTGCACGAGACTCTTACTAGATCCTTTAGTAAATTAAAGTTCCCTGGTTTTCTCATCCTGTCACTGAATTAGTTATAAGCTATCTGGTATATAACCTCCTGATAATCTCTGATTGTCTGAAAAATATCTGATAAAAAAACCTCCTGAGTGCCATAGGTGAGCTCCCCATTTGCTGCCTGTGCCATTTTTTCTGCACTGTTAGATGGCCATTGATGATAATTCTATTGAAAGTCATTTAGGTTTATTTAATAACCTGATGGTCATGTCTTSTCAGTGGCAGAAATTAGTAATGACTGCCTTGTATGCTTCCTACRGTAGTTCCTTGTGCTGAAACTGAGCATCCTATGATTCAGTATTTGTAAGGAGGTTTGTTTGAGAAGTGAGGTTTGTATGTTTAGCCCTAGTGCATTGCAAAGGTACAAAATCAACTAATTGTCTCTGTTCTTCCAGCCACTGTCTCCAGGACAGGGACCCTGATGCCTCATGTGAGAGCCAAGGTATTGCGCTTCAGGTCCACATTGCAATTGATAAATGTTACCTGATAATTACTATTTGAGAAACTGTCTGARAAAGGGCAGACAGAAGTTGGTTTAAGATAAGAGCAGACAGCAATCAGGTTGTAACAGTTTCTCTTTTGTTTTTTACCATGTTTTATGCTTGCTTCTCCCATTTATACATTTAGCTTGTCTTCCCTCCCATTACATCCATTCTCCCTCCTTTTTTGCCGTCTGCTTTCCAGCAGTGCTCTTTGGCTGTCAGTCAAGCACCTCTTTCTGGGGCTGATCCTTTGTTTTGGTCTGGTTTCAGGTTGTGCCAGGAGCAGATGACAAGTTCAACAGCACACGGAAGCAGTCTGCTGGAGCTCAGTTCCGGGTACAGTACTGCTGCCCTGAGGTGCCCCGTGAGATGAAAGCAGTGATAATTTTGTCACTGCAAGTATCACTGCACTGCTTCCAGAGTGCTAAGCATGGTTAAAGCAGACATTATGTAGACAGGGGTTTTCCTGATGGCAAGGCAGGGCTGATCATGGTGGGATCCAGTTGTGATGGGCCCAGTTGTTGCCAGAGCCCAGGAACTTGCTGTGGGGTGAGAAAACAGTTCTTGCTGCAGGATATTGTGCATGTGGCAGTGCTTTGGCTTGATGGACTGTTGATCTTCCTCTGCCCTTGCCAGCATTCCCTGATGGTGCTCATGGAGAGGATGTATTCTGCCAACCCACACTTTGTGCGCTGCATAAAGCCCAACAGCCAGAAGSAGCCAGGTGTACTGGACAACCAGGTGGTGCTGCTGCAGGTGAGCAAAAACAGTGTCCTTTACAGGGACTTCTGCCACATCTCAGTGGGAGGGCAGATTCCACCAAAAGGCTGTGAAAGGTGGCTCAGTCGAGTCTCCCCTTGCAAGAGAAAGAGTGGCCACACTTTATATATGTGTAACGATTCTGAGAACTTGGTTGTTTTTGTGACACAGGCTGCTAGGTCCAGATTTTGCAGTCTTAGATCTCTCTCATTTCTTTTTCATGGATGCAATGAGATCTGCTTGTCAGGCGCTAGGATTCGTCTTTGTATCTCCCCCTGGATGGGACTGGTACAGACAGTACTCTGGAAAAATTGCTTCCCAGAGGAGACTGTTCTCACCCATCAGCCAAGGCAACTCTGAATAGAAACCAAGATGAGATTGCTTTGATAGAATCTGAAATGCACTGATATGATTTTAGTTGGATATTCTGTCAGGTCTGAGGTATAGATGCCTTAAAGAATACTGAAAATGATTGGAAGAGTTCAGAAAACTCAGCATCCTCTTTAATGTATATAAGAAAGGATAGGATTAGGAGGAAGTTCATCCATGCCCCAGAGTACTTCTGTGTCCAGATTTGGAAATATGAAGCTGTCCTCTAAGGGACAGAAGCAAAGCAGTACCCATTGCTGGAAGGTGAAGTTATTTCAGTCATTGGTTTTTATGGTTTCCAACTTCTAACTCAGAGTGRTTAATCATCAGAGTTACAGGATGAGGTAATTTCAGTTCTTAACCAAAAAAACATTTTCAGAAAAAAACTTTTTCATTTTGAACTGGGGAAGTTTCGGGCTGAATGAAGTAATTTCTGCCTGTGAAGGAGCAGAACTGGTGTCATAATGACCTGTTTCTCTTTGTTTYTCTGATCCTCTTTGTGGTGCTGCTTCAGCTGCGGTACAATGGGCTGCTGGAGACAATCCGTATCCGAAGAGATGGTTTCTCCTGGAGACCCTCCTTTGAGGAATTTGCTGAAAGGTCTTTTAAAACCTCTGAATATTCCTTGTTAGATATTATTTGGGAAATTACCCTGATAACCAGATATGGGCAATGAGTGAAAGAGTTTCTTCAGAGTTCATGTGGTCTGAGGTCATGGGGTTATTTGCTGTGGAGGCTGAGTGRGAAAGATAGTGATTTGTTGTTGTTTGCTGTAAGGGTGATAGGGATCAGCTCAGCCCATCAAGGATGAGGCTTTTATGTGTTTTTATTGGTTTGTTTTCCACAGATATGGAATTCTTCTAGTTAAACCTGGTGTCCCCCTCACAAAAGAAAGGTAGGAACATTAACTTTGTTGTGTGCAGTCTGGTTTGTTATTCAGAGGCTTTTACTTGGAGTAGCRTAGAAAACTGAGTAAAAGGGACAGAAAAAAGAGGATGGGATTTTGTGGTGATGGGGAACACAGATCCCAGGCAAGGACATTTAATGTTTAAAAAGCATTTGGTACCATCATGAATTAAATCTTTCTTGAATTGTTATGTAGCAATTAAATTCAATTGTTGTAAAGTGTTGTTGTGCTGTGAAATGAAAACTGACCCATGTATTTAATTTGGAAGTGACAATAATGGTCAAGGGTGCCCACTAAACTCAGCACAGCAGGCACTTAAGTACTGCTGTCAGGGTCCCTCTCCAGGCTTTTTCCTGATGGCCCATGGGAGAAGAAGATACAGACAATGCTGAAAAAGCAGCCAGCACTCCCAGGCTAGAGAAGATCTTTCTAAACCAAGAATTTTGTCTCTGTRCAGGCAAAATATACCATCAACACTTTTAGAACCCAACTGTTACACATAAACATCCTTCCAGCTCTGCAGAGGAGCAGGATTTTACCCTGCCAGTGTTTTCCTTCCTACATCTAGGGCAGCAGTTCCCTACCTCCTCTTCTCCACTTTCCCAGCCTCTCCTTCCTGCCAGTGTCAGCTGTGATTGATAGGGAGAATGAATCATGTAAAGAAGCCAGCTGAGGGTTTTTTTAAGCATTTAAGAAAAGGGTTTGAATGATGTCCTGGAACAATTCTCTCCTGGCAGTAGCTCCTCCTGCCTTCACAGTGCTTCTTTGAACTTCCTGATGCTTCTGAATAGAAAGAATTTCAAACCCAGCTRAGGTCACAAGAGAATCTCATAGATGGGGGAGAGATTATTGTAAACAGGCAGTGTGTTTAGAGACACAAAAACCATGGGATGCATTTCAGAAAAAAAATCCTGTGGATATGGATTGTGGCACTGTGGAAGTTGGCCGAGATAGAAGGAAAAACACTTCTGCTTTCCTGTGTGAGATATTAGCAAAAAGTGCCACTATGATTTCTCAGCCTGGATTAGCAGAAGAGAGAGGAAGCTATCTGTGTGTTGCAGCTAGAGCTGCTTTCAGTTCCAAGTGTCAGGGAATCTTTCCGAGTGACCCAAATTTTATCCCTGGAGTCTGCAAAATGAAACTGGAATTGRAAAACAGACTTTCTCCCAGAAGTCTTGCTGTGCTGACCTTGCAACTTGTGTCCTCCAGAGGGCTTGGAAACAGAATGAGGAAAAACACTTCTGAGAATAAAATAGGCTCTGCAGAATTGCCTCCCAGGAAGCTGAAGTAAATCTGCCTCTGGGAACCCCTTTGCTGATGTTCTYCCCAAATGTGATCCTAGCTGTACCTCAAGGTGCATTACAGACTGACAGCCAGTTTACTGACTGTTGGGAATTGCTGAGGCACTTTATGCCCCTTTWTGCAACTAAAAATTTGTTGTTGGCTCTGGGTGGAAAATTATTTATTTCGTTTTTTTCATGTCTTTCAGCTGCTTGGAGATACTGCAAAGTACAGAGCTGAAAGGCTGGATTTGTGGGTAGGTGTGGATCACTGCTGTTGGGAATGGGAAGCCTAATATTTTACATGTGTAAGCTGTCACCTGGTTCTCTTTAGGGAGAATTCTGTAGTTGTAGGAATGGGCTCTTCAAAGGATGATGGATAAATGTTTAGGCAGTGCTTCTCACCGCATCTTTCTCTTCCAACTTCACAGAAAGTCTCGACTTTTCTTTAAATATTGGCATCAGGAACAGCTGGCAAAGTATGTGGAGCGACTGGAAAGAGCAGCAGTTATCATACAGAAAGGTGAGCACTGGGACAGGAGCTGATCTCAGACCAGGGGAAGGAAAGCTTTTTCTGCAGTCCCTGCTCCACCTTTGCAGAGGACAGAAGGGTAGGGCARGTGCCATCTCTGTGTCAAGGCCCTGTGAAGTCAAAGTGCTTATTGCAAATGCCCTTATTCCCAGTGCTCATCCTGAATCAGGGAGAGCCCTCAGTGTCATCCTTGGAAAGGGAAAATGTGTGCAGGAAAGCTGGGCTGAGCAGGGCACGCACATGATTTGGCTGTGTCGTGAAGTCTGGCTCACTGTCCTCTGGAGTAAGGATTGTTTGTGAGTTGTGTTGAACTGGGGAGAGGGAAATGAGTGAAGCAGATCTCATTGCTGTTTTCAGAGACAGGCAAAAGGGTGAAATTTTGGTTTGGTTTTTTCCTTTCCTTTCCATGCCAGTCTCTTCAGAGTGGCAGTGGGCAGATTGGTACTTCCCTTTGCACAGGCTACWTGAGGACTGTGCATCCCGGAGGAGGAGGAGGAGGAGGCTGCTGTCACCCTGCTTAGCTCCCCTCTGTTGCACTTCTCTTCTCTATGGGTTGTTGCGCTGCTGGAGCATCTGAGCAACTTCCAGCTGTGCGCCAAGGAGTGTGACAAACATCAGATGGTCACAAGCTGTGCGCTGTTGTCATCTGTGGGGAGGGTGTGTGGGTAGTGGGAAATGAGAGGGTGCAGCTTTCTTAAAAAACCCTTCATGTGTTTTAATAACTGGTAGAGTAGGTGGGATCACGCAATGTCTGCAATCATCATGGTGAGCCCTGCAAATGGCTGCTTATGGGAAAGGTTTTCCTGTGGGCTGGCATCAAGGAAATCCTGTCTCTTTCGTRGTGTCTAGAAGGACAGAGAGATGGATGGTTAACAGGCCCTTCTGTGAGGATTTCTTTTTAGAYATTCAGTGCCCTGGCATTACAGATGAGAGCTTAGATCTGTAATTTGATTTCTATAAATCTGTGATCTGGCAGCTTAGAGAGTAGAAGACAGCTCTCACACAGTTTTGGCTGCCTGCTCACAGTAGAGTTTCCATTGCTCTTTATTAACATGATTCAGGTGTTGAGGGCTTTGTAGAGGATGTAGGACTATCAGCCAGTGTTCTTCCCTGAGAGAATWACAAAGGCATGAACAGCATCTTTTTTCTAACCACAGCATTTTCTGAACAGTTTTTAGGGGATTCAGATGCAAGAAGAGTTTCCTAAAGCTGTTGGCTGAGCTGAGAGCTCAAGCACAGCGGCTACAGGAGGAGGCAGAGAAGGAAAGAATCCGGCAGCTGGAACTGGCAGCAGAGGCCCAGGGTGAGTWGTTCCCACTCACAGTGACCCAGAGCGTGTCCACTGGTGTGGTGATCACCTTGAAGTGCTGTAAGCTCCAGGTCATGATGGCCTGCCCTGGGATGGGAATTCCATCAGTGTGGTGGGCAGGGAGCTGATGATGTTTCTGCTCTTTGGAAGTGTGGCATTGTCTGTGGGGAGCAGAAGCAGCATAATGAAGGTAATTTACCTGACTGTGCTGGAAGAAAGGCCAGGCTGTGGTTTTGCCACATAATCCATGCAGCAGGGCCTATCCCAGTCCTAGGCCTGTGGAGAATAGATCTCATGGATATTGGGATGCTTGAGTTCACCTACTTATTTCTTCTTGTTGCAGAAAGAAACTCYCTTCCAGTCCCCATGCCACGAAAGAGACGCCCTCAGTCTAGTCCTCATCCTTCTGATCAGTCACAGCAGCCACCAGTGCCTCGGCCACGCAGCAAACTGACAGAGGTAGCAATACTGGCTCTGCTGGGGGCCCTGAGCCAGGTGTGCTGGTTCCCTGCTCCATCCACCTTCTGCATGCACATGTTCTCCTGCATGCAGTCCCAAGAGAATGTTGTCATTCTTGTCATGAGAAGTGTGAGTCCTGTCCTACTGTGGTTAGATAAAAAGCATGGTCAGGACCTTTGAGGAACTGAAAGSAACTTTCAGTAGCTGGTGACTGATCTTCTCTTAAGGCACTCAGGAATGGGGTCACCTGCTGAAGTGATCTCTTCAAATGTCCCCTGCCTTTGACTTTGCTTTCGTGCTGACTTTCCCTCTCTCCTTGCTTTCAGTCCACTCCTTTTGATAACTTCTTGAACCCTTCTGTGCCTCCTCTTGTTCTGGGAACTGAGGAGCAGACTGGGGAAGAAGCAAAAATGAGGAAACTCAAGAGAGGAGCAACTCTCCGCTGGTTCACAGAGACACAGGCCCAGAAGGTCATGCAGGATGATGGGGCCTTTCCAAGCTGGCTGCAGGGGATGATCAGTCGTAGGTRAGTCCTCTGGACATAGTGACCACAGGTGGAAATCAATGTGTCCTTAGGACTGTGTAGGTTGGATTGGCCAGGAAGAAAGTGGAATGGGAATGGGAGTGRCCAGCATAACTTTTTTCTTTTAATCTGTTAGCATCAAACCCTTAAGGGGAAGCTTGGGAATCCCTGTCACAGGTTGTAAAAGCTGAAACTTTAGGTAGGTCCATGGAAAGACCATGGAAACTCGTAGTACGTAAGTCCACTGGGTCCCTAAATACAGATCCTGTATAGGGATGGGAGGATTGTAAAGTAATCAGAGAGGAAATAYACACATGCACTTTCCCTGTTCTGGACCATTTGCAGAGACATGAAGATGAATTTTAGGGTTGATTCTTTATGACTGTTTATTGTATTTCAATATAGGTCAGGAGAAGACCCCAATTTACAGCAGGAGAATATAGAATTCAGCTTACTTTTATTTTAAATAGTMTTAAGAGGGGCTTTGGTGAGTAGCTAGTGGCAAAAGTCCACCAAAGCCCTCTGATACAGGCAGAGGAAGGGTTTTTGTTGATATCTCTGTCTGTCTAAGGAGGATGCAGCATAGGTGGCATTTGTTTCTAGTTTGTCTGGGAGAGATAACCACTAAGCTCTTCTTTCTTAYGGATCTGTTTGCAAGACTTTGTTTAAATGTTTGAACTTTTTCTACCTGGTCTGCCTCACACTTCTCTCTCTTGGCTGAGTCAAGCATTGCTTTCTGAGTCAAGCAGTGGCATAACCAGAGAGGTGYTGATTATGCCAGTGCTCAGACAGGAGCAGGACAGCATTATAGTATCACCTGAGTGCAAATTGATCTGTGGTGCTCCACACTTGTTAACTGCCAATATCCTGTAATTGGTGGGATTTCTTTGTCAATGTTGATGCCATCTGAACACCCTCATCATCTTGCTTTAAATTCTTCTTTTTTTCCTGTTGAAACTGCAATTCTCCTTCAGCCTTATTAGATCTGTGTTCTTGGATTTTTTTGTTTTGTTTTGGTTTGGGTTTTTTTTTGTTCTTGGATTTGTTGTTTGTTCTTGGAATTTTTTTTTGTCTCTGTGTCTCTGTTTACTCAGAGACATTATACAGCACATTAGCTTGGTAAATGACACTACAGTAGCTCACAGCTCCCTGGTAGCTTCATTTCTTTAAATTTTTTTAYGATAATTATTGATGCCCTAACCTGTAATAATTCTTTTGTCCACAGATGAAAGAATGTAGGAGAGGAATTAGTGTCTGGAAGACAAAACAGTCTAAATTCGAGTATAGACTAGCCATGAGCACTGCACAGTGAAGGACGTGGCAGATCCTTCGCAAAGACAGTGGTGCTTAAGCAGAGACTTAATTTTCACACAGCAGTGTAAGCTCAGCCTCATGAAATGGAGCAGCCAGAGCAGCCCCAAATTGCCCTGGTGATTTACAGTCACCTTTAGCCTGGAGCAAGGCACATGACTAGCACAAAGCAGAGCTCTTTCTGTTGGGCAGAGAAGGGGAAGACCTCCTTCCAGCAGGAAGTTTGAAAAGCCAGAGTGGTGTGATCCAAGCTGGTGTTTTTCCAAGGTGCTAGGCTTACCCAGTACCCCACAGCATCCTGACTTCTTCATCCCTGGACCACAGGAAGTGCACACATGCACAGATTCCTCATCTCAGTGGTGCTTTGTGACATACTTGGTGCTGGAAGGCAGCTGTTGCTATTGCACAAACTTGCTGGAGCACGTTTGGAGTAGCCCTGCTTGGAGAGGCTTTGGCTGAGAGTATGGTGCTGCATCAGCCTGTTAGTGCCTCCTGCACCACGAATCTRAGTCATGAGACCTGTTCTGTAGCCAGGGGACATGGGGCAGATGCTGGGCTCCCTGGGACACTGCTGGGCTAGCACATGAGATAGGATGTGAATCCCAGCAGTGTGGCAAGGCAGCTGCTGGCTCTCTGCTGAAAAACTCTTTCCTGGTTCCAGAGAAGCTGAAAACTTGCTGGTTGACAAGCCTTTGGGTTGCTTCCTTGTTCGGATCAGCCAGAGCCGGCCAGGCTACATCCTGACATACCGGTAGGTGATGGGCAGGGGAGGCTCAGGGGAGACATTATTGCTCTCTACAGCTCCTGGCAGGAGTCTGCAGCTGGGTGGGGGTCAGCCTTTTCTTCCAGGCAGCTGGCCACAGGACAGAAAGACACAGCCTCAGGCTRTGACAGGGTAGGTTCAGGCTGGATGTCAGGAGGAATGTCTTCACAGAAACGGATGTCAAGCACAGGAACAGGCTGCCCAGGGTGCTGGTGGAGTCACCATCCCTGGAGGTATTTAAAAGATGTGTAGATGTGGCACYTGGGGACATGGTTTAATGGTGGACTTGGCAGTGCTGTGTTAAGGGTTGAACTTGAAAATCTTAAAGGCTTTTCCATCCTAAGTGATTCTATGAAACAGCACTGCATGAAATTCTATGCTCCTGGAATTCTACAGTCATAGAATTCTTGAATTCTGTGATTCTATAAATCTGCTTGACTGGAGGACCTCACCTCCTCCACAGAGGAGTCCAGTGAGGATCATGTTCAGCCTCTCCTGTAGTGGGTGCCTCAGGGAGTTTGTAGCAGCAACTGGGATACTGCAAAATCTGTCTCTTACTGGAAAAATAGACCTGTTTGTGGGTGGGGTTATGTGGCTCTGAAGGCAGAGGTCCTGCTTAGGCTGTACTCTGTGGCTGAAAGGACAAACTATGTTGCAAGGAGATTGCAGCACCTAARAGCACATGTTAGTGCCCAGCACATCTCCTGCCTCTGTGGTACTTGTTACTGAGGATCCTGATCACAACTGGCTTCTGGGGACCACGGGTGTGGGAAGCAGGAGCCAGGTTCTGACAGGCTGAGGCCCCCGTGTTGTGACTGTTTCTGTCCATSCCTCTCCCCAGGGGCGAAGGGCGCTGCAGACACTACATGATCCAGGTGCAGCCCAACGCTCGCTACRTCATCCTGGGCGAGGACCGGGCGCACGCCTCGCTGACCGAGCTGGTGCGCTACCACCAGGGCGTGGGCATCCAGCCCTTCATGGAGAGACTGACTGTCCCCTGCGGGCAGGTGAGTGCCCAGGCTCTCCAGGGGGAAAAGAGGATGGGGCATTGTMGTGAGTGAGTGCTTAGGGACACTGCAGGTGCATCTCTTTTGTGTTCCTCTTGAGGGGTGTCCCATTTTGGCCAAGCTTGGCTACTCCTGCTTGCACTGGGAAATGCTGCTTGATGGGGAGTCCTGGGATGGGGGAGAGGCACTGGCAGGTGGGTGACACCCTGCTGACCCCTGAATGTCAGCAGTGGRCACAGCTGGGTATTTCTCTTTGTTGTGCTGTTCAGTGTGTGTGAAGGGTCTGCAAACCACTGATGAATCCACTCCTTTCTCCAGAATAGTAGTGAGAGCTTGAATTACAAAAATCTGGAGAACCTCACGCTGAGTTCACCAGCAGACAAGGGGGAGACCCCTCCAGAGAAGCAGTCCTGCCCCTCCATGCCTTCCAGTGACACACCTGCTCTGCAGTGGTTMAGGAGGACCAAGAATTTCCAAAACCAGCAGACCCCAGAGAAGAGCAGAACAAAGCCTAGCTCTGGAGAGAGCAGCCAACGAGCCTTCCCTCGCCTTCGCTCTTCCATACGCCAGGCAATGCAGGAAATCCAGCAGGTGAGCTGGGGCATGTCTTCTGCTAAGCCACAGCCCCTCTGAGGCACATGGAATTTCCCTGCCCAGAGGCAGGAGRGAGGAGGGTTCCACAGCCAGCACTTGGTTTCTTAGCTCCTGGGCCATAGGTTTTATTTGGTGGTCTTGGGATCAAGACTGCATTCCTTGRAATATTCCTTGCCAGCCTGTGCTCCCCTGCCAATGATGTTTCTCTGCTTCTCAYCACAGTTCACTTCCAGTCCCATGAACATGTCTAGAGAGAGGAGCTCACTGCACTGAGGATGCACAGCCTGGGTGACACGGTAAGAGGAGGCRGTGTACGATTCCTCTTTCCTGGAAAATGGAGAAGCAAAGGAACTTTTCCCTTCACATTTCACCTGTAGCATCTCTTGGCCACAAGCTACATAGGAGTAGAACAGGAAAAACAGAGAGCAGCAGCCAGCTTCCATCCCAGGACTACACAGAGACCAGGGAAACCCGGGAAAATCAGCCTAAGTTTGTGTTCCCAGYAGCTGTGGTGCAGGGAGTGCTTGCAGTACAATGGCCAGGCTGCTGGAGGGAGCTCACAGTTTGTTGGAGGGCTGGGGCTGGAAGGATGAAGGCTACCAGAATGCATGCCACAACAGTCAGCTCCAGTGGCTTCCTGGGGTGGGGAGGCAGTGGTGGTGGGGAGCCCTGCAGGTGGCAGAGGCAGCGAGCCAAAGGTGAGGCTCAAAACGGGGGAAAAGGCAGCAACTTTGTTGATGTAAAGAGGACTTTCAACAAAGTCTCAGCAGTGGAAACACTGCCAGTGGCTGAGATTGTGATACAGTGGGTGGGTGACGCGGGTCTGGCATGGGTCAGAAGAGGYCTTTTGGTTGAATGTGCCTTTTCCAAAGTATCTGCTGGATGTGCAGCTCCCCTGTCCCATTCAGCTGCTGCAGGCAGCTGGGAGCTGTAGTGGTGCTGTAGTACACCTCTGGAAGAATCTTGGTATGTGTCAGCTGAGCATGGAGAGGGATCGGAAGACCATGCTTTTGGTTGCTGACCCACTGCAGRGCTTCCAGCCACACACCAAGATTGCCAAGTTTCCGCCCGGTTCTGCTCCCGTGCCGGAAGTCATGCTGGAGCAGAGCTTTTTAGCTGGGGCCTGTCTTGTCTTTCTCTTCATAACTGAGAAAGACAGGAACTCTTCAATAGCTGAAAAAGTCCTCTCCCTGAAGTATTTGGCTTAATTGCTCATTTCTCTGTGCCCCATTCATTGATGTGCCCAGGGGATGCTCCTTGTGTCAGAGGTTAGGCAGAAAAAAGATAAAACACAGGGATCGGCGTAGATAACTGCARGCTTGTTGTACTGAGATACCTGAATTGAATCCTTTTGTGTCTTCCAGTGAGTTGTTTCTTGACTATCTTCCAGGTCCGAGTGGCTCAGACCTGTCCTCTTCCAGTGCTGTTGGRCCTTGTCTAACAGTGAACACATCCAGAGATACAGCAGCCTTTTTCTTTTTTTCTTTTTTTTCTTTTTTTTTAAATTTTTTTACTTTTCTTTGCTGCACCCAGCTGTCCCTGTGCTTTCTGACAGGGCTGATGCAGAAGTTCCCTTTCCTCAGCGCTGAGGCAGATTGTACCTGCAGCATCCGGACCATCCTGGCGGAGGGGAGAGGATGGGAGCAGTCACACTCTGCACAGACCCACAGTGCCTGACAGGCTGTGTGTCAGTTCTTCARTGTTCCTGGAGACTCCTTGCCTAGCGCTGTGAATAGTCACAAACTGGGTATCTCCCAACAACCTCTTCTGCCACAAATATCTCATTACCTACCTCTTTCTCTTTCAATACTCTCTGTTTTGGTCCTGTGTGTCTGCTGCTCTGGGAGCCAAGGGAAGTTGGGCTTGGGCAGTAAAAAACAAAACTGAAGTGTCCTTTTTGTTGAGTGCAGGAGCACTTGAACAGAAGCTGAGACAAGGTCAAGAAGATCTTTCTTGTAAAGGGGATTCACTGCCCTTGCACCAGTGTGCTGGCACACTGCTCCACAGTCCAGAGCTAAAGTCAGGGAATCATTGGTGAAACCCTCTCACTCATCCTGGCTGAAATCTCTACAAGTCCAGGCTGGACAATGTGCTGCTTTACACTGAGGATGGGTAGAGGGCTTGGAATGTAAAGGACCGTACTTGTTGTTCTGTTTTTCCTACCTTTTAAAATAAATCTCCTTTTTTTGGCCTATGTGGAGAAGCTCAGTGGTTTTGTTGTTGTTGTTACCTGCAGTCAGTTCAGCCACAAATGACAAATGAAAGAGAGCAGCTAACAGCTCTGGGGGTAGACATGGGATCATGTGAAAGTGGAGAAGCTGAAGGCACGTGGGGCACTAACCCAGGCATACAACTGCTACCTGTAACAGCCACTCCTCTTGTACTTACTTATGCCTGAAGCACTTCTGGAGTGCTCCTTACTCCGCCTGTAACAGCTCTCCTCCCAGCCAGCCTCGTTTCCCAGGCTCTGCTCTGAAGGACAGCCAGGCTGCCCACCCCACCTGCCCCTTCCCTGGGAGCGTGGCTGTGTCCAGGCTGGTGCTGTTATCACTGTGATACAGGGTGTGGGTTGCAGTGTCTCAGCACTGCCTTTAGTCAGGCTGTTTCTCCTCCCTCCCTCTGCTCTGGTGCTGAGCTGTGCTGGATCACAAGGCAGCGCTGCTGGCTGCAAGACAGGGAAGCAGTGGCTGTTCCTGGCTCTCCCCAGCACTGCCTTGCAGCTTTAACACACCTTTTCTCTTCCTCATGTTGGGGTTTGGCAGCTGCTTTGAAGCTGTTCAGGAGAGAACTAGTCCAGGCAGTCGAAGGCTGCTGTTGGCAGATTCTTCCTAGCTGAGCCTAGGGGCATTTTGCTGGGCAGCCTTGGCTTCTTTTCCAGTGTTCTCCTGAGTTTCCTCCACCACTGGGCTGCTGGGAAGCCTGCCTTCTGGGCAGCACATAGAACCACTTGTGGTCAAAACTTTTCTAGGAACTCGTGCACAGAGCTGAGACATGTATGAGAAATGCATGTCAATAATGAAGTCTCTCAGTAACTCTTTCCTAGTTCCTGTGCCGAGAATATGGTGCACGCCCAGGGCTATGATCCAGCTGCAGAACAGCTCCTGTGGCTTGGCAGGCATCATGCTGAGCCAAGGAGGGTGGTGAAGAGCTCTTCCCCAGCAGTGCCTCTGGTTCTTCCTGGGTGCTGCTGCAGGCACAGGTCACAAGTGACACAGGAATGACATGAGTTGGGGGGTCAGGATGATTCCCTGATAGATCTTCATGGCACATCTGGCAAGCTTCCCCAGAGCAGAGCAGATCGATCACAGATTTCTGCTGCCTCTGTTGCAATGTTGCAAGTTAAATCACAGAGTGTGCAGCCAGGAGCCTGGCACAGACCCAGGCAGCACACCTGTGCTGGCAGGTCAAGTCTCTCTCACATTTGTTACTTCTGCTTTTTCTGTGACAAGGCAGGAGGAAACCAAGGGAAAAGAGGGTGAGAAGCTGCTGGTCAGAGGAGGTTATGCAACGCAGGAGACATTGGCACAATTTCTGCAGGGCTCTGGTTTGCAGAGTCATTAGCAAACAGCCAGTGCCCTGCCAACACACAAAGTCTAGCCAAGCTTCTGGAGAGCAGTGTGGCTGGTGCTGGGCTGTCATGGGCACAAATGTGTGTCAGCAGTTGGGAAAAACTGGAGGAAGAGCTGGGAATACAATAGGCTGCTGAACAATAAAATGCAGATTTGATATCTCTACTGTGGTCTTTGCCTGCGTGTCCCCAGCTCATGGCCAAAGTCAGCACTGTGTGAAAGCTAAGAATTAATTTCATCTTCTCTCTGACGATGACCTGTCCTACGAAGACAAGCTGTGAGAGTCAGGATTGTTCAGCCTGGAAAAGAGGAGGATCTGTAGAGACTTTATAGCATCTTCCAATACCTAAAGGGGCTACAAGAGAGTTGAAGAAAGACATTTTACAAGAGGCTGTAGTGATAGACAAGGGACAATGTCTTTAAACTGACAGAAGGCTGGTTTAGATCAGATATCAGGAAGAAATTTCTTGCTGTGAGGGTGGCTGAGGCACTGAAACGGGTTTCCCAGAGAGGCTGTAGATACCCTATCTCTGAAAGCATTCAAGGCCAGACTAGATGGACAACCTGATCTAGTTGAATGTGTCCCAGTCTATGACAGGGAGTTGGAACAAGATGATTTTTATGGTCCCTTCCAACCCAAGCCTTTCTATGATTCTATGCTCCAATTTTTCATTGAAGAGCAGCAGGTACAGGAGCAGCCCTACCTCATTTCCTACAGCAGTGTCTTACCTCATGGCACTTGGAAAGCTATGTCTCAGAAAAAAGCAAAGAATAAATGGGGTGGGAAGACCTTTTGTGATAAATCATACTATAGTTCAGCTAGTGTGTGATGAAATGTATTTATACATTTATAGGATTTATGCATTTGCTCTCCCACAGAGAGAGAAAATACCAGGCTTTAACTGGGCTGAGTGAGCAGGACAGCACTCGGAAGAGGGTCAGGCAGCCTGTGGATCCCTTGAGCACTGCATTTCATGCCCCATGGAACTTAAGCTGAGCTCTGAGAGGAAGGATAGGAACAGAAACACAGGTGTGAGGAGCTGGGAAGAGCCAGCACACAGGAAGATGGGAAAAGCAGCAAGAAGGATTTGCAATCCACAGGAGTGAGAACTGGAAGTGCTTCTCTGGGCCTGAAGGCTTGGGATTAATTTTATTTCATAACCTTAATAGTCATCCCCCTGCACTCCTTCTCTATAACTAGTGTTTCATACCATCCTTTAGAGGGCTTCCCTAATCTGCTTTCTTGTTTTTGCCGAAGGATTTTGTGCCCCTTTGTTACCTCCCTCTCTCCTTTGCATTTGAATGATCTTGGCTGCAGACCTTTTAGTCAATCACCTCTGGACTGAGATCTGCTCCAGATTTGTTTTGTCCTGTCCAAACTAAAACTGTCTCACCTTTGGCCCTTGAGGTATCTGGCCAGCAACTCTCCACCAGGATGGCTGAAACAGAATTTTCACTCCCCTTCCATTCTCAACCTTTCCTGTTCCCCTTTTTCTGTTTTTTATCCTCCTCTCCTCAGTCTGGCCATCATCTCTGATGGATATTTGAGTTTTAGGAATGTTTGTAACCCAAGCACTGGTATGGCACTTACACTCTTTTCACGAAGGCAGCCTTCGTGTTGTTTGCTTTCTTCCTGGGCAACTTTATAGAGTATGTTGACATGTTTCCTTCCCCAAATGTGTCTTAAAGACTGATTTGGCCTTCAGCCCAGACAAAGGCTACTCCATACTACCCTTAGCCTTACTCCAGCCTATGTCAAGTCACCATGGAGTGTTGTGACGGCACCTCTTGAGATACAGTAATTTCCTGTCTTGTTGCTGACTTTGTTATCCATACAAGAGTTCTCGCATGATGTGACTTTGCTGTATTTAAGACTGGCTTTTTGACAAGGGCTTTGTGTATCAGCTTTCTCCATCTGGTGCACCACAAGAGCACAGAAACCACTGTGAGATTTAGGGGACAAACCTGCACCAGATTCTGGGTGTGAAGGTGGCCTGTGGGGTGTGGTTGGAGCAGATGGAGGAGCAGTGTAGGTATAAAACCAGGCTTTCTCCACCACATGTTTTCAGCAATCTTTAATCAGGATTAAGCTCTGCTTAATCTTATTCTGTCCAAAGCATCGTTTTGCCTAGTGGTCCTTGCTGGGTTGTTCTTCCATGAGAGAATCTGGTTGCCTTTGATCCATTCTGCATTGTTTTGCATCCCAGAAATGCCAGTTGATTAATTCCTTAGACTTAGAGAGTCACCGAGTGGAAAGGATCACATTTGGTCCAACCTTCCTGGGTTGGAAGCAGGGTCATCCTAGAGCACTTTGCTCTAGAGGATTGAGTCCAGATGGTTCTTGAATGTCTCCAGTGAGGGAGACTCCTCAATGCATAGTGAAAGAGAAATTTGCTTCCACCTGCTATGTCATTACTTAATGAATATGCTTGTTTTTCCTATACTCTAAAACAAAACAAGTAATCATTTGCCTTTCCCCTTTTCCACTTCTTCTTATTTCCACTGTCCCTTCTCTGAGAAGGAAGGGAGAAAACCTGTAACTGATCCCCAGGCCCCTTTGCCAGTTGGGGATAACTGGTCTGAGCACCTTTGCACAGTTAGAGCTTCTCCTTGTGAATTACACCTACCCGCACTTTAATTTATCATTTTATCCCCCAGCTTTCATTCTGAGATCTTGCTCATTTTCCCTACACTGCATTCTTCAGCCTCACCATCAAAATTTTCCCCCTCATTGCTCACACACAGACCATTTATGAATACATCAATAATCACAAGCTGTAGCACAGATCCTGGTGGGACACACTGGTGTGTTCCATTTTAAACACTGACCATTTTCCATTCATTATCTTCTGCCTTGCTCTTAACCATGGG
This sequence comes from Cardinalis cardinalis, assembly GCA_014549065.1. Lineage (NCBI taxonomy): Eukaryota > Metazoa > Chordata > Aves > Passeriformes > Cardinalidae > Cardinalis > Cardinalis cardinalis. The sequence continues at coordinate 2,018,105 of JACDOX010000120.1, forward strand.
AATAAGCATGGTTTGGAGGAGAGCAATTAAGGACATTTGGTGAGGGATGTTTCTGAAAATGTTTTGGGCCCCCAGTAACATCCATCTGTACAGCCATATTAATTCAACTGGATTCCTCACTCCTTTTGAGAGTGAGACAGGACTTTCTTCTGCTAGAGTGGGATTCCTTCTTCCCCTTTAATCCCATTTCTCTATGTGCCCATGGATGCTATTCCATGGCACTCTGTTGGAATTTCTCCAGAGSTCTTGGATAAGTGTCATTTGTATAATTTACTGTTTGTGTTACCAATTTGTTTTTAAACCTACCCTGCTAACTGCTTTCACTTGAAGCATCTGTCCCTACACTAGGAGACTGTAGGATGGAAATTTCCCTTCATTCCTTGTTGGTGTGGATTACTCATTTTGCTTTTGGCTGGGCCTCTACCTTCTCTGAATGGTCTTTCACACCTCTGTTATGCTATTTATGGCAAGCTTCCAGGGTGAAAATGCTTTTTTTTTCATTTGTAATGGTTTGGTGGTTTGGGCTTTGGCGGTTTTATTTAGTTTTTCAGCTTATCACTCTAACAGACTGTTACAGTTTTCCATTTCATTTGTTGTGGTTACTCTTCTTCAGAGAATTGCTGAAGATGTTGAAATATCCTCAAAAGCATGAGTTGTCTCTTCCTACATGTCTCATTTTCTCTTTTACATGCTGATTTAATTTTTCAGAATTTGGAGTTTCCGGGAAACCCATTACAAAATCCTATCAGCCACAGTTTTGCCAACCTTAAACACCACTTCAGATTTCAGTAGCTTCATCCTGAACTCTTTTAGAGCCAGTTTGGAGGAGGCTAGAACATGGAGGACATTTCACAAGGGCATGTAGTGATAGGACTAAGGAAATGGGCTTTAGAGGAAAGAGCATACATTTAGATTGGGTATTAGGAAGAAATTATTTACTGTGAGGGTGATGAGGCACTGGCACAAGTGGCCCAGAGAAGCTGTGGGTGCTCCATCCTTGGCAGTGTTGAAGGCCACCTGGACGGGCTCTGAGCAACCTAAGATAGTGGAAGGTATCCCTGCCCATGGCAGGGGATTGGAAATTAGTTATCTTAGTGCCCCTTCCAACCCAAACCATTCTGTGATTTTACAAAGCATGCAGAGAAGGTGCAGAATTAATGCCCCATGCAGCGCCATGGACCTGAGTCCAGCAGCAAAGTTTTGGTAAGTCTTCAGCCCCTCCTGTGCTACATTCACACTAGCATGAGGCTTTGGGCATTTTTTGCTTTCGTCACATGTTGGGAATGCTGCATTTTTCCAGCAGAATCTCTGGAGGAAACACAGAGCATCTGAGGCTCACAGCTGCTCTGGACAGGGCAGGGCAGRCTAAATATTTTCAGCTTGTGTTTTGGTCTGTGCATTGAGTTTGCTTACTGTGTCTGGCCTCAGCTCTTTGTATCACAGATCCTGGCAGCTGACAGCCGGGGGAACCCCCTGCGTACCACAGGTTTTGTTCCCAAAGCTGTGCTTGGCTTCCAGTCAAGCAAAAACATTTGACAAATTAGGATGTTGGAAAATTAGTAAGAAACACCACACTGTCAGGAGACCTGCAAGAGAGTTTCAAAGTGTTTCTCCTGCTGCTTTTGTGCTTTGGAGGTGTCTGCCAGCAACTGAGCCCTGCTGTGGCTGGTCTGGCAGGCGTCAGCTCAGCTGCTCAGTCCCTGCCAGAGGCATAGTCTCACCAAAAAACTGGCTGGAATGACAGCAACAGCACAGCTGAGGGCCTGCTGAGCTGAGAGTGCACCAGCCTCACCACGCTGCGTGCACTGTGCTGGGAGGAGAGCAGGGACAGTGACAGGTACCCCAGGAGCTCTGCACAGCCCAGGGACAATGAGGTGGCTTCCCTAGAGGAACTGAGGCCATGACTTCAGGCAGATCCCAGTTGGGAATAGGCAGTTATCACCCCACCTTAAGGCCGTAAGAGATAGCTTGTGTCTCTGCATGYTTACGAGTTTGTTGTTATCCTGGATGAAGATTGAGGGGGAATGGACTCCAATCCTGAYGAGCTACGTAATGGAAAATATTTGCCAGTGCAAGACCCAGAAATGCTTCTGTAGAAACCAGCCTGGATTGTCACCGCTGATCCACAGCTCAGTATTCCCAACACAAGCCATTTCCTCAGAGCTGGCTTGGGGTGCCCACTGTGCTCTTTAATGTCAGAGCTGGGGCAGGGGGTGCTGTCATGGGGGCTGCTCCAGCTCCAAGCCAGCTCTGCACCACACTGCTCACATCAGCCTGGAGCTACCTCTGTGTCTTCACATCCACAGCAAGGTTAATTTACAAACTGTCCTCAAACAAGGGAGAGTTGGAGTTTCAGAGGGGACTTTGTATTCAAGAGAGAGATGGAAAAACATAACCCTGTGCTGTAGCCAACAACATTCAGCAACATTTGCCTTTAGCTTTCACCTGCAGTTCTCTTCTGATTTCATCCAATTTTGGATGTGTCTGTTCTAGTTCTCAGTATCTAAATGCAGAACCCCTATCCCTATTTCCAGTTCTCCTTAACTAAGTTTTTCACTCCTCTCTAGCCTGTCTTAGCAGTAGAAGAAACAGAGATTCTCTGGAATCATCTGATTTCTTTGAGGAAGCATCTCAGGGCATGGGGAGAGGCATGTTAGTGCTGAGGGCTCCAAGAAGAGGTGCCATTTTTCCTCAAGATCAGTGCAATCAGCTTGTCCAGTGCTGCATGCATGCTCTAACTCTGTGTAACTCCTGTGCTCTGCTGCAGGCACAGGCCATTCCTCTGGCTCTGGGGAGAGGGAAACCTGGCTGCTTTTCAGCCAGATGGCTAATGGCTGGGGCAGGGGACAGCACTGCTCACACTGCTTCAAAGGCTTAATGAATTCCAAAATCATGTGCTCCACGTGACAGCACTAATGCTTCCCTTCAGCGGCTCATTTGGGATTTGGTTAAAAACACATTTGCCTGACAAGTTCCCAGAGCTTGTTACTGCTCTTTTGAACCCTCCTGGTTCTGCTGCAGGAGGCAGGGGCTGGGTCTCCATAGGGCTGGGCACTCTCATGGGCCCCATGGCTGTCTCTGGGCATTAGCCTTGCCATGGGCACCAGAGCAAGGAGAGCGACACAAGGAATCACAGGGAGCATGGGACTCCAGACTCTGGGGTGGGAGCTCCTCGGATTTTTTGCTGGGGCTTGCCACGTCTGTTTTTTTTCTGACAGATTTTTGCCATCTGCAGAAGATAAAGTTTGAGAAAGAGGCTGCTTTGCAGTTTAATAATAAATGGCCCAGGTTTCCCTGCAGCATGTGCAGATGACTTTGCAGTTGTTCAGGTTTTGTAATAAACACCTGGTGTTTTCTGCCCACACTGGCCAAACTCRGTGTGATGTGAAGCTTTTCTACTTCCTCTTCTCACATATGTATTAAATATATGTATATATTTTAAATTATCACATTTCTCTCTGGTCTTTCAGCAGTTTTGGTGTCTAACATCTTTGTTCGATGTTACCTTCCCATTGGTTCACTTCACACTGYCTTGGTACACTCTGTGCATGGTCAATTTGTACTTGAATGAGTCCTTCCCTGCTTCTCTCAGCCCAAAACTGCCCAGTTGCTCTTCTTTTGCCTCATTTATGTAAACTCTATCCCCTCCTGTAGGGACTGCTGCCAAAGGAGATGGTTGATCTAGCTGGGCTTGTGTAGGAGAGGAGAATCTACTGTTTGCAGAGCTTTTCTTTGGTAGCTGGTCTTTTGTGTTTGATTCGTAGCATGAGCTTTGACTTGGCAGAATCCTGTCTATGTCATCCTTATAGGAGGTGAAACATGGAGCTTTTTGGATGGAAGAATGTCAGTCCATGTCAAATGCAAAGGATCTTCATTGCTCTTGAGTCCTTTAGCAGCAGGAGTGGATATAGTGCTGAGAAGTGCTTCTGCAGGAAGAGGTAGATAAATCGGGGCAGTAAGTCACAGCCCTGTGATTGCCCAACTCAATGACACTTAATTTGTTATTGCTAAGTGTTTTGCTGACTCTTTTTCCCCTTTTAAGAAAATAGGATCTTATGTGTCAGACAAATAATATGCTGCAAGACTATGCGGGATGAGGAAATTATCTGCATCTGACGGAACCAAAACTGTACTCTCTGCATTCCTGTTGTAATTATACCTGTTAGAGAAGAGTCTCTGTGTAACATGAAGGTCTAATTAAACTGCAGCTAGGAAAGAACTTGTCCGTTCATGGTGTATCAAGTTCAAAAGAGACCACAGAACCACTTGGCCATAAGTCTGTGGTGGCCCGGGGGAGGGCTTCCATGTAGTCCTCACATCATGCAAGGCCTCCAGCCAGGTGGGCTCTGGGGATGTTCATCCCGCCTCATTTTCTGTCTCTTGGTTCATCCCGCCTCATTTTCTGTCTTCCCAGGCTGTCCACTTGAGACTTTGGTGGTGCATCAACCTCTGCAAAGCACCTGGGTCTGCCCCCACTTGGGGACAGTCTCTCTTCCTGGTGGCTCTGGTCTGTCCTGGCATTGCTTGGCAGCAGTAGGAATGGGTTCCTCTTTCCTGCACTGTTCAGAACACCTGCCCTCCTCCTGCTCCCTGGGCAGCCAGGAGAGGCTCCCTGCTGGCTCCTCTCTCTGCTGGGAGCGCCTGCACGGACTTTGTGGTCTGGCTGGTTTGGGCTTTTCCACTTTCCTGGCAGGCCAGGGCAGATGGACACTGGTGTCATGCAGAGCTAGGGGTTTTCTCATGCTGCCCCTGAGGTCTTGCACTCCTGCCTGAGCCGGCAGCAATGGTTGCACTACGTGCTATGGATTAGTACATACATAATATGTGTACACATTTTGTTGCAGCACGCTCTGAGCCCAACCCACAGCACATCCACAGGAGTTCATAAAATCACAGGATAGATTAAATTGAAAAGAACATAATTAAGGTCATGTCTGCCATGGGCAGGGATGCCTTCCACTAGACCAGGTTGCCCAAAGCCCCAGCCAGCCTGACCTTGGTAGTGCCAGGGGTGGAGCAGCCACAGCTTCTCTGGGCAACCTGTGCCAGCACCCTCATTGTTAGAAACTTCTTCCTCATATCCAGTCTAAATTGACCTTTTTTCAGTTTTACGCCATTGTCCCCTGTCCTGTCACAATKGGCCCTGCTAAAAGGTTTGCCCCTCTCAGATCCAGCAGTCCCTCTAGCAGCGACGAATGGTCCCAGGAGAGCCTGGTGCCTTCTGTTAGCRTCTGAAACAAGGGTTGCCTGGTCTGGAGCACGTCAGCAGCAAAACTGATGCTAAAAAAAGCCATGAGAGGTTATGGAGAGTTTCAGGCAAAAAAATACTGGGAGAATGTTGTGCAGATAGCTGCATGGGGTCAGGTCCCCAGCTGCTAGATRAACATCTTGGGAACACTCCTGCTGCATTTTGCTGCCTGCATCACCTTCCTCAGGCATCACACGTGTCAAGAGCAAATGTGAGTGAAGAGGAGGTTCAGGAACAACTGGGTCAGAGACCTGCAAAGGCCACTTTGCTYGGTAGCACTGCTTTGATGAGCTGTTGAGGCTCTAGAAAGATTTTTTAGGGAATCCTCTATTTCTGCAGGAGGCAAAATTTATCCACTGTTGTCTGTAACACCACAGTGGGCTATGGGTAGATGCCCYCTGACTGAGCTGCTTGGCCCTGAGACACCCCAAACTCCTCATGCTCTAGGAGTGCTTCCTGCAGCTGAGGGGCAGGGCTGCTGGATAACACCCCTTAGCCTGGKGCTGCTGCCAGCCAAAGGCATGGATTAAGGTGGTGAAGGAACCTGGTGCACGTGATACCAAGGTCCTGCCAAGAAACCCAGGGAACAAAATGACTTTGCCAGTGCTCCTTCACCAGGCCATGTTCCCCTCTTGCTCCAGAGCTCAATGCGGAGCTAAAGCCCAGGAAAACCAGGAGAGGAGCACAAAAGGAGAGGCAGAACCAGATTGGGGAAAACAGCAGTTAACTAAGAGATGCTTAGTTAACTGCTGTTTAATTGAGGTGAATTGAGACATCCTTGCCTCCTTTTCACAGTGTCCTCCCAGGAGTCATCAACAGCTTCCCCGTGCCCAGCTGTGAGCAGGAGTGACAATAAGGGYCACACATGTCCCTGCTGCCCCACACCCGTGTCCTGCTCCAGCTGCTATCCAAATTCTGGGCCGCCCCTCTGCCTTCTTTGAGGTAGGAGCCCTTCAGTAGCTGTTCCAAGGCCTCCCCAGGACCTGGCAGCAGCACATTTCCATAGGCTTTCTCCTTGCTCTTCACTCAGCTCAGGCTGTGCTGCCGATCACGTCCGCCCCAACACCCYGCTGGCAGAGCTATCTGTGGGTTTTATCGCCCAACAATGCGTGCAATGTTATTGTGCTAAAAAGAAAACAAAGCCTAATCCATTTTAAATTAAAACAGCGCCCCAGTGTCATGCATCTGATGCAGACATGGTCTGGCAGCRCGGTCCTGCTGGCTCCCCAAAGGCTTCACCCAAGAGGTGCTGGGCTGTTCACTCTGTTCCCAGCAGACATCACCCGCAGCCTCCAGGCTGGGGGGGCTGGGTTTCCCAGGCCCCTCTGGTCTCAAGGCCCTGGGCTGGCCTGTCTCCTAAAAAGCTCTGTCACTTCTAGGTGGAGCAATGCCATGTGCCAGATGTTAGCAGCAGACAGAAACCAGGGGAGACAGAACCAGGATCTTCCTACGGAAGGAAAGGTTGATAGGACAAGAGGAAATGGCTTAAAGTTGCACTGGGGAAGTTATAAACTGGATATTGCAAAAAATGTCTTAATTGAAGGGGTSATCAAGCATTAGACTGCCCAGGATAGTGATGGAATTGCTGTCCCCAAAAGTGCAAAAGCCATGTAAATGTTGGCACCTGGGAAYGTGTTTTAGTGGTGGATCTGTCAGYGTTGGGTTAATGGCTGGACTCAATAGTCTTAGAGATCTTCTCCAGCCTAAATTATTTTATAATTCTGTAGTGGTATAAGGCTACAATAGAGGCTTTGCCAGGTCTGGCTTAGGGTTTATGAAGTCTCAAATGGATTTAAGAGGRGATGAGGGTACTGGTCCTTTCAGTCCAAGAGACCATTTTTCAGCTGTACTGTTTCTGTTCTAAGTTAGTTTCTGTGATGGTGCCTCACATCTGTGTTTGTCACGCAGCAGCATTAGAGCCTGCTCAGGAGGCAAGGCTGGCTCTGAGGGTGCTTCCCAGCCAGGACTCTTTCCCAGCCCTTCTCCATGGTGATTTTTTTTCCAGCTGATGTGTGCATGGATATTGGCCACAGATGTGCACAGCAGACCCGTGGTGCCCAGACGGGGTTGCGTGGTTGAAAACAAGGCTTCCTGGCCGTGATAAGCAGGCTCACCTCCACCTTTTCTTCATCCCTGGGTCTGGCAAGGTGATTAAAGTTTCATCCCATTGTGATGAAGAACATGCTGTGCCCCGCTGTGAAGAGCTGTTTGGCTTGTTTGATATACAGGTCTTTTATGTTTGCACTATTGTGCAGCAGTCACGGGTGTGAGCTTTTCTTCGTAGCCATCACGTGGCTGCGAGCCCTGCCAGTGGAAGCTCTGGCTGCACGTCCCTCCTGAGATCCCTGCCTGACTCTCCTCTGCTGCTGGTCACTGTGTGCAGCACAGCCTGGTCCCTGTGTGCAGCTGGGGAAGATAAAGACTGACAGCTGCTGATGAGACTTAAGACCTGTTGGATTTTTGTAAGCCAAGTGGCCATGAGTAAAACCCCTCCTGTTTGTGCGCTGCAGCCCTCTGCATCTGACCAGCGCCCTTCTGTGAAAGGTGCAGCCCCTGCCCCGTGGCTGTGTGTGTGCAGCTGGCACTGAGGCACAGCGAGCCGCTGGCAGGCTGCAGCGTCCCCGGGGGATGAGCTGTGCTCTGCTGGGCTGTTCTGCCCCGGGGGCCTCTCTCTGGCATATGCTAGAGCCTCATGATTTCCATGTGTCTTTCTGGGTCTCCTCTCCTCTGTCACAACCCTGCAAGAGTAATTTGWGAATCTGACTTCCTTTTTCTCAGCCTATTTTGCCAGCTCATCTGTGACAAGGATGATTCTTAAGAACAGTGGTGAAAGAGTGCACTGGCGTGCCCTGACTCTGGGATATCCTGCTACCTGTTAAAGAGRTGTTTTCTTTCTGTGGGCTTCCACACAAGCAGTGTCAGAGATGCTCGGGGCATGTGAACTCCACAGCTGAGCTCCTGAGGATGTCTGACAGCAGAGTTCTCTCCTGCTGCTAAACAACCTTCTGGGATGACTGTCAGGAGTTCTGATGATGCTGGCTCTGTGGTGGGGGCAATCTCTAGTCTAGAGGTAAATACCAGGACCCTCTGGCAAAATCCCAKCTGTGCTCAAAGTGAGGATTTACTGTGAAGCCTGAGTGACACGGTTCTCTTCAAAATCATGGCACATGAAAGCAAAGCATGAGGACAAGGAGCAGGGCAGGCTTAGGAAATACAGGGGTTTTCCTTGGAAATCCAGATGTTAGAAAATAGTATTGAGTATGAAGCAGAGTGGTATGAATTCCTACCAGGATACTGTGCCAGAAGGAGCTAATCCTTTTCCAGACAAGGATGAATTGCAATGAATCACAGAATAGTTTTTGTTGGAAGGGACCTCAAAGATCATCTTGTTCTAATCCTCCTGCCCTGGGCAAGGACACCTTCCAACCTGGATCTTGGATTAGTATGTGGGAACAGGAAAGGGATTCCTCTTCCATAAGCAGTTTTGGTGAGGCTGCGGCTCATGTAAAGTGTCCTGTTCTGGTGTTCACATCGTTGAAATAATTTTGATGGAAAATTGGAGAACTCATAGGAAAAAATTATAGACGCTCAGGCTGGAAAAGGGTCCTCCAGATATTAATTAAAAGGTCTTTGTTTTATAATTTATCAAGGTGGCTATTGAGGGGTACTTCAAGTGGGATGTGGGAAAACACACAGGGACAGCTCAGAATCCTGGACTGGCCACACAGCAGAATGAGAAGCAGCAGCATGGTGTTAATCAGACTAATGAAAAACAAATACGAAGTGTGTCATTTCAACATCCATTGGAGGAGAGTTCTAAGAAAAATCCTAAATCCCCTGAAGGTTTATGAGCTCCGGCTATGCATTTCCCAGAAGTGAACACTGGATCATGTGCAAGCTGCCAGGCTGGGTGCCAGGGTGATTGGGTAAGGTGATGCCTGGCAGAATGGTCTGGCGACTCTTTTTGCAGCTCTAAGTCTCTAACCAGCCACTAGGATCTTCCATCCCAGGTACCTTTCAYTTTATTTTATTTTAACTGCTTTAGGCCAATAAGACACTGTTACAATCATTGAAAGTAAATTTTTGAACGGCTCTTCCACGAATTCCCCTTTCTTTGTGTGTTTGTCTTGTAGTCTTATGGCCCCAGCAGAGGCTTTGCTRCTTGATTGGCCTTTTTGGAGAAGCTCTTAAGGAAGAAGAAGCCATCATGCAGCACACCACACAGTGATCCACAATGCCAGTGACCTGAGTAGTGCTAACCAGCACCAAATATCTCCTAGGCAGCAAAAATGTGTATGGCTTCTAGGGTATAGAGTTTACAGTGCTGGGGAAATTTCACCAGAAAGCATTTCACAATTTTCTGTAAGTTACAGGCAAGATCCTCAACTCCGCTAATTTCTTATTCATTGAGACACTGTTTCTCTTTCTCTAATGCCAGTTCTCAGCAGGGGAGTAGCCTGGTAGCTTCCTGTGACCATAACACGACTCAGAGTCTGCTCTGAGTYGCTTGCACCGGCAGGCTTGCTCAATTTAAACATCCAGGGAACTCTCCCGAGCCAGCGGTCATTAACACTGTTTCTTATGTGCGTGGAAATTGTTGTTTGCAGGCTGGTTACAGAAAATAACCTTATATCCACTGATAAGAGTTTCATTGCAGCAAGTAAAAGGTTACAAATGTTTACAATTATGATACTTAATTTCAAGGACAGAACTTGGGGCAATAAATTGCAGGGACTGGTTAATGAAGTCACCCGGRCTGAGGAGCACGAGGACTTGGCATGGAACAAGGAGTGGCATGGAATTTTTTAGTTCTCTCGGTACAAAAAACATTTTAAATTTGTGACCTGAATAATGTCTAAATATTTTAGAAGGTGACTCCAGCCCTCKGTGGTTGTATATCTATGGTGAATGATATTGAGGATGAACAAAGAATCTGAGCAACAATTAAAGTGTTTAGTAAAATTAACAAAGAATGTGGTGACTTGGGGGTCAAGTTGTGCATGGAAAACCTGAGAATTGTTCCCAGCTGAGAACCTGCAGAGAAAAYTCCAAATCTCCATGAAAAGGTCTTTAGCAGTCTTTGATGGAGAGCAGCAGAGAGGAAGGAAAGTTGTGTGAGGATGGAAAATCCAGTGTCAGGTGTAACTCCTCAGCCAGACAAGCATCCACCTCCCCATGTTGTGAGACAGGGAAACAGAAAAAGAAGACAAAATAAAAAGCAGGTGTAAGGACGTGCCACTCCATCCAAAATAAAATCTAGAGGTGTACTAAAATCTAATATGTTCAAAGGGCTTGAAAATTGCACCCTGAGATCTGAAAGAAGCAATAGTTGGCTTACAGGTCTGGTGTCTAGCAAGAGGCAGTGGCGCAGCGGAGACTAAAAACAGTACTTCAATTTTAGTGGAGAAGAGGGATCTGGATGTCTTTGGAAGAAGAAAAGTTGTGGAATAAGCAGGAAGAAGGATTGAAAAAAGAGGAATGCAAATTTGCTACAATGAGTTTTTAGCTTACTAATCTAGATTCTCTCTGGACAAAGGAGATGTTCCGTGTTCCTTTACCAGGATTTCAGTAAGTTTTTAAAGTAATTTCAAATGTAAGTATTAATTACAGTCAAGATGACAAGGAATGCAAAGATACCATTTTAAAAGGGAAAAATAATGGGTTGCCTTTTTTAAAAAGTGGCCCTGCATGGTAAAGAAATGCACTGGTGTGGATTTGGGACCCACACTCATAAATACTGTCATTAGGGACRGTAGGGGGAAGGAGGAAGGGGGAAGAACACCCCGATGAAACAAGCTGGGAAACACTGCTGTGCAGCTGAAAATCAGGTGGCTGCAGCAGAGGTGTGAAGATTGCCTGTCATGGAACCTTGTGTTACGAGCTGCTCATTAGAACTCCTGGTATAAACTGCCRGAGGAAAACAAAAATAAAAGAGCATGTGAACCACCTAATTGTGTGCTTACTGTGAGTGGTTTCACGTGTGGCAGGACAAGGGTTTTCCATGCAGGTTAAATGTATAATTTAACGTGTCTACATTCAGAAAAGAGAACTTGGACCTTGAAGAGGTGCAGCGGGTTAGTGAGATCCTGAGTAGAAGGGGCATTTGGTCTCTGACAAGCTAAACTCTTTCAGACTTCATTCTAAACTTTCAAAACACAGTTTGAGAAGGGATAGAGTTGCTGCCTATAAATATACCAGGAATAAATGCTGCCGAAAGGGCAACCTTCATATAGGAGCAAATAAATTCACTTTAAAGGAAAATTCAAAGAAGATTCATAAACTCTGAGGTTTTATAGTAAGACCAAGAAATCGCAGGGCAGGAGGATGACCACATGTGGCTTCATCAGGTTGTGAGGGGGGCCACAAAGCTTCATTTTAAAAAGAGGTATCAAACCCAATGCCCAGGAAGGATTGTCAGTCCTAATTTGGACACAGCTATAGGTAAACTCTTGTTCTGTTTACTGCAATTAAACAGATTGGTGTATTCACTGCTAAAGAGAGATCATGGCACACCTTGGTGTTCCTGGAAGTGCTGCCAGTTTCAAATCTCCATATTTTCGTCCTGCTGGAACAACGCTATAGCCAGTGCTTGCCAGCAGCTGCTGGGAAGATTGCTTTCCTACCTGGAACATACTGACATAAGGATCCAGAGGCTCCTATGTAGACTCTGCCCAAAGTCAGACTTACTCAGTTCAAAGAAGTTTTGGTATTTTGAGGCTCAGATCTGGAAGCAAGCTTCTTAAAATAAAATGCTGCTTCCCATTATCCAAGTTATTTCTAACCAATAAATAGCATACATTATAATTGTGCGTAGAAACACTAAAATGTGCACTTTAAACCCACCCCTACTACAGCTGCTAKAATTCATGGTTTTAAAGCAGCTCACATATCTCACACTGGCCCGAGTCCAGGAGCTCTCAGTTTGCTCCCCTGGCTACCTGCTTCCTGCAGTTTGGCCACAGGGAAGAGCAGACCAGGATCTAGACTGGGTCTAGAGCCCCACAGCACAGGTGCTGGGGGTACTCTGAAACTGGCGACTATTACCCTAGACATCCAAGGGAAAGCAMCTACCTAACTAACACCCTTGCCTCAAAATATCCCTTGTCATCCTACCCTCAGGCACTGGAACTTGGTTATTTGCTGCAGGCAAGCACTGTGTTGGTGTAGGACTCAGGCAGCTGATGGCACCAGCACAACAAACGCACAGATGAGGAGGTGAAAGTAAAAATACCTGTGAGGAGACACTTCCTGCAGCTTTTGCAATTGCAAAGCAGACTAAGATCACCTCAAAGGAGTGACAAAGGAGTTGTTTAGGCAATTCTGCCCAAATCTCAGTAATGAAATACAAACTGCAGGTGCCGGTACCTGGGATTCACTTCAGTGAGTGGCATACATCAGCCTGATTTTGTTTGGAAATCATCCAGGGAACTTAACTCTAAATTGTGAATGGGCACAACAGCAGCACTGATAAAATAGTGTCCACTGTTTTTGCATTAAAAGTAACAAACAAAAAGCCCTCAATAAGCTCAGGAATTCACTAGTATATCCCGTGGGAAAGGATTACTGGTACAGTTTTGAATCAGGCCCAGTGTGCCAAAATTCTTCTAGACATCCAAGCCTTTCCTTAACATGAGTTAATTTTCCTGGGAATGACATCCTTTTCCTGAGAATAAACCCTTTTATGAGCATTTAGAGGTCGTCCCTCCCTACAGCACTGGAGCTAAAACAAGACCAGCCAGTGTTTCCAGAAGTACACCCACTCTGTCTCAGACTGGTGCATCTTGTGCTGCGCAGGATTGGAGAAGCTCCCTGGTACGCTGGTGCTTTGTGCCTCGGGCTGGATCCGTGCTGAGCTGAGCACAAGTTTGGTGCTGCATATTTCCAGATATCTCACAGCAAAGAAGGACACAGTGCTGGGCTATTTGCAGGGGGGCTGAATCCCTCTGATCAGATCTCCCTTGACATAATTCTGACAGGGAATCCCAGGGGACAGCTTTTGGTGAGGATATAAGCACTGGTGTGAACTTCTTACAGGCTGACAAACCCTTTGTGCCCTTCCCTGTGTGGCCRGCAAGGCTCACGGAATGTGGCTGTGATCTACAAACTCCAGCATTCCCAGGAGGCACCATCCAGACCCAGTGCCCTGATGATGGAGTTACCTTTCATTCTAAGTGTCCACAGCCGCCAAGTGTCATCTCTACAAAAGAGCTGACAAAGTGTAAGAGACCTTAGGTGGAAAGGAGACACACGCAGTTACAGTGGCTGTGATATGATATGCTCATCCTCAAAGAGGAATTGAGAGCGAGGACAATGAAACCTAAGAAAGTCAGGGCAGCAAAGAGAGTGCAGGGTATCTTCCCTGGAGAAGTAAGCAGAACTGATAAACTCAGGTGTGAGATGGGAAACCTTAGGGTCTTGTCCTGAAAAAAGGGTAGACTGTCATTCCTTTGCTGTATAAAACTGCCTTCTTCATCTCCCTTTAGGATAAAGACCGTTTAGACAAACCACAGGATATAAGCAGGAGAGAATTACAGTTTATGGTTTGCTTYCCTCCCACAGCCCTGCTTCCTTGAGCATGGACAAATTAATATCTTCTTACCCAATGGTTCAGTTTATGTGGTGTGGGAAGGAACAAGGTGGATCAGAATAACTGAATAATGGATCCTACCTGCMGGTCACCCCTACAGGCAGAGTTCTCTGTCAAGGCCTTCCAGAAGAGAGGGACCAACTCTGGCACAGCCCATGGCAGAAGCCCATGGTGCCAGGTAGCCAAAGGCCAGCAGCTTGTGTCCACAGCTGCCAACTTCTTGCATGTGTTCCTTCTGCTCCAGAAGGAGAAAAAGGAAAAAATCCAGCCCCAGACAGATCTTCTGTACTGCTTGATGGATCTCAAGCCTTCTTGCAGCAATGGCAAGCCTGTGGATATGGATGTATTCACACAGCTATGCTGAGCACATTCATAAAGGAAGGTGTTGAGTTGACCAGTGATTTGGGCTGGGAAAGAGCTGGGCAAACTGGTTTAGCAGAGGTGTGGAGCCTATGGGGCACGGCACAGAGCTGGGACTCTGGCAGTGCCACAGAGCAAGGCACAATATCCCACTAACTTGTCCTGTACCTTTTTGTGTGTGCACAAATTACATGTTGACGGAAAGGATTTTCCCATTCCCTTCTTCACCACATAAAAAAAACTATTTGCTGGTTGGACTCAAACTTCCTGCTGGATGATTTTCATTGGTTGTGCTGTACATCTGCTATCGAGAGAGAGTAAGTGCTCATTCCCTGCTCTCTGGCGTGATACAAACCAGGGTGCCACAGGCACAGAGTTCACTCCACCAGGCTGGGCAGCCATGCCTGCTCTGCTCCTTCTTTTCATGAAAATCACTCTCACCCTCAAACAGTCCTGGGGCCCCCATACATGCTGTTTCTGTTCCTGATCCTTTTGTGATGGGAGAAACAAAACCATGGGCAAAAAATGAGAGGAGGTTTCACCCAAGATTTATTCAACAGCAAGATGGGGTGGACTTTTTGTTTTGGTTTGGGTTTTGTTTCTTTCTTGATAATCTCTGATGCTTACTTCACTTTTTCTTGGCAACTGGTGAGCTGACATTACCACAACTCTCTGGTCTCTTCTAATGTGTTTCATTAGCTGGTTAAAGCTCACCCTCATGCTGTGCATCCCTGATTACACCAAATGTGCAGCTCTTTGCATCTACCAACACAGACCACAGTCTGTTGTCCATGTGCCTGGTCACTTTTGGTGCAGGACCTTGTTCAAAGCTTTTTGGTCTCCAGGCATACACTGAGCAGCACCCACATGCTTCCTGTCGCCTCTGAGGAGCAGGAGAAAGACATCTGCCCAGAGTGGAGTTGTGCCATCATCTAGCCTCCATGGAAATGTTTTTCTTAACCATACATCAGCAAGCAGAGGAGACCACCACTAAGGACTCCCTCACTCGCCTCTGAGGAGAGGGGACAGCCATGGAGGGTCTGCACCTCAATAGGGCAGGGTCCTTCACCCACTGCTGAGGAGAATGGGCACCCGCCACTGAGAGGCCCTTTGCTGAGGGGTCCCAACACCATAACTGAGGGCAGGGGACAGCCCCTGTCGAAGGGCTCTTCACTCAACTCTGAGGAGAGAGGACATCCATGATGGAGGGGTGCCTGACTGACCACTGAGGAGAGGGGACAGTCACAGCCAAGGGGTGCCAACTTCATTGCTGAGGAGAGCAGACAACCACTGCTGAGGAGAGCGGAAACCCGTGGCCGACAGACCCCAGACTCATCACTGAGGAGCGGGCACACTGACTACTGAGAGCCCATTTGCTCATCACTGAGGAGAGGGGACACCCGATGGCTGAGGGGTCCTTCACCAACTGCTGGGGAGAGGGACCCCCCACACGTGAGGGGTCCTTGATCCATCAGCGAGGAGAGGGAACGCCCGTAGCTGAAGGGGTTGAGGAGCCGACCGGGCTCCCCCGCCCCGGCTGCCCCGCGTGTCCTGGCGGGGGACTGGGCTGGGCTGGGCTGGGCTGGGCTGGGCTGGGCTGGGCTGGGCTGGGCTGGGCTGGGCTGGGCTGGGCTGGGGGCACCCCCGGGGCAGTCCCGCGTTCGAGCCCCGCGCCGGGCGGCTCACCTGCCTGGACCGTGCGGCGGCAGACTTTGGCTCCGGCCCCTATAAAAGGTAACGGAGGCGTGAGTCAGAGCCGCCTCCTCCTCCCCGCCCGCTCTCACTTACGTGCGGCCGGGCGGGCGGGCAGGCACGGAGCCGCCGTCCCGCACCCGCGCACTTGCCGGAGATGAACCGCGCCGCGCTGCGGGTCTCGCTCCTACTCCCGCTCCTGCTCCTGCCCGCCCTGGGCCGTGCCGGCTCCGAACAGGAACACGGCGGCGAAGAAACCCAGCATTCCGCCGGGAAAGGTGAGCGGGGGGTCCCTCKGTGCGCGGGGCTCCACGGGGCGTGGGGCGCCCCGCTGTTCCTTTGGGGTCCCCGTGCACGAGGCGCCTCGGAGCTTAATTTGGGATCGCCAGTGCCTCAGCAGCCTGGTGCGTGCAGCACCCCAATGCTGAGTTCGGGGTCTCTGATACATGGGGTGCCGTGATGTACAGGGTTCCCTCCCTTGCTGGGCTGGGKGTCTTTGATGAGTGGGGCGCCCCAGTGCAAGGCGTGCTGGATTTGGGATGTCTGATGCTTTGTGGAGAGGTATCCCCAATGCCAGGGAGTTCTCCCCTTGCTTGGTTTGGGGGTGGAGGGGCTGCTGTACCTCCTGTTGCATCCGTGTTAGGGTTCCAGGTGCGCCCCAGGATGAGGTGCCCCTGCGGAGATGCGCTGCCCCATCATCGCCCAGCTGCGGGCGCTGCACCCCCCAGCACGTCCCGGCCTTTGTCCCTGCTCCCGCCAACTCCCGTGCGGCTCTTCTGGCCCGACCCCTGCCCAGGGGCTGGGCCCTCGCTTTGTCYGCAGCCCTTTTCCCTCGCTAAGTCCCTCTCGCATCAGACTAAGGGGCTCAGAGCCTTCCTGAGATGGGGCTACAAGGGCYGTGCACCAAACAGTCCCTGCTCGCTCCCGGGGACCGCCCGGAGGTTCCAGCCCCGCACCCGGCGCGGGGAACGGCGGCCGGTCCCCCTCACCCTGCGGGATGTCGGCGGGGCTGCCCTGCGCCCACCTCGTCCCCCCGCCGCCCACTGGGAACGGGGTCTGGCCCTGCTGCAGAGCTGGAGGGGGGCTGACCATGGGGGACGGGGRACGTGACAGAACGCAGGGCTGCAGGGCTGTGTGCCCCTCCTCCTCCTCCCCGTGAGATGTCTTGCTGCTGTTGTGGGGGCTTTCAGAGTTACAGGTTCAGGGAAAAAGTCCTGGGTTTTAGATCTTGGTCCCTTTTCTGATTGGAGGCTACAGCACTGCCAGCGCTCTGTCGGGATTTTGGGGGAGTGCGGTGGATTTGCCCTTCAGAGGCTGAGTCCTGCACAGGGATGTTGCTGTCCCTGTCCATGCTCCTTGCTCCCGCTTTGCCCACAGGTTTGTTTCCTGGGCTCAGCCTCATAGCGTGTCCTTGGTTTTGCCCCTGGTAAGGAGCTGTCCTGACCTGTGCCAGGACAGTTGCCCTGTGGTAAGGACCAGGAATTGTTTTGTGCCAGGAGCTGCTTTTGTTATTCCAATGAATCACTTTTCTTACGAGAGCCGCTCTTGCCGCCCTTGCCGGGCTGAACCCTGGACAGAGATGGGGATGCAGACGGTTCTTGCCACAGAGATTAAGTAACCCAGGCCACAGGGTGGGAGGGYGCCGGGCGTTCAGCATGCCGGTGCGCTGCGCTGGCCAAGCGGCTGGACACTGCGTGAGGCTTGGGATGGATGGGTGGGAGGGCTGGGATGGAGAAGGGGGAAGGAGGTGGCCAGGAGGTCAGTAGGGAACAGGCAAGTTAGCCCATGCTATACCAGTGTTAAGAGCCTGAAGTTCTGGATGGAATCCCATGGGAAGCAGGTCATGGCTGGAACCCTGCAAAGGCTCCTGCCAGCTGCCAGGACCTGCGTGTCTCGGCACCTCTGCCGGGTGGTGAGCTGGTTCCCTCTTCCTCCAGGCTAGTGCATGAGGTAGGGCTGGTGGCTTCCCAACCCATGGACTCGGCACGTGCTCAGGGATTTGTCATGGAGTTGTTCCCTGAGAAGACTCTGGCTCGCCCAGAGACCTGAGTCCCCCTCTAAGTGTGTCTTTGGGAAACAGCATCTCCCTTTCCCTGCTTCCTCTCCCTCTTATTCTGATGTGTCTTGCTCTCAGTGTCCTCTTCTTGCTCATTCTCCAAKGTCCTTTTTCTCCAAGTGAACCTATTTTTCTTGCTTAATACTTCTTATTCATCTCTCTCCCTAGCTCCAAGCAGTGATCTGTCCTCTGGGATTTCCCCATTTTCATCCCTTTTGTTGGGATGGCCCTTTCTCCGCAGCACTCTGATTGTTTCCTGTTTCCCCCAGCACTTGCTGGGGCAGCTGGGTTTGGAAGGAGCAGGAAGGTGCCCTGGAGTAAAGCCTGTCCTATGCCTTCCTCCACCCAAACCCTTGCCCCTCCTGGGGGGAGCTGGCACAGTTGGGCTCCACAGCCCAAGCAGTGCTCCGCCAGGAGAACAAAGAACAATCCCAGCAGCGACCTGTGCTGCCAGTGGCAGATTAAAGGCTGATCCCAAAGGCTTGCAGTGGGTCAGAGTTCATAAACACAAAGGGGCTTTAATGCAGCCAGGATTGGGAGGGATCAGTGCCCCCATGGGCAGCACATGGGGYGTCCTGGGCTGAAACTACACAGGTGCTGCTGCACAGGGTAGGTCTGGATGGAGAAACCAGGGAGAAGATGGGGCTGGGTTGGCACAGCCTCCCATAGAGACAGTTCCTGTGGGGCTTGGCAGAAGAATGCTTGGGTTATGCAGCCCCCTGCCCAGACCCTGTGCCACAGACTGGAGAGCTGGCTTTGGGCAGCATGAGCACAGTGGCACAGTCCAGGTTCCACAATCAGGTCACTGCCTTAGAGGGACACAGTGCTTGGATGTGTTTTGTAGGCTGGGACCTGGCTGCTGTGGCTGGTCCCTACTTTGGGACCTGCACTCTGTGCATCTCTGCATGACCTGGCACTTCCTGGCCTACTGACCCTTGGGAATAACATCCTGCTTATCCTGTCCTCTGGGCCATGAGCCCCACTGATCCCTTCGTAGCCTGGGACAGCAAGGTGGTCCTGGTCTGGCATCTGTGAGCTGAACTCATCCCATCCGGCTTTGAGCCAGGTGTGGCTCAGGATTGGGTCCCAGTGGGAAGAGGAGGCTCCGGCAGGATGCCAGCACTCYCAGTGTCTGAGCACAAGGCACAGTGTGCCCAGCTGATAAGAGAGCAGGAGGGAAGAGCTGGAAGTGAGCTCGCTGTCCTGCRTGCCACACACGAGCCATTGAGCTTCTAGAGTTCAAGGCGAGCAGAGAGCACGAGTGGCTGTGCTGCTGTCAGGCAGCATCCACGCTGTGAGCAGCACATGTTTCAGTGTTATCAGGTGCTCTGCAGCAGCCTCAGACTGCATAGACCCTAAAATATGAAAAAGTCAGGATGGGAGGTGCAGACCCATAGGGCAAACCCCTGGTCTCCTTCCTTAGTGTTTGGCCCTGCCGCAGGTTGCCTCCCGGTCTGTGCAAATGATCCTGGGTCCTTTGGGGGCACAGTCCATCCCYGTGTGCCCTTGGTGAGGTGTCCTGGGTGCAGCTTGCTGCATCAGTGCCTTTCCTATGTGAAATTCACGGCAGCCAGTGGTTGAGCTGGCTCCTCACGCTGCCAAAAGCTGCTCCTACCCTTCCTCCCGGACTGCAGGACATGCGGAGCAGCACGCTGGTAATGGCAGCGTCCGCCTGAGCTCGGCGGGAAAGTGTTGTTGGATGGTGTTGGATGTCAAGGAGGGAAGGGAGCTGGCACTTGCAGCAAAGCCTGTATCCCAGAATGGGAGGGCTGAGTGGGAGCGAGGAACAGCAGGAGAAAGCACRAAGGGAGGGTGTGAAGGGGGAATCTCGTGGGAAACTTGGCTGGATCGCGGGCCGCTGGGGAGAGGCGGGTGGCAGGCGGCGCTCAGGTGAACCGGCGGGCTCTGCGCGGCTGGGAACGGAGGCGTTTTTGCCTGCAAGGGCAGGCAGATCCTGYCAGCGCCCTGTTATGCTCTCCTGCTGGAGCCCCTGCAAGGAACTCTCTTCTTGCACGTTATCTCCCGCTGTGCGCATCGCATCGCCGGGGCTGTGTCCCCCCACGTTTTTGRGAGCGCTCTGCAGTCCCTGCCGGGCCAGTGGGTGCTCCGAGGAAAGGCAGGGCATGCCAAGAGCTGCAGCACCCGCTGCCGAGGGGCAGACACGTCGTTTGTGGTGAGCGGCAGCAGCCCGGCGTGAGGGAGCCCTGGCATCGCACGGCTTTTCGGAGGAGCAGACGTGCTCCGGCGGGAGGTGTGGGAGGCAGACTGAATTATGCAAATCGGCRCTTGGGCAGGGCAGTGGGTTAATGTTCACGGAAAAGGGATGCGAGATTGCAAATGCCCCCAGGTGGAAGGGATCGGAGTAGTTGGAGCAGGGCTGCTCCGAGCCGTGCCGAGGCAGGGGCTGGGGCTGAGATCCTGACCCAGGGTTCGCCTCGGCGCTCTCCTGCAGCGCTCGGTGCGTGTGCCAGGGGGGCCCAGCCCTGCGCTTGAGAGATGCCTGYGTGAGGGGGCGGCCTGGCTGTGCCATCACCGCACCCAGATCCACGGGATGGGAAAACRCACTCGAGGGGGCTTCAGTGTGTGGATAAGAGCTCATGGATCCTTTTGGTTTTGGTGCTGAGACATCCCTGGGGAAGTCTGCTGTGTTGGGGTGGGTTGAACTGGCTCCTGGGTGCAGCTACAGCCTTTGGGGTGTCCAAAGCTGCCGAGCTGAGCTGGCAGGAGGCTGTGAGGAGGGTCCAGAGCCCCCTCGGCTGTGGGAGTAGGCATGTGCTGGGAGATGTGGGAACCTGAGGTAATTGGTGCAGCGCTGACACAGCAGGGCAGGTGTCAGCACGGGGCTATTGCTCAATCTGTGATATGATGTTGGAGCTRCTTTCTGTTCAGGCAGAGTCCCTGGAGGTGAGCAAGAAGTGGGGTGTCAGGGCGGGCTGTGCCAGTAGAGGCATGTGCAGTGAACCATGTGCCAGCCCWGGGGTGCTGTGCCTTACCTGCGCCAGGACTGCCCCAGTGTGAGTGCTTCTTTGTGCAGACAGTGCCAGGAGGGCAAGGAGAGTGGGAGCAGTGTGAGAGAAGACATTTGGTGTTTCTGGAGAAGGGTCCATGTTCTCTCTGCAAGGTCAGTGCGTAGGTAGCAGGTACCCTTTGTGTGAGTAAGGTGGGCAGGATAAGGGAATCTCAGCTTGCTGTAGCACAGCTGGGTGCATCCCTGGGCAGTGCCATGCAAGCAGACATGGAGAGGGCACTGCAGTTTKTCCCACGGCACACATGTCCTGGTGCATGCAGAGGAGATTGCCTGGTCCTCTGCTTGCTGCTCCTTCTTCCTATGCCTTTGGGAATACCCAAGAGATTCCTAAGCATTGCTCCTGAGCATCAGAAATGTGACAGAAGTGAGCCACCAGTCACACAGGACAGAGCCCCAAGATCTGTTCCCATCTCTGCAACACCCAGTGCCCCTGAACACCCTCCAGCCCTTCCCATTCCAGCCTGGCTGTGGTCACCACGCTCCTGAGCAGCAGATGCACCAMGACCCCCAGCAGCGCCCATGCCTGGATCCTCACTGAGTGCAGGGCAGGATCCTGCTGGGCTTAGGGCCTTGCATGGGACATCTGGGCCTGGGAAAGCTTGACTCCTCATTTCTCACCCCTGAGCTGGAATCCACTCCTATTAATAGCAGTGGCGTGTTGATAGCTCTTGTCAGCAGCAGGGATGGGGGCCGGAGCAGCTCCTGCTGAGACCCTCCTGCATCCTGGCCAGGCTGGCAGACCCCCACCAAATGGCCCCACCGAGGGACAGAGATGATATTTGGGCTCAGCTGTACCTCTTAAATGCTCCTCCATGTCATTGCTGCTGTATGAATGCCCCACTTTGCCCCAAACCTGCCCCATCCTGGCACTCTCTGCTCCTGCACTCAAGGGCTGGGAAATGCCAGCAGCCTGTCTGCACTGACAAGMTTGCTGGTAAGGACAATTCAGAGGAGGAGCCTATGAATTACCTGTTGTGCCAGCCAGAGCAGGCACATTATCCTTTTGGGCCAAGTTTTCCTGCTTGGGGCAAATTTGAGCCCCACATCCGTTTGCCTGGAGCTGGTTGTTTAGAAGGGCTGGTGCTGGCTAAGGTGTTTGGTCAGGGGCATCTGAGAAGAGGTTCTGGTGCACTTCTAGAGCCAGCTCCAGTGATGTGCCAAGAATCCAGGCATTGCTGGCAGCCCTGGAGGAGAGTGACAGTGCGAGGGCCAGCCTTTTAAGTACTGGGTACTCTCAGGACCTTCCCAGGAGGGCTTTTCCCCCTCTAGATTTGCACATTACATCTAGAGATCTGGTACACCACCAGCTGTGGGAAGCTCAGGTCACATCTTGCTCTGCTGTGGTCACAGTGCAACCCATGGGTGACACAAGAAATGCAGAGGTCCTGGCATGGGGTGCCCCATCCTCCCTCCTGCTTTTCCAAAGGAAAGGGTTTTGCATGGTAGGACCTTATGAACCTCTGTGTTGGTATTTGGGTGGTCATATCAACTAAAACTGGGGACAAGAGCTGAGCATTTGGCCTGGCCCATTTTCCTGTGAAAGTCCATCCCCAGTGCAGGGGCGCTCGCTGATGTAAGGAGAAGGTTTTGATGCTCCTTTCCTTCCCCTGCTGTCGGTGCCAGGGCAGCTTTCCCAGGTGGGAGGAGGGTGTCTGCACGGTGCAGTGCACGTTGCTGCCCAAACTCCTCGTGGCGTGTGAGAGCTGCCCTTGTGAAGTGCCTTGTCTTTGGGCAGCGGGAGGTTCTGGCTGCTCTGGAGCTGCTACAGCTGCTCAGTAATGGAAGCCAGTGGCTCTGATTTTTCTTTTTTAAGGATGACGACAAAATGTCAGCCCTGGGGTTTTCCCTCTGACTGACAACTGCAAGGGACTTGTGCTCCAAGGAGGCAATACCCTCTGGGAACATGCCCTTTGCTGGGACAGGGGAGAAGTGGGAAAGCAAAGGCAGGGAGGGGGAAGGAAGGCAGTGGGAGCCCGGAGACCGGCTGCCTGGCAGAGGTGTGTTTGCTGACAACCTTTCCCTTCCATTCATGTGGTTCTTTCTTTTCTTTTTTTTTTCAAGGCCACAGCCACTGGAGCTATGAAGGTAAATACCCTGCAGTTACTTCTGCTTTTTTCCTACTACCCAGCAGATCCTGGAACTAAACCAGCTGTGGTTAATTATTACAAGGCTTCCGTGCACACTCCACGACTCACCCTTCCCTCCTGCCTGACCCTGACACAGTGCCCGCGCTCAGGCATGGATGGGCTGAAGAGCCAGAGGTTGATCTGATTTCACCAGGAAGCAGCAGCTCCAATGAGGGCTTTCCCAGCCCCCTGGGAGTGGGGGATGACCCTCAGGGAAGGGCTCCTCCCTGAATGGGAGCTCCCCGACCCTGTGCCAAGCGGGGGAAAAGGCTGCTCTCCCCAGGCTGGACTTGCAGCCCATGCTGGGACTTTGACCAGCCCAGGGATTAGCTTGTCTTCGCCTCTGCCCTCTGTCACCCTCCCTCCCCATCCTGCCTGGCCCTGCCCTTCCAGCATGGCCTGGGGGGCTTCTCCACAGCACCCATGATGGGCATCACCACAGTGCTGTGACAGATACACCCTTTACCTCCCCATCACTCTGGGCTTTGGCTCAGCTGCTYACACCCAGCTCCATATTTACAGGGGTCCTGCAAGGGGCTGGCCTGGGGACAAGCCTGGGTTTGCACTGGCCTGTGACACGCTACAAGCAGCCCTCTGCAGTGCAAAGGGAGGTTTCTGAGGCATCAGCCGTGCTTATCCGAGCTGTGGTGCTGGGAAGAGGTGGCCATTTCAGCAGCCAGCCCAGCCATGTCAGCTGGCCCYTTGCCACAGAGCCCAGGAGCACTGTGGTGCCTTGCTCCAGCAGCACTGGGGTGGTACCTGCCAGAGGCCAGGCTGTGCAGGGCAGCCAGTGTGTGATGAGCTGCAGGGCAGCAGCTCCTCCGCTTGCCAAATCCACTTGTAAATGATCTTCTTGCACTCTTCCTAAACACCCCAAAAATAAACTTTCCTGGCAGCTCACTATRCTCTGAGACCTTTCTGGTACAGCTGATTTCAGTCACATGTTGACATAAAGCTGCTCCCAAGCTAGCTTCATGGAAAYTAAACTTATGTGCATGGCTACTTCCCTGGCCAGTGCAAGTCCCCTTCCCCAGCACCCCCAAACCTTCTTTCTGGGGGTCTCCTCATCCTGAGGATYTCACTGACAGTCCCTCCCTTCCTTCTCTCACCAGACCTGAAGCACTGGAGCACGGACTACCTGGACTGCGGGGGCACCAAGCAGTCACCCATCAATGTTGACACAGCCCAGGCCATCTTCAGCCCTGACCTGCGGCCCATCCAGCTCTCTGGATACAGCCTGCCCGCCAACCAGCTGCTCAAGCTGAAGAACAATGGGCACACAGGTGGGGGCAGAGGCAGCTGCAGGGGCTGGAGCACAAGGAGRGGATGCTTGGACTCTCCCAGCCGGACTGGGCTTCTCTGATGCCCTTCCCCTGGGCTCTGGGAAGCAGATTGTCTTGCAGGCTGCAACCCTCTTGCTTTCTAGGCCAAAAGGGAAGCAACAGGCTGTAGAAATTTTACATGTCCATTTGTTTTCCTGGACAAGGTGAGAAGCCCCAAGGTGTCCAGAGCCATTTGGAGCCAGCCCCAGAAATTTGTTAACTTCACATCTTCTTTAAAAATGTCTCCCTGATATTTCTGATGTGCATTTTCAGCCACTAGTTCATCCCCTGCATTTCACTTTCAAAGGACTCATCAGTCTCTGGATGTGGCTTAGACTTCAAGTTATTTACACCTGTCTTCTAGGGCACAACATTGGCCACCTTACTTTGTCTGTACTTGAGGATTCTATCTCAAGATCTTAAGAAATTTTCATAGGTTTTTGTTTTCCYTTCTCCAATACTAGGATGGTTTTCGTAAGCAACTTTTTGGACGTGACTTATTCATGTTATTTTAGTATCAGCCTCGGTATTCCAGATATGGAGGAAAACCACATTTTTCCACAGCTGAGGATGGTTGGGCCTGGTTGTGACCAGCTTTTTCTTGGAGGAGGCAGTATGTTTTGTGCACGCTGATGTCTGCCAGCCCCTGAGCTAAGAAAGGGTTATGGAGAAAGGACCTTAAGAACTTGCTGATGGTGTGATAAGGCACCTCCTTGCCCTGGTAGCCAACGAGATGGAGCTGACCTGTGTATACAGCAAACTTGACAGGTCAGGCTTGCTGTGTATGGTCAGATCAGCTGCGTGCTGCATGCACAGAGCTCTATGCTGTGGCCTCCTGCCCTAATGTGCCTGCAGAGTTAAACTAGTTGAGCTCAGTAGTTGCTATTTTAGACACCCTGGCATCTGGTGTTGCTTGGTGTTTAGGAAAGCAGTGAGAGCATTTTCATAGGGGAGAGGGGAAGTACTTTCTCACAAGGCTTTTAAGATGCCTTTTTTATTGTGGCAACCACTGGTCTGCCTTATGAAAAGCCATAAATAAATAAAAAGTTGCAAGCCTAGTTAGCTGTTTGTACAGTTACTCATTTTGGTAACAAAGTGTGTATGTTATATAAGCTTTTTTGAGGACCTGAAAACGACTCAAGTAGTTAGGAGAAAGAAGACAATGGTTTACCTACACAAAAGAAGTGTAAAACCAGATAAATTCATAGGGAGGGAACAGTTTCTCACTTCCTGTATTTGAGTTTTCTATCTCTGAACCCAGTGGCAAGGAACTTGAGATGGCCAATGACTCATCACAGTCCTCTTACGTGGTTAATCCCAAATCTGTGCCCTATTAGTGATGTAACTAAGGGACACCCCATTTAATAAGGGAAAAAAGAAAAGACCTTACATTAAAAATTAGGAAAARGTGCTTAAAAGGATAGGATAGCCTTTCTCAGGGTCCAGGCATACTCCTGATATTTTTGCCACATGTCCAGGTAACTCAGTTTTAGATTTGCCACATTGCTGCATAAGTCCAAAATGGCTGGACAAGCCACACTAAAGTAAAGAAAAAACAAAGTATGAATTTATGGTATCCAAAGAGGCAAAAGTTTTACCTCTAAGTACTTTCAAAATATTTACTGCTTCCGTGGCACTAGCTCCAGTGCTGTCATACACTTGCAGGCTGCTTTATTTGAAAGGTCCCAGCTTGCCAAGAGCTGCAGCTCTCTGTCCCSTTGCCCTGCTCTCATAGATATCCACCACTCTGCCAGTATCCTTCTCTATGAATTTTGTTCATGGTCTCTTTATATTATTCTCACTTACTGAATTAATTGTTGGATAACATTTGGCTTGGAGCTGGCCCCAGGCGTCTTTGTGGAKGGGCTCTTCACTTTCCAGCGCTTTCATAGCAGCTCTTTTTGAAGCTGACGTATTTACTGCAGTATCCTACAACCTTAGGTCAGAAGCTGAACCCTGCCACATTGGCAGGGCTGCCTACAGCCTCATGACAAATGGAAAGCAAAGTTTTTCTGTTACGGCCGGCTTCTAGAACCCCAGAGCGACTGTTTCCCTCGAGACGCCTCCTTTGTGTACCTGTGGAATGGGCTGGCCTTTGTGTTGTATTACTGACCTCTTCCTTCTGGCTCTGCAGTTGTCCTTGAGCTGCCCGACTCGCTGGCCCTGGCTGGTGGCTATGCCCAGCAGTACCGAGCTGCACAGCTGCACCTGCACTGGGGCTCCCCGGCAGGAGCCGGCTCGGAGCACACCGTCAACGGGCGCCGCTTTGCTGCCGAGGTGAGCAGGAGCCCTCTCGGTGCTGCACGCACCTTTCCCCTCATGGTGCTGGGCACAGAAGGCTCTGGAATGCTGTTGTGCTCCTCGCCCATGGCTCTGGCTGTCACTGGATGTGGGCTGTAMCTCCTGGCCAGGATCCTGGGCAGCKCTGCAGCAGWGGAGCTCGGTGTAGCAGGCCACACTCTGGTGCTGAGCCAGACTCATGCAGAAGCCTGGTCCTGGGCTGATGGTGCAGGAGCTGTGGCAGTCCCCAGGCTGTGGAAGCCAGCTTTTCTGGAGGCTGTTGAGCCTGCTTTGGGAGCTACAGGGACTGTTTACTCTATACACACTGTCCTCTTGCTCTGCCAGCTCCCATCTGGTTTTATCCCTCCTTCTCTAGCTGCTGTCCTCAAACTGAGCCTAGCTCTGCAGTATTAGCCTCTGCTACACAGGACAGAGTGCTGATTTTGCTGTTCATGAGCAGGGAAGTTMCTGCAGGCAGAGCTTCATGGTGGCTTCTTTGCACCAGCAGACTTTCTTGGACCCAACAGCATTTTCCCTTCCCTGCAGTGGTACTCATCAGACCTGCATATGTCTCACAGCCCTTGTGTCAGCAGGCTGGAGCCCTGTGGGAGTGAGCATCTCCCACTGGTGTCCATTGAGCACTGGGATTGCATTTTTSCCTTCCAGATCCATGTGGTCCACTACAATACCAAGTATGACAGCTTTAAGGAGGCAATGGTTCACCCAGATGGCCTGGCTGTACTGGGAGCCTTTCTGGAGGTGAGTTTCATGGATCAGCAGCAGGAGGATGGGACTGGGGTGGGCAGAGCTGGACATAGTTTTGGGGACTGAYAGAGGTGCAAATATACTTTGGAAGAAGGGGAGAGAAAGGGCAGATCAGCCCTGATAAGAATGAAGGGGTCACCGAGTGCCTCTCTCAAGGAGCAGTACCTCCCTGCTGCCATCACCACCTTGTCCCGTGGCCATGCTGTTACACTGGGGTCTCTGTGTTGCAGGTGGGGCATGGGGAGAACCAATACTACCATGAAATACTTAAGCATCTGCATGAAGTCCAAGAAGTAGGTAAGGCCCTGTCCCACCTCGTACTCTGCGCAGGGGCTGCAGCCCAGCAGAGAAACCAGATGCTCAGCAAAGCTGCAGCACATCCAGTGCCACACTGTCCATGATCTTCATGCTGTTGCACTCCAAGGGGTTTGTACCAGTCTCACTCCCACTATGTCTCCTCTCCCAGGACAAGAAACCTTGGTGCCCGGATTCAACATTGCAGGTCTGCTGCCTGCCAACCTCAAACTCTACTTCCACTATAATGGCTCTCTGACCACCCCTCCCTGCTACCAGACAGTCAAGTGGACAATCTTCAACCAGACCATGCTGCTCTCTCATCACCAGGTCTGTCAGGGCAATGAACTCCACGTGGGGTCTTTTCCAGCCTCTCCCCATGAGCTGGAGCGGGTGCCCTGTGCCAGGGCTCTGCAGCTCATCTGCTCCCAAAAGTGGGATGTTATTCCTACATACATTACACGSTCTTCTGCTCACACTGCTCTCCTTCCAGATGTCAGTGCTGGTTTCRACCCTGAAAAGCCCTGAGGACGAGCTTTTGCAGAACAACTACCGGCCAGTGCAGAGCCTGCACGGGCGGCAGGTGCTGGCGAGTTTCCAGACCACCCCTTCAGTGAAACTCGCTCCTGGTAAGGAGCGACTGAGTGTGCTCAAGCTGCTCCYAGCAGCAGGGATGCAGCGATGGGGCAGCAGCAGGATTCAGTGCTTTGTGTATCCTACAGAAACACAGCATGGGTTAGACCTGCCCGGCAAGTGACATGTGGCAGGGTCCTGCTCTCTCCCATTTCTCCACTTCCTTCCCCCTGCCTGGGGAAGACTGGTTTATAGAAGCTTATTTTATCCTGAGTCTTGCAGATGTAACAGTAGCAGGACTACGGGATG
Organism: Cardinalis cardinalis; assembly: GCA_014549065.1. Lineage (NCBI taxonomy): Eukaryota > Metazoa > Chordata > Aves > Passeriformes > Cardinalidae > Cardinalis > Cardinalis cardinalis. Next base: position 2,046,745 of record JACDOX010000120.1, read on the forward strand.
CATGGTCAAGAGCAAAGAGGCAGGTCCCAGCACGCCAACTAGCTACTTCAATCCCAAATGCAATAGACAAATTCAGTAGGAGCTGCCAGAGGTACGAGCTCCCAGTGAACACCCCTCCCCCAAATCCTGCAGGAAGGGCAGTGCTGGCAGGACCCCTGCTGAAGGCTGTGCTCTGTCAGCATGGCCTCACACATCCTGGCCAGGCACACAGTCCCCTGCCTGAGGGGTCCCTGAATGCCCACACTCTATTTCTCCTTGAAGGCCTTTCTTGCATTGGTGATTTCCAGGCACGAGTAGAAATCACTATTAATCAGCAGGTGTGACTATTGCTCTGCATCACTGAGTTTTTGTCCATTGCTACTCCCTGAGGTCACTGGGGTTTTCTGCTCAACATCCTGTTCCTTTCCTGTTCTGATGGCATTTCCTACACCTTCTATGAAGGTGACTAATAGGAACAGCACAGGGTTGGTCCCAGGCCTCTGGGCAATGCCTCAATAACCACACAATGTGGTGCAAGGCACTTCCCTCACCGTTCCACCTGCAGCCTGCTTGCTAATGGCTCTAGGCTTTTAATCACTGTGGTCTTCAGCCTGGCTAGCAGTTTCCCATGTGGCACTGCATCAAATGCTTCACTGAAACTGGGAGAGATAAAATCTACCGCATTTTCTTTGTCTAGAATATCACTTATCAAAGAAGGATATCGGGTTAGGCTGGCATGCTCTATCTTTGGTAAACCTCTTAGATACTTTATCATATTTTCCATTTACCTCCAAGCCTTTCTTTTACTACTTTCTTGCAGAAGCTGTTCCAAAGCCTCCCAGCACTGGGGCAAGGGGGGAGTTGGCCAGCTCTACTCTTTTTTTTTTTTTTCATTATTTGCTATTTCTATACAAAAATCCCCACTGTAACAAAAAGACAAAAGTCTTTTTCCAGAAGTGCCAGGAGAATGTCCCAGTACTCTTGGATGAGGTTACTGGTCCCCTGCCTTGCGTGCACAGGATTGTTGGGGGTTTCTCCCCATGTCAGTACTAACTGCCTGCTTTAGCCCTTGGGGCTGCTGAGCACTGAGATGGAGTGCTGTAGGATCACACCTTGTTTTGCTTGCAGCCGCACCTTCTGTGCCATTGCTTGTTGATCTTTTTGCCAGTCACCCCCAGCTCAGGATAAGCACTCCTCTCCCCAGCTGCTGGGTGGAGGTGGCAGCTCTCCTGCAGCAGCCATGTAGCTGGATAGAGCCCATAGATAGTGCCACTCTGTGCACCATACCCAAGCCATGTACAGATGATAATGCAGCTCTTTAAAAGCCAGGCTTTCATGCTGGGCAAACATTTGTCCAGCACAGCTCCCTCCCAGCATGTAGGGCCACCAAGCCATCCCCAYGCCAAGTGCCCTACCTGCAGTGCGTGGCTGCCTCCTTCCTGGGAGCTGCTGACCATCTCAGGCAACTGTCCCCACGSCTGCTGCCTGCTGGGCTCTGCCCTGGTGCCTCTCTGGGGTCTCCTGTGCAGTCATGGCGTGCTGCAGAGCTCAGCACCCTGCCTGCTTCCTTGGCTGTAGCAACAACAGGGGGGGAGTTTCTGGCTGGGCTCAGTGAGGCTCAGGTGTGGGCTGTGGTTCAGGGATCCTTTTTTCTCCCCTTTTCTCATGCTTCTGGCAGAGTGTCGGGTTGGGCTTCCTGCAGCAAGATGCTGTGAGCTGCTGGGGATATGGCAGCTGATGGGAGTCTTGTAGGCAGCCCTACTCTAGAGGTGGAGCCCAAAGGCCTTCAGGCTTGGGACTTCCCTCCCCAAATACTTCAAAGGAAACCCCTGACTGTGTTGTCTCTCTTCACAGGTAGTGATGATTCAGCATCAGCAGGTAGGTGAGGGGCTGGCACAAAGCAGGGGAAGGTGGGCAGGGGGTATACCTGCCTGGGAATTGGGGTCTTGTGCAAGCCATGTGCTGAGCTGGGGGTGGGCAGCCACAGTGGGTTTGTAAGGCTGTTCTAGCATCCACGCTGCTGGTTCTCATCTTCCAGTCTTTCTCTCCTTTTCAGAAGGACACTCCAGCTCATTTCATGCAGGTAAGCGTGCCCAGCCAAGGCTGGTCCTTTGTGTCCCCTCTGCCCTTGGGCTACCAGCCTGCTCCTTGCCTCCTCTTACTCAGCCAGYAGTTGCAGGGGACCACCCCCAGTGTAACACGGCTGTGCTTGGCTTGCAGGAGATGTGCTGGCTGTGCTCTTCGGGGTGCTCTTTGCTGTCACAGCACTGGCCTTCCTGCTGTACATCTATAAGCACCGCAGCCAGAACGCACGGTGAGCAATGGGGAGACACAGGATGACAGCGCCTGGGGGCGGGATGGGGCCAGGGCCCCCACAAGAGGGGTTAATGGTGGTTTCAGGCAACAAGACCTCCCTCCTAGTCTAACAGTTTCCCCCTTTCTTTCCCCACCAGGCTGGACTCGCCAACCAAATCCAAGGTCATCTACACGGCAGCCAGCACCGAGAACACTGCGTAAACTCCACACCTCTGCGGCAGTCCCAGCCCCACTGGCTCAGCCTGTCACCCCACCTCCCCTCACTCCCACCCCAGGTCAAGGAAGAGCACTGCTCCAGCACGCCTTGGCTGCACGGGCTGCCCATATGGACTGTTTGTCTGGGGGGCAGCATTTGGCCCCAATAGATATTTTTGTTATAAAAAAGGTAAAAACTCTTTAAAAAAAAAGTAAAATCCTCCCATGGTACCAGCTGTCTCTGCTGCCTTTGTGGGAAGCTGTGGGGCAGGAATGAGCACCGTGGTTCAGCTGGAATCACAGTGGAGAGGGGTGGGCAGGGACCCCTTCCCAACCAGCAAAGACAGCATCAGCCTCTGTGCACCGGGCASAGCTCCAGAGTAAGCAGCACAAGGCTTCTTCTACAGCCCAGCCCTGCCCTCCATCACTCTGGGACTTCTTCCTCCTCTTATTTGTACAAAGCATTGGAAAAACATAGCTGYGGCTTGGTAAGGCTGAAGAAAGGCAAAGCTGAAGGTGGCAGAGCCACCACTTGCTTGCTGGGCAGCCCCCACCCAGCTCACCTCTGGCTTTATCACAGCTAGATTAGCCAGGACAACCCTAGGTTCGTGGCTACCTCCCACCTTTCATGATGGCTCCTGTGGAGCTGGAGCCAAGTCCCAGGGAGTTTTATGGCTGTGACAAAACCGAAATAAACTGGCCCTGTGTGGGAGAGGAGAGGAACCTGCCGATCCCCAGCCCTCAGCAGCCTCCACCCCAAAGCTGTAAAATTACAGTTCAGCCACTGCTAGGATGGACTATCTGCCTTGCAGGAGCAAGGCCTGCAGGCAAACAGGGTCAGCAACTGCCAGACCATCCCCCTCCAGCCACACCACCACAAGCCATTGTTACCACTGCTGGTACCCTCCCCACAAGGGCAGCGCTGCTGGCCACACAGAACCCTGCTTGTCTGTGGTACTTAATTTTATTGGTATAAAAGCCCACTGTGGATAAAACTGCCTTTTCAGCCCGATGGCAGTTTCTCCCTCCCAGCCCTGTGGCACAGAACCAGGGCTGGTACCCGCCAGAAAATCCCCAAGAACAGGAGAGGGCAATGATCCATTGGAATGGTCCCTTGAACCCCCTCCCAAATCTGTGCCGGCAACAGCTGTGGCATTGCATCTCCTCCCAAGCCCTCCACCACCCTCCATGCCCACTGGGTCCTTGGATACTGTCTTTTYCCCTCTCCTCCTCCCATCCTGCATGGTGTCAGTACCCACGGGTCCCCCAGCACCATCCTGCGACACCAGGATGCCAGCTCAGCCCTGCCAGGGCTGTGGCTCCTGGGGCAGCAGGACTGGGCAGAGAGGTGGAGAAAGGAGCACTACAGCAGTCAGCCACGACCCAGGGCACGGCAGCACTTTGCAAAGCCCCTTCCTCCACCCTGCAGCGAGGAGGCAATGCGGGCCCCCTGCCCTGGCATGGGGGGCAGCACATCTGTGGCAGCGGGGGGAGAAGCGATGGGTTTCTTTGGGCTCAAGCCTCCAGCAGTCACAGGCAGGCTAACTGGGGCTGAGCTCACAGCAGGGCCAGCAAAGGTGGGTCCCCCAAAACTGAGGTGTTTTATGGGGACTCCCAAAGGGGCATTGGAGTGAGCCAGTCTCAGCCACACTGGTCGGCTGGCTGCCACAGCTGGACCCCAGTGCCTGCCCCACCAGGGCTGGCCAGGGTCCCCCAGTCCAGGAGAAAAGATATTGCAAAGAAGGTGATGGCTGATCCTGCCGCCAGGATAGGAGGGGAGGGGAGGGGTGACTGGGGACCGGAACATCCTGCAGGGCCTCAGGATCCTGGCTGGGGGCTGGCTCCGCTCCGTAAACCTGCAAGAACCAACAAGAGAAACAGTGAGTTTTCACCAAACTCTACCCCACTTCCCCCAGGAGAGGCAACAACCTGACGATGGCCTCAAAAACCACCTGCTCCTCAAAAACCACCCCCCTCTGAGATAAGGGGATGATGCCCTTGCCTGAGACACTAGGACAACCTCTCACCATCCCAGCACCAGTCTGGGTACCCCATGAGACCCAAAGTGTCCCCCACCCCCTCTCTGGAGCAGCACTTACAGAGCAGGAAGCGCCGCAGGTTCTGCGCGGATCCCCCCGAGAGCAGGTAAGCCCAGGCAGCRGCAGCAGCCATCAGCAGGTAGGAGGGCACCAGGCTGCCCACGTACAGGGGGTTGCAAAACGACTGCAGAGAGACACGAGAAGAGAAGGGTGAGCAGGCAYGAGAGGACAGGGACAGGATGTGTGGCAGTGTCATCACCTCAGCAAATGGAGTGGGACAGGCGGCACCAACCCCAGGATTTGGCTTGTTAAGGGCCAGCTCCTTTGCTAGTGCCAAAGGTACTCTGAATGTCCCAGCACAGAGCCCTGCTCCCAGTTACTCACCAACCCTGAAACAGTGAGATGCATGATAACAACAGCTGCGATCTCCCACCAGCGCCGGTGCTCGCAGCCATGAAAGAAGAGGATCCCCCAGAAGGTGTGAAGGAAAATCAGCACCATGGTCATAAAAGCTGCAGGGAGAAGAAGAGGTGTCACCAGGGAATCACCCACTTGACCTAGCCAGCAGACTGGGGAAGGGATGGAGATGAATCAGTAAAGAGAGGGTAGAGAAATATCTTGGCTGGACTGGGAGGTGCTGGGTCAGACTCCACATGTGGCAAACATGAAAAGAAGAGCAGGGAGGGCCACAGGGAACAGCAAGAAGGGTTTGCCACAGAGATATGTGACAGGGGACTATAAGGGTCTCAGGTAAGTGAGGGTGMAGCATGGACAAGACAACGTAAGAGGGAAAACTCCAGCACCTCATCTGCTGCATCTGAGGTGGGGCAGAGATGTGAGCAAAGGGTGCCAGCTACTCACCTGAGGTCAGGAAATACAGCTGTGAGTCCCCATGGATGCCCACAGTGCCAGGCCCTAACGCGTCTGCCAGGAGATTGATCATGGAGAAGGCGCCACTCATGAGACCAAAGCCCACACCAGCCACTGCCAGGACAGGGACACTGTTAAACCCTGAACCTCCCACGGGTCACCCCATGCACCTCCGAGAGAGTTTCGGCATGAGAAATCTCCCTTTACTCCCAGCACCATCCTCAGCCCTGCCCAGCCTCACCCCCTGCCTCAYGGTCAGGATGCTCCACTCTGCACAGCACTCACCATATGCCATTTGCTGAATGGAAATGGGGGAGCAGCCGTCCTCACTGAGGGCCACCAGCCCCTCAATGGCCTTCCTGTGGAGTGAGAGCACAGTGGAGCCCAGCACAGCCAAGCCACCCCTGGAGGCACAGTGYAGTGTTCACTCTGCACCATGCCACYTTCCTGGCAACCTCCCCCTCCCCGAGCAACACCCACCACGGAGACTGTCCGTGTGACTGTACCACCAGACAAACCAGGCATGTGAAAATCATGTGAGGCCACACAGAAAGATTTTCCACAGAAGAATGTAGGTGCCAGCCAGCCCGGCAGAGCACGGCTGGTGTGAGCAGGACGYTGGGTGTAAGGCAAGCAGCACCCCCGCATGGAAAGCAGCCCCACTGCAGGCGTGGGAGGCTGTACCTGATCTCCACACTTAAAAAGATGTTGACTAACAATGGAGGAGGTGCAGGAAGAGCTCGAAGAGTTAGAAAAATTCAGTGGGGAGAGAAACTGTGAGAGGAGAGGTTTCATAATTTGTACCAACTAGAGGTGTGATAGGTCAGGAGGATGCCAGGCAGGTCCTCAGCCTAGGGGAGGACAGCRGTGCTTGGGACCGGAGACCCGCACGGCAAAGGAAACGCAGTGGTTTTATGTCAGAGGCTGCTCCGTGGAGCTCTGCTACCCTCTGCCTGCCCGCCTCCGGCAGAGCCCTGCCGCAGGGAGCCTGCCCACACGGCTCCCCCCCTGCATTCTCCCAGGAAGACCGGGGAGTGTGAAGGACACCTCCCTGTGCCTGCCTGCCCAGCCCCAGCACAGTGCCCGTCCATCCACAGGACAGGGTGCAGCACCTCCTCCCCTGGCAGCAAAACCCCTGCACTCCAAGACAATGGTATCAGGAAGGCTGGAAGCTGCTCTGAGACTGTGACCCAAGCTGCTCAATCAGGGCACCAGATGCTTCAGACCTTAGGGCTGCTCTGCCCCACCACCTGAGACCCACTGAGGTCAACACACTGAAACAGGCGCCACCCACGTGCCCAGGGTAAGCACTGAGGCAGCTTCCCACCACACCKGACACTCCCCCCAGTCCAGCAGCTCACAGGCAAAACGTGGCACCACCACAGCTGGGAAGAGCATCCAGCAGCGCTGGCACAGTGGGGGAGATGCCATTACCTGAGGAGCTTGTAGTAAAGAAAGCGGAAGGCCTCCTGCAGCAGCACAGAGAACATCACCCCAAAAATCAGGAGCCCCTTCTGCAGCCGCTCATCCTGGGGGTCGCTGGCTTTCACTGCGATAAACCAGATGAGGGATGAGAGCAGCAGTGACACCAGCCAGAAGAAAGCCCTGTAAGAGACAGAGCTTGCTGGCACCGGTGCTGTGCCAGAGCCCCTGCTGTGCTGGGACTGGCACCGRCAGCTGTGCCCCAGCTGTGCCCACTCTCCAACCAGCACCAGCGCCATTCTGGTACCAGTGCTGGGCAGGTGGTGCCCAGATGGGTCTCACTGCTGTGCTGTGCCTGCACACCTGTCCCACTGGTCACCAGAACTGGCACCAGTGCYTCTGTTGTGCCCACAACAGTACCAGCACCTGTGCCAGGCTCATATCCATGCCAGTACCACTTCCAGTACCACATCCTTCTGGTCCCACAGTGGTACTGGTACCAATTTCCCAGCTGTACACATGCAGTACCATTACCAACCAGTACCATTACCAACTCTGCACTGGTACTGTATGAGTTCTTGTGTCTACAATGTGCGGTGACAGTAAGACAAACAATATTGGTGCTCCT